>CM054116.1:4657500-5187500 GCA_028673005.1 Tanypteryx hageni | reverse complement strand
CGTATATACTCGTGTATAGTTCGACGTCCGATTTCTCGGTGAAAAAATTAGTTTTTTCGTATATCTCATGTATAATTTGACCCTAGCTTTCTACTTACTCTTTTACCCTAGATTTCCGTCAAAATCGACATTTTTCGTCTTGATATCTCGAAGCTCACAATCGAGGTATATAGAACGATCTTGGTTTTCAACAGCTTTTAGTATCATAATAATACTATACTAATAATAAACTGTAAACATCGTAAACCTATCACGATCTTGAGAAGAAAAATATTTATTACTTTTTAACTACGAGATGTGACATACGAATGGTGGCAGAATTTCTAGCAAATAGACAAAAATTAAGCTTATATAATGAAAATTAATAGACGCATATTACTCGTAAAACCTTTAATAAAAGTTATGAATCATAGTTGAACAAGATGAAATGAACTCATTTAAATTCTTCAGCTTTGTGACTTTATACATTGATATCATTCCAACTCATCTGTTGTTATAAGACGCAAGAAAGATATGCATAGAAATCAAGAAAACAATTGGTGAATATGAGACCGGCTTTAGTATTCACGTAACAACATTACGGCGACAAAAGGTCAGTATAATGGTTACATTACGAATTTTGGTTAAAATGCACTATAACCCACCACAGAACATATAAAAAAATAATGAAAAATACTACTGGGTCGCAATCAAATCAGAATTTCGAGATAATACAGGACAGGTATATAAGTCTTCGAAAAAGAAAAAAACGAAAAACACAACATAGTTCTAATGAAAATCGATAAAATTAAAGGTAAATAGGAAGTTTTGGAGCTATATCATAGAAGTTAAGTCAGCGAGGTGGGTGACCAAAAAATATCTTGATTTTTATTATGATATTTTAAAAAGATAATTTTTTTAGATCCGAGATTTAAACCCTCAAAAGTATTACTAGTGTATAGTTCGACCTCCAATTTTTTGCACAAAAATTTGGTCTTAAAAACTCGAACTATACACGAGTATATACGGTATATATAATAATATAGCTATACTCCAATTAACGAGAGTAACAATAATTTTAGAATAAAATATGAACAACGTCCGCACAAAGAAAAAAGCTCTGATTTCTGTAACGTACAGAGCAGCACTCTCTTATTGTTAGAAAATATGTCCAAACTCAAAGGAATATCACAGAAAACTGAAAATGTTTAGCATAATAGGTTCCAAATACATGTCATTCCAGCTACTGAAGGATTGGGGTCATAAAAGGCCAAAGGAAAGGAACCCTGTCATAAAATGTATGCCTGAGGTGTCCACAGCACCCCACGCGAGTACTGGAGGGTTAAAACTCGTTAGCTGCTTAGTGAATTATTCCAGTAATAATGCTTTTAAAAACTTGGAAAATATTGAATCGTATATTCTACGAACTTTAAGACAGGATTTTGGTATGATTTTTTGTTTGGTATACAAGCATAAAATAGATATTAATAACACATTTTTATTGTAGTAATTAATTATAAGTAGCAAAATTTACACACATAATTTTTTACACATTGTCATACGCTATTTCAAAATTCAACACCTTCCATAAACTCTTCATGATTACTATGTTCATCAAAAGTCACTTCACTTTCAGTAGAACTTTCTTCTTCCAATTGAATGATAAGTTTGTCAACAGCTGCATCCAAAGGCACTTCTTTTTCCCAAGCGTCTTCTACTTCTTTCCAATCTCCCAGAGTCACTTTATGAAGACCTTCATTGAGCAGTGTTTCCACTTCTTTTAGAGTGAATGATTTATTCTCTCTGGCTACATGACCTTTAACCTGTGCCCATATCAATTCGATGGGTTGAAGTGACAGTGGTTGGAGGGAAAGACGAACCACTACATGTCCTTCACTTTAGGCCAGTTCCTCTATTACATATGAAGGGAACTGGGGTCTGTTTTTATGCACTAAATTAAGTAATATTCCCTTCATCATTCCCTCATCAAAAGGGATGTTGTTTTCCACCAACCACTCCATTGTCATGGCCTTCCTGCTAGCAGCTGTGGGAGGCTTATTGATTTACACAGAATGATATGGTGCATTGTCCCTTATTATCACACTGTGCTCTTTAATATTCGGCAATAGTGCTGTTTTGAACCATTCATAAAAATTTTTATGATTCATTTCCTTGTGGTAGTTGCCGGTTTTCTTGGAGTGAAATACAAGGCTGGCGTTGGGAACAAAGCCATTTGAGGACCCAGGCAAACGATGAGCCTTCCTCCCTTGCCAGATGGTCCCTCCGACATTCATTCTTTGGTATGGTCAGTCCATCCCTTCTTAACAGTGTGTCCCGCATTCACCCATGTCTCATCCAGCCAAGCAATATTGTCGAAGTTTTTTCCGGCTAATTGGTGCAGGAATAAACTTCTTTTTGTAAAAACATCTCTCTTCAGAAGTAAGCTTCAGCCATTAATCTTTTTGTACTCAAAGCCAAAGTAGATGTGTCTATGAATCACATCTTCGTTGAACGCGTCCAAGTTGGTGGTCTTTGAATCTCGGGGCCTTTTCTTGCCCGGGGTTGATAGATTAGATGGCCCTGGTTCGTTGGATGGCATTTTCTTTTCTTTCGACACTCTCCACACGGTATTTGAGCTAACATTAAGTGCAGCTGATGTCCTTTTGATAACCTTATTGAAGGGGATAATAGGAGAACCGGTGTCGGTGATATGAGCATTTTCTCTCTCAAAAAAGTCCCTCGCAGACCAAACCATCTCTCGAGCTTGACTTCTGGTGGTTACTCCATGGCCAAATGGGGATCTTCCAGATCTGCTTGTATCATCAGATCGGCTCCTCGGTCTTCCTCTCAAGCGTGATGGGCGAGCTATGTCCATTACATGAAAAAACCTGGAATTAAAATGCAAAAGATGAGACTCAAAATACGAGAAAACTCGAAAGTCAAGAAAACTCAAAAGGCGAGAAAACTAATACATACCAGAAAACTCGAAAGACGTGAAAACTCAAAAGGCAAAAAGGCACACGGTAAAGTTAAGAGGCGAAGGCTAACAGCAGTGACGCTCTATGAGATTTGGCAACATAGGACCCGCCTGAGGGAGACTACCTGATTCACTGTCACTCCACCGGGAGGGCCAAACGGCCAAATCCCAACTCTTGTTAATTTTAGTATACTCACTCACTCACTGATACAAAACTCTTAGGTACTTCTAGAAGGGCTAGAAATCTGAAATTTGGATTGTAGGTAGGTCGAGTGGCACAACCGACGAGAAAAATCGAAAATCACAAAATAATTAATATTTAAGGGGTCTTTTAACGCCAATGTTCCATTTCAATACCCCATAAGAAAAGCATGGGATTCAGTTTAAGGCTTTCTAAAAATACATTTTTAAATTACTTAAAATTGGGATACGAATTCGGGAGAAGAACAGTTATCTATCTAAAAGAACGGAGTTCTTAATTTTTAAAGGCAGATTTCAAATACATACCGAATTAGCTTTTAATCGGAAAAAAGTATGAATTTTTTACTCTTTTCAACAATGAAAATCTTTAAATACTATGGCAACAACCTCAATGCTTTTAAAGGAAACTGATATTATAAGTTACAATTGCAGTGTTTTAATGATTTTAATAGAAATTAATGCGTCATAAAGAATTACAGTTGCACTTCCGTAACTCGAATCTCAAGGAAAGAATAATTTTTTTAGTCATATTCAAGTTATGGAAATATATTTTTAAATATTTGTATATATACAGTGGAACTTCTATAACTCAAATCTAAAAGGAAAGCAACAATTATTCGAGTTATAGATAATTCGAGTTGCGGAATTATATTTTTTTCATTTTTCCTTAATTGAATTAATATCAAGTTTATTCCCATAAGCATATAAGTTAACTTATTCTAATTTTCGATATCATTCATTTTATGAAAATATCATAACCAATATTTTGTTCCCATAATATGTAAGATTTCACTCTATCCAAAACACTAATTGCATCATGCACTGTGATTGAGGGTATCATAGATAATTGAAATTCTCACGTACTACTGAAAGCACAAACATGACTACTAAATTTGGGTTATTGACTGTAGGAAGGAGCTAATAGGTTTTTCTCCAGAGAACACAATAGGAGAAACAACCCTGATAGCAGTGACGGTAAAATGTGAAAAGTATTTTAATGTTGTGTTTCGTAGTTTTTCTAGAATTTTTAACTCATTTCAATTGTTAAATACAATGGCGTCATACTTATTTCTTGGTACTTTTAATCCAAATACATTCTAAAGGCATGGATGATGTGGCGTTTCACAATGATGCCATAATCTTAACAGAAATATCCTAATTTTTCCATAAATTGAATTTATAAGTTATTGTCGTAATTATGATTATTCTTATTGCACATGCAGTACGATCTGTGTCACTAAACTTTAAATATGAAAACTTGGACATGGGCCGATTGCCAGAGAATTTGGAAATTACGGATAGTTGCCTTAATTACACAGAAAATTATAAATATACTTCTATTACTCATGGAATTTATTACCAACTTTTATGATCTGATGCTTTCCTGGCGAATTGACGCGGTGAATTTTTCTCGGGTTTCCTGCCAAGTGAGAATGGTGTTTTCTGATGTTTTGGTGCCTTTCTCTTGCGCCATCTTCAGGGAACTCCTGAGTGCTGTGCTGTTTGTCCGTCGGTGCTTATATATCCACCGAGGGTTGGTAGCCCATCTCACATTGGCTGTTAAGTCGGCCTATGGCGTTTCACAATTTTGGGGAGTATGGGATTCCACACTTTGCTGAGCAGGATTCCTGTGTTCCTGTTAAGTGTGTTCTTGTGCAGCCTAATCTCGATGGCTTCCTTCTCCAGCCTCTCCCAAAAGCCGCATGTCTTTGCGACCACTTTGGCCTCGGTGAAGTTGTTGCGGTGGTCTGAGGAGATGCTGTGCTCTGAAACCGCTGACTTTTCTGGCTGGTTGTGGCGGATGCATCTTGCATGTTCTATTATTCTGGTCTCTATTATCTGTCCGGTTTGTCCTATGTACTCCTTGCCACATGAGCATGGGATTTTGTATGCTCCAGCTGTTTTTAGGCCTAGTTGGTCCTTGGCCTGTGGTAAAAAACTTTTGATTTTTTGATGGGGTTTGTGTGCCTCCCTGATGCCTTGCTTGCCTAAGATTCTTGATATCCTCCCGGAGACCGTATACAGGAAAGGTATACATGCTGTGGCTAAAGGGTTTTTCCCTCGTTTTCTCAATTTTTCTTGAATCGGCCCTTTTCAGGACCATGTTGGTTTCTCGCTCTCCATGACTGTTCTGGCAAAAAGACCCGCACAAGTGCCTGATTTCTCCTGCTAAACTCTCTTTGTCCGAGATGGATCTTGCACGGTCAATCAGGGTGGTCAAAACTCCTCGTCGTTGGGAGGGGTGGTGGTGTCTCATCCCATTAAGATATAGGTTGGTGTGGGTGGGCTTGCGATATATACTGTGCCCCAGTGTGCTGTCCGGTTTGCATCTGATCAGGGTCTCCAGAAAAGGTAGGCATCTGTCCTCCTCCATAGTGAAACGGATGCTCGGATGCATGCTGTTGAGGTGATTTAGGAAGTTCATCAGGGCATCAGGTCCGTGAGGCCAAATCACAAAAGCATCGTCCGGAGACCAGAATAAACGAACATGCAAGATGCATCTGCCTTAACCAGTCCAAAAAGTCAGCGGTTTCAGAGCACAGCATCAGAGAAGTTGTTCTTTTTGAGCACCATTTCTGCCAAGTTCATTAAGAAATGGGAGGATAATCTTGCATCGGGTGGTCTTGAGTCCAGGAGTTTTCTGAGGGCAGAGAGTCTGTGATTGTGGGGATGTTTGTGTAGAGGGAGCAGACATCGACAGTGGCCAAAATGGAATTTGGTGAGAGAGGGGAGATGTTTGAGGTGTTGGAGGATGTGGTTACTGTCTTGGATGAAGGATAGGAATTGATGGATGAGAGGTTGTAGGTGAGAGTCCATGAATGTGGAGATACATTCTGTAGGAGAATTAAAGCTGGCAACAATGGGGCTGCCAGAGATGTTTGGTTTATGGCCTGAATTGGCAACAAACCTCTCCCAACCTTTCCCAAAAATGGATAGGATCTACTGTTCTCTGTCCAATAAAACAATGGGTCACTATCGTGGTCCATCACAGATTGTTTTGTGTATTGGTGTATTTTCCTGAAATGTGGACATTTCGTCCAGTTTTTAAGATGCTTCTTTTTGCGAGTCATTGCGACTTTTTCTGGTTTGTATGAGGTGGAGGCGGTGGCAGGGATGTGCAAAAAATAGGAATGCTTCAAATATTTGTGGCCTGGGAATGTGTGGATCTTTTTCAGGGTAATGAGTGAGGGTGGTGTTGGGAATCCCAGGAGGTCTGAAAGGCAGGGCGTTTGGCTGAGGAGTGGCGTGGAAAGAGGTTTGTTGGCTTCTCCTACTGGTATGAATGGAAGGGGTAGACTTGGTTTGAGGTGCCGGGTGCACATTAGGGAGAGTTTACCCTTTCAAGTTTCAGCTCTTTGTTGTTTACGATTTCGTAACAATTTCAATTTAACCAAGTGCACAGACAGTCAGTTAGACACCAAACTATATGGATGTTTTTTATGAAAAGTGCTCTAAAAATAAGAGTCCTCAAATAAACAGTACAGGTTTACCCTGATTTATGTCTCCCTGATTGAAGTCGGTTCGAAGTTACATCGCCGATCAATTTATATCTGTGTTTCGATTTATGTTGTTTTGACTTGAATTTACATTGTTAGAGATCTAAGGTTCTTTAATATTTTCGTTGTCACCTTCCTCAAACTGTTTTTTGATTAAAATACTAAATAAAAATCACATACAGCAATCTAAATATTGACTCTCCGTAATATAACATCAAAATAAGCAACGATCTTAAATATAATGCACAACTCCAAACTCAGACCATTGTTCTCTATGTGATTGCTTAATAAGTTGGGTTTTGTAATGAGGGAACCTTGCAATTGAAACAATTGATGAATTTGGACATGAAATGCTCAGAACATCCGGGCACAGGAGCGATTTTTTCACATCCAAGCTGACCATGCAGTTACATGGCATCTGACTATTAGCTTCCATCTCAAGAATTTGTCGTGATTATGGTAAATTTGTCTTTTAAGTGAAATTATGACACACGATCACAGTATATGCACATAATAATTATCTAAAAATTCAGAAAAATTATATAATATATGAGAAACAAATTATCAACATGGTAATAATATTAATAATTCTAATTTACTTTATTAATTTTATCTCTATATTTTTAAACACTTATCCTAAAAAATTGACACTTTTTCTACTTCAACGATTAATAATTCTCTGCAGGCATGTTTTATGATAACAAAGCATTGCCTGCATGATGAGAATCGCCTCGTACGACCAGGCGATTATGTCCAAAATTCAGATTACAAACGCAGCAGTGCTGCGATCTTATTTCAGGTGACCCTGAGACGCAGCACTACTGTTTACTCGGAAAGGGAATTATCATCCGCGTGGCCACCTAATACTGTTTCCATTGAATCCATTATCTGCGTTTTTTCCCTGTCCGAACTCGGACTCAGTTTGTCGACTACCTAGTGCCAACATTGAGGGTTTACTGCAATCAGGTGAGCGAAACTGTCCTAAACTCCTGCACGCATCCCTTTTAATACCTTTGATTCTTATGGAAAAACTGCTTCAATTTGCCGATTTGATTTACATCTCACTTTTCATGAATGCATAAATCGGGGTATACCCGTATATACATATTTGAAATCTATGACCTAATGCACACTTCTCTATAATAATTTTTTTTAATTTCTCAGTCCCATAACGCATCAAAATATACTATTTAAAACGTAAGGTACTTGTAGAAGTACTACAGAGTTGAAATTTGGAAGGAAGATAGGTCACGAGGTACAACCTCTGAGAAAATCAAGAACTCCATAAAAACTTATATTTAAAGGGTGTTTTTGTCCCCAATGTCCAATTTTAAACACCCATAAGATAACACGTAAAAATCTATTTTTCGACTTACAGGCTTTTACAAATTAACCTTTATTGTACAGATTTTATTCCTCACTATGGGTGCTCACGGCCAGATTTAATTTAGGGTATTTAAATCAAAAATGTATACCTGCAAACAAATGTTCATAACTTATGAACTAACTAGTATAAAGACTGTCAATATGACGGTAAGGAATATATTATTCATGGGGAACTTAGAAATGAATAATAACAGCGTAATTATTGAGTAAGAGCTGATATAAAATTTGCCAAAATAGAGATTTGGGGGAATTTCTTTCTCATTCTTGTTTTCTCCAATGATGAACCCCTTGTCAAAAATGAAGTCCCTCTCCGCCGTCCCTCTCTCCCTTCCTCTGTCTCCCTCCCTCTGTCTCCCTCCCTCTGTCTCCCTCCCTCTGTCTCCCTCCCTCTGTCTCCCTCCCTCCAGCTCCCTCCCTCCGTCTCCCTCCCTCCGTCTCCCTCCCTCCGTCTCCCTCCCTCTGTCTCCCTCCCTCTGTTTCCCTCCCTCTGTCTTCCTCCCTCTGTCTTCCTCCCTCTGTCTCCCTCCCTCCGTCTCCCTCCCTCTGTCTCCCTCCCTCTCTATTTTCTTCTCTCTTTCCCCCTCCCTCTCTTTTCTCTCTCTCTCTCTCCCTCCCACTCTTTTCTCTCTCTCTCCCTCCCCTCTCTCTGCCTCTTTTCTCCCACCTCCCCCTTCTCTCATTCCCTCCTGTCCCAATCCATAGCTCTCCCTCTTTTTCTCCATCTCCTTTATCTCTTTCCTTCCATCCTTTTCTAATCCTATACCTC
Organism: Tanypteryx hageni; assembly: GCA_028673005.1. Classification (NCBI taxonomy): domain Eukaryota; kingdom Metazoa; phylum Arthropoda; class Insecta; order Odonata; family Petaluridae; genus Tanypteryx; species Tanypteryx hageni. Next base: position 5,178,694 of record CM054116.1, on the reverse strand, counting down.
CCTTATTCTCTATGTAACTTCCATTCAATATCCCTTCCTTCCTTTCTCCCTCCCCACATCCCCCACTATCTTACTCTGCAGCTATATAGTCGTTTAGATAAGCAAAATAATCCAAAATAAATCCCAGTCCCATTAGGATTACATAATTTCACAAAATATCCTACGTTAATATAAGGCAATCTATACATTCATATATATTACATGTGTGCAGGTTGAGACAACTATTGATTCTCAAAAGTCAACAATGACGTCGCCGGCAAGGCAACATTCAGTTTAAAAGCCGATATTTTCCCAAAGCATGTGATTTAAATGTAATGTGAGAGATTTCGATTTGTAGGTGGAAAACGATGAATAGAATAAGAAACTTCATTAATTATCCTAAAACATAGTTCAAATTTGAAGATCCTACATCAATTCTTTCTAATTTTAATTTTCAGAAGAATAAAATCCTGCACTTTAAAAAGTCACTTTTTATATATTATCTTATGAGACTAACCTTGGTCTTTTTTCGTATTTTTCATCATTTAATTTTTATATCTGAATCAAACATTCCTGTGAAATGTCAGCCTTCCACCTAATTGGAAAATTTGTTAAAAACGCATTAAGAAGTGCCATTGATGATGGCAGCATTATGCACAAACACATATAGACTTTTATTATTAAAGTTTTCAGAATTAGTTCAAATAAAAAGCATGTTGTATCCAAAAAGTTGCTCTATAGCCTGAATTTAATTTCATAAATGTAAGTTTTAAAATATAACAAGAAAATAATATATATTTAAATAATACAGGAATTTTTACTTCCTTACAATCTTAATAGGACCCTTTTGTGTGGTATTCCTCGAAGCAGGTTATTATGCCAAGTCTCACGTCACATTTTCCGCACTGAAAATTCATGCTCGGGTCTTTTCCTTGCGACAAACACATGTGGCAATGCAATGTTTTCCCCTTAGCTGGCCAGTGCTTGTTTTCTTTGGCCTCTAAACATTCCAATCTAACACTGGAGGAATTAGGTCTTCTTCGCTGGGCAGTGTGGATGGGAAGAGCACTCGAACCCTCCTCCAAGTATCTTACGAGTGCAGCTGTCCAACTTGTTGAACTGCCGGTTGCGGATTAGATAAAGAAGCAACATAATAAAATATCATTGCAAACACAAGCAAAGCAAATAAACATTAAATACTGACCTTATGAGAGAATGAAATCTCGCAGAAAGAAAACTCGTCACTGCTCCCGTACATATCAGTGGTTTGAGGATGACTATCTGCTGTGACAAGGAATGCGCTTCTGTGGACTTGGAATTGCCTGCCTAGTCCAAAATGATGACTAGCACAGAAATATCCATCGAAAACATATGACCGTGACCGAGGGGTGCAAGAATTTCTATGGAAAGGATTTTTGGAAATATCCTGCAATAAACCTGACTATTCCTTTTTATTGGTTCCTTGAGTGGAAAGCTAGTGTTGGCGTGCATGCGGGCTTGGTTTTTTTTTCGACTTCTACATCGAAAAATTTCAGGGCTCAAAATGACGTTCGTAACCTTTCAATATTATTTTATGTCCATCACCAGCCTCTTGTCCACAAACATTTTCATGTGTTCTCTTTATCTAGGACTCGAGCAGCACAACCAAAATGAGGATATTTTTATTGAACAAACTCATTAAGTAGGTAATGATTATTCATAAATAAAAAAATACTAATTTCATGGGAAAATGTATATGTATAAGCTTGTTTAATCTTGAAAGCAAAAAAAATCAATTCCGAATTTGTAGTCGTGTATAGACTGAATCAACTCGAAAAATCAGGTAAGGAGATGCCAATGAAATAGCCTCACAGGTATAAACTTTTAAAGTGATACAATAATGATTTTTATGCTCTCAGTGTATAAGGAAAGGTGGTGAGAGAGATTGACGGGTGGCTGGTGAATCCGAGGCAGGAGCGACCTCTATGCAAACAGAGAATGCCTTGAGACCTGGCGTTCAATATATTGTATGCACGGCTAACAGCCCCTACACTCAGCGTGCATTTAAATGTTTGCTAGTCCTTAAAAGGTTAAAATTAGAAATAATTGACCTACAATCTTTAGACTTGGACCATTTTAATGAAAAATAAATGACATTTCTTATTCTTTTTGTCACATTTCACCTACAATTCAAAATCGCGCAAGTTATATGTTTAAATCATATTTATTGGAGAGATTTAAGCTTTTTAATGGTATGTTGCCTTGCCGACTGTGTCATTGTTAAACCTCGAGATTATATTGTCATCTCAATCATTATACTATATGCATTAGCAAAGCATGGTTTGAATGCCTTAATATGATATAGAGAGGGAGGGAGATAGAGAAGGAGGGAGAGATAGATAATGGTCTTTATTAGGGCGAGGTTGAGACTAGGAAGTCTTTTTTTCCAGATGAGGATAGAGTGGGAGATAGTAAGGAAGAGAGAGAAATAGTAAAGAAGAGAGAGATAAAAGGAGGGAGACAGAGAAGGATTGATTAATTGATGTTCTTTATTTGGGGCAAGATTGAGACCAAGAAGTCCCATCTTCCACCTAACTCCTCGTCATAAAACATACAATAATACATAGAACATTAGTAATGTAAATACAAGTAACAATAAAAATGCAAGTATTGGAAAAGAAAGGACATAATTTTGTGGAAAAATAAGAACTGCTGAATAATGAATTCCATGTAAAAAAACCCTCTGCAGAAATACACCCACACAAGAAGGGGGGTGTGAAAAACCTCCAAAACCTACTGAGATTCACTAAAGACATCAATAAATGAAATTTAGAACAAAATATAAATAAATGAAAAACTTAAAAAAGGAGGAGAGAGAGGGAGCGATAGATTATGTTCTTTAATAGGGTGAGATTGAGACTAGGAAGTCTATTTTTCCATATAAGGGGAGATGGAGGGAAAATGGGAGGCCGGAGGATGGAAGAATGAGAAGTGCCTTAAATTTAATACTTAATCCATGCATACCCATCATATTTAATGAGCAATAACGCTAGTAGGGAATAATGAGTAAAAAAAGAGAAAATACAATAAGAGAAGTTTCAGATCAATATCTCACTGCACGATAACAACCACACAAGAAGGAGGGTATGAAAAACCTGTGAAGTCTACTGATAGCAATATTTAAAAATTGAGAGGGTCATGAAAGATAAATACTTAAAATGAAATGCACACATAGTTATACATAAAAACTTAGAAAAACATATTACATATTAGTACATATTAAGACTTACATATACGAAGAAGGATCAAGAAGTTCCTGGAATTCAGCCATATCAAGATGGCTGCATTTCTTGTTAAAGCAAGGGGAGTAGTGTGTGCAGAAGTGGACTGTGCACTATCTGTGGATCAAGTTTCAACAGGTTGAGACTCGTTAGTATGCTGCAGTTAGTTGCCTGTAGAATAGAAATGTGTTGCCAGCACTTGTCGCAATCTCTCAGTTCTAACAGTGGGCAACTTCTTTTGCAAACTAGGGAAATCAACAGCAGAAACTCTTGCAAACCTCAATTTGGTTTATGGAGATAAATCTCTTAAAAATCAGCTGTTTAAGGCTGGTACAGTCGATTTTAAAATGGTAAGAATCGTTGGAAGATGAGGAGTGCAGTGGCAGGCCATCAGCATCACATCTCATATGGATCAAATTTTGACATTTGAGAAGGAGAAAAAATCCTGTACTTGACCGGGAATCGAAGTCAACTCACTTTCTTGAGTTAAAAATGGGGGTTTTTCCGCAATGCCTCTTTGAGGATGTCTAGTGTTGGAGGTTTTCTACTCTGTTAGCACTTCTTCACCGGAATACTCCAATCTGAGAATGTAGAATCATGCTGGCTTGATAGCTTAGTTGGTTAAAGCACCTATCCGGCAAACAGGGAGATCCGGGTTCAATTCCCGGTCAAGTACAGGATTTTATCTCCTTCTCAAATGTCAAAATTTAATTTCAGATTTATGCGATCATGCATAACATGTCTTTCCAACACCTTTGTTTCTTCTCATATGGATCAGTTCAGAGCAATCTGAAAGACGATTTGTCAATGCGACACGTGCGAAATTGGATCCTGCAATATGACAATTCACCGTCACATCTCCCTCGCAGTGCAGCAGTGTTTCGCTTCCAGCAATGGCAGGATCACTGGAGCAAGTGTGTATGTGCAGAAGGAGCGATACTTTTAGGGTGATTAGGTTATTTTTTTTTACATATACATTTTACTAAAATATATGCCTGAATTCCGGGAACTTTTTGATCCTTCCTCGTACACATGCAGAAATTTAAACATTTAGTATTAGTGTTGTTTTTCGTGCAACTTGTTGTCATAGTCACGTGACCCACTATTTGACCATAGGTTGTAAAATTAATTTCATAGTTATTAACGTAGTGTTGAAAGTGATATAACATAATTTTGATACGAGTTAATATTACATAATTTTTATTTGTTTACATTGCATCGGAAGTTTTGATTCCTTGCAGGAAAGAAAGATTTTTATTTTTGTGACAGTTCTAAGATTTTGTTTCAAAATGATCAAGAAGAATTATTCTTACTGTATTATCATTGTTATTATTAACAATATTATCATTATTTCTTCTTCTGTTGCTCATTTTCTTTACCAGATTTGTTACAAAAATAAGGGATTTTTTAATATAACTTCAAGATTTTTGTTCATATAACAAAGCACCAGACAAAATATTTTTTCCCTAACTTCCAAATTTCATAAAACAGGACAAAGTAAATCGAGGTTGACCTGTATAGTCATATTAAAGGAATAAAATTTAAAATGTGTGAATCAGGTTAGGATGCTGGAACACATCCCCCCTATTTAGCATGAAAATTGGTTAACACGAAATGCATGGGACTGGAAAAACATTTCGTGTTGACCAATTTTCATGCTAAATGTTTTTCAAAAGGCAAATTTTTCATTTTTAAAGCATAAAATTTTATCTGGGATAAATGTATGATACCCATTCTGTGCCCTTGCCTGCTTAAACCAGACAAGCAGCGTCTAAATCGTCATGCTTAGCTTCTCTCAAAAACAGATGTTAATTTTTCGCGATTTTTAATAATTGTCGACAAAGTTAAATTTGGAATTCTGAACTCTTTGCAAATGTCTGTTTTGGATCTATCACCAGCATCAATCGCTTCCATAAGCTGCATTTTCACTTTTAGCAGTAGTGCAATTTGCTTACGGACTTTATTGGCCATTTTTAATATGGACTATTTAATTTTAATAAAAATATAAAATTAAGACTTAAAATTATCTTGATGAATAGGAAAGATTTCGTACACTGGTTCCTTTAAAATACATCAACGGTTTCACTCAGAAATTCACAATCAACTGAGAGTATAAGATTTCAAGAATGTTATTTATAGGGATCCGGAGATGTATGATCAGTAGCTATTGGGAGAAACCCACCAATAATAACTATGATAAGAGGCTGAGTTTGCAAATCTGTTTCTTTCGTCCATGGATGGCAGTTCTAGGAATGTGTTTACTGCAGCAACGATGCCCAGAATAAAGGATACTCTCTGTGGGAGCCCTCTCCATGGGTGCATGCAAGTTGCCATGAGATCGGAAGTGCATAGTTGGGAGTCGTTGCCTTACTAATGACTACGGTCAATGACAGAGAAAGGCATAGGAGGATGGGTAGGTGAGGTAGTGGGATTTTCCATATTGGTGCATTAATGGGAATTCTCGGTGGCATTGGGAGTTTTGGGAAAATGGCAGTTGTGAGACGGTGAGAAAACCGTTTCAACTGCCAATTCGTGTTATCCGAATAATTTATGTGGATTTTTTATTAGGACCAAAAATTATTTTTGGGTTAACCGATATTTTGTGTTAACTGTTCCGCATTAAGCGAATAAATATGCACTAAAAAGCATAGGCTCTGGAATGGACCGAGCATGCATTTCGTGTTAACCAATGTTTTGTGTTATCCGTTTTCATGTTAAGTGGTTTCCACTGCACATTATTTCTTATGGGAACTAGGTGTATGTAGAGTTGGGGAGTGTGACTTTTTTCTGTCTTACAAGGGGACTACGCCACATTCGGATAACCGATCTTGTTCTCCTTTTGCAAGCGTTTAGGAACCGATGCATAATAGAAAGTGTGCAAGTAATACGACCTGCTTCTCAAGCATTTTGGAGAAAAAACGTAATTTCAATGTGAGAAGCAGCTAAAACACTATTCCTGCTTCCAATTAACCATGTAGCGATTAGCCTAATTGGTTAAATTCGGGATTCCTATGATGAGGGTCCGGGTTTCGAATCTCACTCGAAACTTTTTTTTTCTCTCAAGTTTTTGCAATTATTATTTTCATGTTAATTAACTGCAAAGTACATTATTTTTTCAAGGTTTTCGTCTGTTAACCTTTAGTTAGTTACGTAAACAAAGTTCCTTAACTACTCGCGTGGGGTCTTTTAAAACCCCTAAATTATTTTTTCAATTTAATAATAAAATGTTACGTTATTTTCATTTTACTGTAAAGTACATCATTTTAATTTAAAATGAAATAGTTTATGTAGAATTTTGTCAAGACAAAACAAGTTTTGTAAATAAACAAAATTTTACTTTTTTTAGTTACCAGTGCTATCCTAACATTCGTAACATTTCAAAATCATATGCTCTTTACATATAAAATCACCACAATTTGCACATTTACTTTGCACTTTTATGTTCTTGTTTCTAGGGCAAAATCTACAAAGAGTGAACACATGCGTTTGTTTGTGGCGGTAACGAATACTGGGGGTGGATGACCGTACGCTCCGTGCGGCCGAAGGGATGGCACGCGCGGTTGCTTAGGGGTCGGTTTATTGCTGCGATGGGAAGATTGTGGGGCCACATGTGAAGGGAGAAAGTGGAGCAAAGACATCCCTAGAGAAAGAAAGTGAAAAATATGTACCACAGTTTTTCGGAGTTCTTAATTGGGTATCGAAAAATAAACCTTTTAATGCGATATATGTTACTTGCATAATTAGAAAATTTATTTTTTTGTTCAAACATATTATTTGTTAGCGTTCAAAGATGGACAATGATTTGGGTGATACATACTATAAAAACATAGAAAACAATAGTTTAACCTACACCACGAACATTGTACAAAAGCGATATTATGACAACTACAGTTATTCTTTAGAAGACTAGTGGGAAAACATACATCATTCACATTTTCAAAAACTTCTTTTTGGTCAGCCAACTTGGATGCAAACCATGCATATCGCAACATGTTTCTGAATATTGGAGCACTTAATTGGTGGTGGATTAGCGAATGAATTTTTATCGCATCTTCACGCGATGAAATTTCTTGCTTTTCTTGCAATAAATACGAACAATTCTGTATACGTTTTATGAAATTTTTCACTTGTCTATAAAAGTAGACATCGCACGGCTGACATAATGGCGTACATTTTGGTGGAATAACTTTTAATGTACACGTACTAACATTGTCATCTTTTGAAAATATTTCGTCATATATTGCTGGATTCGTCTGTCCTCCCCATGAATCAATTATCAAAAGAAAATTTTGATTAGTAACATATGGTACCAAAATGCTTTTTAAAAATGAAATGTATAGCTGTGTGGTAAGCTTTCCAGATTTAGAACATGTTACGATAACATTTTTTAAATCATTTGTTAATGCATTTACTTTTTTTTGCACCTGAGGCCTGAATGTGCCTGTTGGTTCTTGTAGGCATAAAAATACACATGGTAGTAATTTTCCTGATAAAGTAACCGCATACTGTGCTGTATATGAATGTGTAATTTTATTCAAACTTTGGTTTTTCACGAGAACAGTCTTTACTCCTTGCTGGGCGAGAGTCCTGTCGATTGTTGATTGGTACTGGCACCGTCTGGTCCGTGTTGATAATAAAATCCATATCAAATTTCGGAATTAGAGCCTTCGTCTGGATTCGAAAATTCTCGGCAGCTTCCAATATTTCATCCATCGTTGAGGCCTCCTTTTCGTTGATGTACCTGTATGATAGGCATTTTGTTAGATTAGTGTCAATTTTATTGTTAGATTTGAAAATCCAACTATAATTGAATTTTAACACATTGACTGCAGGGATCGTCATTCAGTATAGTTTATTATTTGGTAGGATGACTCACGCTCGAGACATCTGCTCCTCAGGAGGGTTATTGAATGACTCAAACCGCACACAATGTGATTTTTCCACAAAATTCGTAATGTATCTATATGTACATACCTTGTGATTTTCCTCTGACGGATTCTGTGTCTCTTTTTGAAAGATGCCACCCATGTTGAACTAGCAGTGAAGACAAAGTGATCAGATTGAAACTGATATGCAGCTGCCATGGCCCATTGCTGTAAAATCCTCGTCGTCACTTGCTCAAATTGTGCCCTTGATTCCACAAAGCGGTCATACGTCCACGAATCTATTATGGTGTACTTATCTTGATTTGTTCCACCTTTACGTACATCATCTTCCCACCTTTTCAAATCATCTTTTCTTTTCAAACGATGAGCACCTTTTCGTCGCAGATTTTGTAAACTCCAATAAGGATGATTCTTGGCCAGGGCAACGACTTTTTTTTATAACTGATTGGAATGAAATCATAAACTTTCTCCTTCGGCACGTACCAATCGTCTTCTTCGTTTCCCTCTGCGTCAACCTCTTCATATTGCATTTCACTGTCACTTTCGTCAGGCAAAATGAGTTCTTCGTCCACAATAACTTTATTTTCTCCCAACATGTCTACTATTCGTTCATATATTTCTTCTCCCATCGCAGAAGAAACAGTGGAAATTGTAGAATTGGACACTCTTATAATAAGATCATCCTGAAGGAGCATTTCTTCGCAGTACACTAATGCATTTTTCAATTCTGCTTTCGATTTTACGTCGTGAATTGATCTTTCACAGTTGTCACTGTCCTCTTGAAAGGGAACACCACTCGATGTTCCAGGTTGTGGATCCATTTTAGGGAACAGAAAGAATGCTTCTTCACAAATATTTTGTACAAAAGTAGGAAAGACCGTCAAACCACTGCAAAAGCTGTTGAAAGACTGCTGAGAATTAGTCACCTGACTTCGCAGGCAGGGCAATAGTTTCGTCGACGAAAGACTTGGGCATCCAGGCTATTGTGTATCGAGTAGGGTCGAGTGGGGGGGGGTGTGGGATGAGGTGTAAATTCTAGACATCTCCGTGCAAAAAATCTTCCAATATTAGGAAGAATCGACAATTTCCTTAAGCATGTATACAGCGTGAATGCGTAAAAATTAAATAACAATGTATTGCAAATAAAAATATTTATTTGGCAATTAAAAAGAAAAGTATTCCTTTAAAACGTAATTCTCTCATTAACAGACGAAAACTTTTAAAAATAATGTGTTTATTTCCTCTCCGAGTTTTGTTCTGCTGCATGCATTATTTAATACAACTATTATTTCTGACAACAAAATAAGAACTCCGAAAACTGTGGTACATATTTTTCACTTTCTTTCTCTAGGGATGTCTTTGCTCCACTTTCTCCCTTCACATGTGGCCCCACAATCTTCCCATCGCAGCAATAAACCGACCCCTAAGCAACCGCGCGTGCCATCCCTTCGGCCGCACGGAGCGTACGGTCATCCACCCCCAGTATTCGTTACCGCCACAAACAAACGCATGTGTTCACTCTTTGTAGATTTTGCCCTAGAAACAAGAACATAAAAGTGCAAAGTAAATGTGCAAATTGTGGTGATTTTATATGTAAAGAGCATATGATTTTGAAATGTTACGAATGTTAGGATAGCACTGGTAACTAAAAAAAGTAAAATTTTGTTTATTTACAAAACTTGTTTTGTCTTGACAAAATTCTACATAAACTATTTCATTTTAAATTAAAATGATGTACTTTACAGTAAAATGAAAATAACGTAACATTTTATTATTAAATTGAAAAAATAATTTAGGGGTTTTAAAAGACCCCACGCGAGTAGTTAAGGAACTTTGTTTACGTAACTAACTAAAGGTTAACAGACGAAAACCTTGAAAAAATAATGTACTTTGCAGTTAATTAACATGAAAATAATAATTGCAAAAACTTGAGAGAAAAAAAAAGTTTCGAGTGAGATTCGAAACCCGGACCCTCATCATAGGAATCCCGAATTTAACCAATTAGGCTAATCGCTACATGGTTAATTGGAAGCAGGAATAGTGTTTTAGCTGCTTCTCACATTGAAATTACGTTTTTTCTCCAAAATGCTTGAGAAGCGGGTCGTATTACTTGCACACTTTCTATTATGCATCGGTTCCTAAACGCTTGCAAAAGGAGAACAAGATCGGTTATCCGAATGTGGCGTAGTCCCCTTGTTAGTGACAAACTGTTCCAGTGACAAACAAATACCTGTGATTTGTACCTGTTACTTGAGTTACCGGTGACTATTTCATTGCATTGACCTTGAGCTGGTGACAGCTGTAACACCATCAAACCAAGTATCGGCCGATAACAGGTAGCATTGTAAATATCTTTGAATGGGCTTGTTTGATGTCAGATAGTGTTTTTCTCTCACTCTCATTATATTGTTCTCAAGAAATTCTGAACCAAGCAATAGCCCAGACCCAAAAATCTTACCTCCTCCCTTTCCATTCCATATAGCTCTCAAGTGTTGATGCAAAGAAAAAATATTCATCTCAAATGTAAGAGACGTCACAGAGCAGATAAACAGTGCCTACATGCCCTTCCACTATACAGTTCATTGAATAAGGGTTTTTAGAAGCCACAGTTCACCCCTTTAAAGCTTCTCCTTCCCATTCATTCCATTCCCCTCTCATGCATCTCCTCCTGCCAGCGCATGAGCTATAACAGCTCAGGTAGGTTCAAACAACAATATGATAATACAGTACTGGTTGGCAGGGGACTGCCTGAGCACAGCAGTGTCAATTGAAAACATTTGGACCATTGGAGCACTTGGAACTGTTGGGACCAAGTTAGGGCTCGGGTGGGTGGGAGTGGGATTAGGTGCCATGGTGACTGAACTTATGACTGGCTGTGGCGACCATACCTTTTACTTCCCGTGCATACCTGTTACCAGTCACAGTTATCCGTTAGTCACTGTAACACAATAGCAGTGACTGCAAATACTCCCCAACTCTAGGTGTATGTATGATTTTTAATAGGTCATTGTTGTTTCTGAATCTAAAACTTTTTTATTATCCACTTCTGAGTTTATAATTATTTGGTGCTACGTCCACTCCCCAGACTTTGTCTGTTATCGACCAACCCTGAGTCAGACTCTCCAGTCCTTATAAACCGTTACAGTCAATATGGCCACACCCGGTTTACTAGTGCTGGATTGTCCAGGAAGGCTGGTCACCCAATTGGCCTTGGGGACATAGCACCAAGAAGCACTATGGTTTCGGCTTTTCATTATGAAATGACCTGTCTCATTTAGCTCCTCTCCCATAATTCATGAAGGCTTTTGTGTGTTCCTTGAGAGCTTCATTGGTAAGATCAACCATGCCAGTAAGGTCAGTAGGTGAAGACCAGACCAAGAGTAATCCACAAAGCAGGTATACATCAGTGAGGTGGTTGCAAAAGTCATCTGTACCCAGTAGGTTGGCCTAATTAAGTCATAATGGCGTGTTAAAAGCACTGTTGAGAAAGGCAACGGAAGACCTCCTCAACTAATATCCCAAGTCGCACAGTTAAATAATAATTTGATTCACAATGTGTACAGGAACATGTCCATTAGGGCTGGTTTCGCATCATCCCACAAAATCCTGACACCTCATATCAACGGAACGATGAAGAAAAAGAAGACTTAGGAAATCAGGATAGGAACTTGGAATGTCAGGATGATAGTTAGGAAAGGCAAGTAAGAAAATATAAAGCTAGAAATGAAAAGAGACAAGATAAATGTCTTAGGTTTGTGCAAAGTCAGGTGGAAAGAAGATGGAGATTTTTGGAGTAGTAGTTCTTCATTTATAAAGGTGCATCGACATTGATGGTCATTTTGCCCCTTAGTCAAAGGGTTAATATTTACAATTTAATATATATATATACATATATATATAAATAAATAATAAAATAAAAATAGAAGAGAATAAAATTTAAAATCGTTGGAAAAGTCCAGCCTCCGTTAAAAATAATAAAACTTCATTCATCCTATTTGTGTCATCACCTAGGATGTCTCTTATACATCCCCTGATATTGCATTTCCTACGCAACTCAAGGTATCTTTGGCATTCTGTCAGGAGGTGTCTTATGGTAAGAAAAGTGTCGCAGTCATCACATCGAGGTTGTACCCGTGGGGTGGTAAAAAGGTACAAGTGTGTTAAGGCCTATCCTCAATCGCGTGATGACCACCTCCTCCCTTCTACTATTCCTGACAGATGATTGCCATGCACCGGTACTGACCTTGATTGTGCGTAATTTGTTGTTTTCGAGGTTTTGCCATGAGGCTTGCCACTCCTGCAGTGTGCCACAAAACATGGCACGAAGGTCTCTCCAAGGCACGAGATCCATTTGCACCTCTGGGTTTCCCAGGGCATCCTTAGCAGCGACATCAGCTGCCTCATTGCCTGCTATACCTACGTGGCTCGGCACCCACATGAACTTAATTTGCACACCTCAACTCTTCAAGATGATGAGGAAGGAGTGCACATCCTGGACCAAAGAATGTACTGGATTGTAGCAGACAATGGATTGTAGTGCGCTCATTGAGTCGGAACATTTCAAGTGAGATATATTCCAACGTTCAATGCTCTCCAGGGCCAGCTTAATAGCTGTGAGCTCCGCAGTGTGGATACCACACAACGGATTAAGCTTAAACCCAGAGGATGTGTGCAGGGATGCAAAGGCACATGCGCATTCTGTTGAAGACTTCGACCCATCCGTGAAGATAGGTACGAATCCTGGATAGCGTGACTGGATTTCGGCGAATGCAACCTCATGTTCTGCAGGAGGACACTCATTTAGGACCTTCGAGCTAAATCAAATAAGATTTCTGGCCTTGGGGTACTCCAAGGAGGGTTACATGGAACTTGCAATCTATAAATCTGGGGTAAAGTTAAATTATTGCCTATAATATAATTATAAAAACGAATACCAAGGGGCTTCAGGGCCCGGGGTCTTCTGTTAAAAACGTCTATTAAACTACGATTAAAAACAATTTTAAAACACAGGTGCGAAGGAAAGGCTAAAAGTTTGCTGACATAGCTGCACATCAGGACGTTCCTCCTGATTTCCAACGGTGGCTCTCCAGCATCACAATAAATGCTGGGGATGGGACTGGTTCGAAAGGCACCAGTCGCCAACCATAGTCCGGCATTGTGCAGTGATGTCAGTGCACGCAGATAAGATGCCCGGGCAGCACCGTATATAAAACAGCCATAGTCGAGCTTGGACCGAACCAATGCCCTGTAAAGGAGAAGCATTGATGTTCAGTCCGCACCCCACAAGCGGCCAGTCAACGCTCGTAATACACTGAGCGACATCCCGCACTTCACCTTAAGGGATTGAATATGGCTTCGCCAATTTAGCCGCTCGTCAAACAGAACACCCAGGAAACGAACAGAGTCCACGAAATTCAACTGGTGGTTGCCCAGTCGAAGTATAGGTTTGGGGAATATACCCCTGCGCCTATTAACACGTTCGCGACGGCGTGCACCACCGGTGGGTCACGCGCGTCTCTTCTCACAGGCGTCGTGACCCACCGCTGGGTCACGGGTGTTCGGCCGCACAGCCGCCATATACCACCGGTGGGACACGATACCTAAGTTTGAGATGCAGTTTTCATGCGCATACGCCCCTTGATAGGAATCTATTCTTCATATATACGCTCACAGAGGAAGAAATAATTACAGTTTGTGGTTTTTATGAAAAAATACGTTAAACCCATAATTTTCCGTGTTCACTACATTGAGAGTCAACGACAGAATACGTGCACCCACGAAACCATATTAATAAGCCATATTCTAAACAATACATAGCCTTATTTACTATGGGCATTTGCATAAAAGTTTGCGGGGGAATGCAAAACACAAAAATGCCTAATACCCAGGGGCGGAAACAAATACGTGAAAATTGAAACATAAAATGTAATAAATGTTATAAATAATAAGAGAATCAGTAACACTTGGGTTCTTACTTTTTCAAGTTAACGTGAAAAGTAATTTCACCTGTTAATTTTAAAAATAATTTTTAATACAACGTTTACGTTTTTCCAGATATTCCCTCCCTTCCGACGTCAATATAAACATCGTAACTATATCAAAATTCGAATGGAATTGTGAAGTAATAATATTAAATGGCAGGCATTTTGATATATATTTTTATTCATTCACGTCTATAAATAACCCAATTATTTACATGATGAATTATTTTATAAAAATAACACACCGATACATGACTAAGAAAAGAGATGGCAAAAGACACAATAAATACAACTCATAAATGAGAAACAAAATGAAAAAAAAAGAAAGAACAAGAAATGCAATGCTGAATTACAAATATATTTTCTATGTTGATGTAATTATAAAAAACAGTGGTAAATTACATAGAGTATAAAATGTAATATATAAAATTCTTAACCTCGGCAATTCATTGGAAACTTGAATATATAAATGATTGTGTATGTTAATATAATGAAACAGTATTTGCATTTATAGGTAATATAAGACATAAATAAAAAATATACAAATAAATAAAATAGCAAAAAACTAGAAACTTTGCTATGCTTATTTTATTTACTTATGTTTTTCATTGAAACATTCTAAACATAATGCTGGCTTTCCTTCACAGTCATTGCAAAATGTTTTTACCTTTTTTGCACTTGCTCGAGCTTTTACCGTTCCCTCTTCCGCACATATTTTCTCATAGCATCCCCGACACCTTTTTCTAGATTCCCTGGCTGATCCAGCTAATTTTCCTAACTCATGAAGTTTGTTCTTTCGCTTGGAGGGCCCTTGTTCTAATTCATCACTTTTGCTGCTTTCCCCTAACTCTTTTCCCAACAGTCCATTAACAATCTTTTCTCTAAATGTTAACATGTCCATTTTTTTCTTATTCTGATTGAAACTGTTGCATATTATCCACGAATTTACCATGCAAGTGCCAAGGAGTAATTCTTAACGCAACTTTTTTATACCATTTCAATGACCTTCGAATGCTCGTGTAGTACGCTGACATCTGGTCAGAAACATCCACTCCTTTTTTAGCATTATTGTAAGCTAACACGCATTGAGGCTAGCTTATGCTTTTTACCTTTCTTTTACTCGAAACAGAACCTACTAAATTATTTGTAATATCAGGGTTAGTATTTAGCATAATAACTGGTCGTTTGTCCTGCCACTTCATCACTTTTACACCGTTTTCATTTTCTTTTGCCACAATATCACCTTTTTTTAGTTTTTTCTCGCACACTTCTTTGGGATTTCTCCGACGGTTACTTCTCAATGTGCCACAAATGTAGGTCTGCTTTCCCAAAAGGTCTTCCGCAAGAGGAACACTAGTGTAAAAACTGTCCACATATAAAGTCCTGCCCTCATTAAGAAGTCCTCCAATCAGTTCAAGCACTACCTGGTGACCGTGTCCAATCCCACTCAACCCTGGGGTGTCACTTTTACCTGCGTAAATCTTTAGATTATATGTATAGGCCTCAGGCGTACATAACTTGTAGCACTTTACTCCATATTTATGCGACTTCCCTGGGAGATACTGTCTAAAAATTAGCCTCCCTCTCCAAGGAATCATGGATTCATCTATCACTACATTTTCACCGGGAATCAAGGTGTCTCTGAATTTTGAACAAAGCAAATCTAACAATGGTTGTATTTTTGCTAATCTATTTTCTGATGGAACTTCATTGTTGTTGAAATGGAAGCATTTCAATAACGATTCGAATCTTTCACGTTTCATTGCATTCCGAACTAGATCGTTGCGGTACAAAGGTTTATTGGACCAATACAATCTCATTTTAGGAAGATGGTTAATACCCATAGCTATGAGAATACCCATAAACCTCTCCATCTCTTGTTTACATGTGTCTCTCCACTTATGCATCATGGATCGCTTGCTGAGAGTTTGAGATGCGATGAACTGTTCTGCATATCTGTTTGTCTCCTTCACTATAAGGGTCAGTACTTCCCCGTTCACAAAATGTTTATATACACTCACTGGCTCCGAGAGATCCAAATCCACTTGCAATCCATCACTTCCACTGTAAGTGAATTCCCGTTCGGTATCAGTGTAGTTTCTCCAAATGTTGGAATGCCTTTCCCTCTTATCACCATCATCTTCCTGTGCAGACAATGCTTCCTCTATTTCCACCTCTTCGGAAGATATTGAATCATCATCTTCCTCTGAATCAGACGGTTTATAAGAATCTTCGGAATCCGAAAATCCTGACATTGAAACTTCTGAATCGGACATGGACTCTGCTAGATTTGCAAATGTATAAGATAGATGCCAAGGATGTTACACAGATCACAGTGTCACTCGTATGAAAACCAAGGAGAGAATGACTGGGAATAGCAAAAATTTCTTTCCGCCCGCATTACTTGTTGGGATGCTGTACAGCCATAAAGGAAACTACTTTCCTTTTCCGAAGTAGTTGCCTGGTTATAAATGATATAATATAGTGGGAGTCATGTCTAAGCAGCTTTGTAGGATGTATTATATTCGAAAGAAAAACAATTTCTAGCAGAGGTTTATGGACCTCGCAATAACAACAGCATTTGGAAATTGGAATGTGAAGTTCGTTTGTAAAAGCCGCTTCAGCATGTGTGCCTAGGGTAAGGGAAGGCTGCTGCTGTATAATAAAAGGCACGTGCCTAGGGTAAGGGAAAGCTGCCGCCATGCAATAAAACCTTAGTAAGAAAGCCGAGCAACTAAAAGAAGAGGAGGAAGATCCTCCAAAAGACGCGGTCAGTCCAAAAGAGAAGAAAGGAGAGAAAAATTTTACAAATGAAAAATAACTGCGGAAAAAAATTCTACTCATCGCGTTCGCATGGTGTAGCCACAAATATATTTGATGACCTTTTCATTCCAACTTTCTAGATATTCAAGTACGTCATTACTGTTTGCACATGTTCAAATAATTTGTACGTATAAAATACAGAAATTCAGAACTGAATGCACCTTCTGAACTGGATACAGAAAGGTGAATCACTCAAAATTGAAGGGGAGATATCCAAGAATATAAAACTCCAATGAGTTAAAAACACACGTATGTAAAATAAAAAAAATAAATGTTCGCGTGGCGAGTTTTTCTAAGAATACTATAAAAAGATTGACGAAGTAGAAAGAACAAAAATTCGACTAATAAGAAAGAACTTCATCTCGAAAAATGATAATTCAGTGAACCGTTCATTGCAATGGCAAGAAAAAATATCGGAATTGAAGCCACATGTTTTTGGGTTAGTTGTAAGAAAGCAATTGTGGTATACCGAAGCCAAAGGCATACCTAAATTGAAGACCTATGTAGTGACATGTGCGGTGGATAAAACTTTGTAGTGAAATTTTCCGAACCGTTAACATAGGATGTTGACCAAATGATCCCCTAAAAACAATAAAGCGGCAAAGCCTTGCGATGAAATGCGAAGTCGCGGGTAACCAGTTATCTTAGTTTATGCCGCGTAAGTCGCCTAAAGGTCACTGTCATGTTTTTCCAAAAATGCAGCTTCATAGGATGCTTATTTCGAAGTGCATGCCTCGACAAAGTGACCGCTGCTCACTCTTTCCCCTGAAGTTGTCTGCTTTTCCTTTCCTTCCTTTTGTACTCCTCGTTTCACAGCTCAGGCACACAGCAGGCTTGCGGAACATGAATCTAGCAATGGGGAAAGAAAGATATCCTATGACGCTGTTTAGAGCAAGTTCTAATAAGAGCGAATAAATATTTTGAAATTTGAATTACTACGGAAGATATATTTATCATTTTGCGTAATATTTAAATATTAATCTGGTACTGCATCGCAGAACGTTCTAATCTCGAGTTTTATCATCAAAACTTTGCCAACAAAATATAAATTACAAAAAAATGTGTCTATCATTGGCGAATTGTGTGGTTTGCATACCTCGTTGGAAAAGTAAAAAAAAACGATTTCCAGACACTTGCAATGCATTTAAAGTAAAAAATCTCGTTAACAACATTCAATAAACATGTTTTGTCGAAAAAAAGTTAAAAAAAAAATTTATCGAAATTTACGCTCCTGAGGATGGACAGCAAAATTCGCTTCCGTCGCGAACGTGTTAAAATGGACAACATGTTTACTCTTCCGAAAAATGGAAGCCATTGCGGCGGGACCACTCATGGAGACGATTGAGCGTAATTTGTAGCTGCCTCTCAGCCAGTGCTACCCTTGACAACCGACAAAATATTACCAAGTCGTCAACAGAGAGGCTTCCACAGGTGGTGTGATGGAATTTACCATGTCATTGATCACAATTGCAAACAGCGTTATGCTTAATATGGACCCTTGCGGAATTCCATTTTCCTGAGGATATGTGTTGGAAAATGAGTTTCCAATACGGACCTTAAAAAAACTATCCGATAAAAAATTTTTAATAAAAGTAGGCAGATTGCCTTAAAAACCCCACGACCTAAGACACTTTAAAATTTTAAAACGCCACGTCATGTTGTAGGCCTTCTCCAGGTCAAAGAAGACCCCCACAACATGCTGGCGACGGACGAATGCCTCTTGGATGAAGCTGTCAATCCTTACCAAGTGGTCGACAGTACTCCTATGCTGCCTGAAACCACACTGGATGTTGGAGAGAAGATTACAGCTCTCAAGACACCAAACTAGCCTTCGGTTCACCATTCTCTCCATTAGCTTGCACAGGCAGGAGGTTAGAGAAATTGGCCTGTAGTTCCCGAGGAGAGTCTTGTCCTTTCCCTGTTTTGGGATCAGGACTACTATAGACTCACCCCAACTCTTGGGAAAATCTCCATCTTGCCAGACTTTATTAAATGCATTCAACATCTCTCCTAATATAGAGTTCGGCACACATCGCAGGAAGGCATTGTGGGCACGGTCCATTCCTGGAGCGGTGTCCCTCAGATCAGCAATGGCTGACTCCAGCTCCCACAGTGTGAAAGGGTCATTGTAGCTAGCTCCGGCCAGGCCTGGTTCGAAGGGGTGGAAGCCTCCTTCCTCACGATGCTTACGCGACGCGAAGGCCAGATCGTAGTTGGCCGAGCTACTTATGGAAGCATAGTGACTTCCAAATGCCTTAGTTACTGTGGCTGGCTCCATTACAATGGACCCATTCACAACAACAGATGGGGTGCCTGGGAGATGATAAACACCGGAGATACATTTCACCTTCCTCCAAACCTGTGCAATAGGTGTTCGGTTGGTGATCGAACTGACATACTTCATCCAATAGTTCCTTTTTGCAGTTTTCATCACCTGATGAGCCTTCGCTCGCAGGCGCCGGAATGCCACTAGATTCATACATGTAGGGTACTTGTTAAAAATGTGTAGGGCCTTCTTTCGTTTCCTGATGGACGACATACCTTGACAGCTGTAACAGGAATGCTCTTCTCTGCAGCATGTACTACCGCATTACGAAGGTCCTCTACGTTTTCAATGCCACTACGAGTCGAGTTAAATTTAAAATCAAGGTTCTTTTTAAAATCCTCCCAGTTGGCTTTCTTCAAAAGCCATTTCTGGCTAAAATAAAGTTTCTTAAGAAACAAGGGGATAAATTTATTGACAACATACACAAAAAAACAAATCAACCCAGTATTACTTCACATACATCTGATTTCACTGAAAACTTGTCCAATCTACCTTTTTCTCAGGATGAAATTGTCTCTTTTAGATAGGGGTTTGAAATTTGCTTTCCCACCAAGGAAACCACCTATAGATGAATTAATCACAGACATTGAAAAATCCATTGAATTTTTCGATGAAAACTCCAAAAATTATATCCGACAAGCTTGTTCAATACAAATCCAACACAACTTGAACAAATTAAATAAGTCTCATCGTAAAAACTATTCCAAAACCATGAAACAACTCAGAGATAAAGATTGTTTTTACATTAAGGCTGACAAGGGCCATAAAATAGTGATCATGGATAAGACACAATACTTTGACAATGTCCAAATTATGTTGAACAATGGACCTTACATTAAACTCAAGAAGAACCCATTAAATTCCATGATTCAAAAAACTAAAGACATCATTAAAGGATGTAAAACCATCATTGATAAAAAATTTAGCTACAAGTTAAAAATTTCAAACCCAAACATACCAAAATTATACTGTCTCCCCAAAATACATAAAGATGACAAAGACATGAGACCGATTGCATCAGGAATAAATAGCCCAACCTATAGCTTGGCCAAATGGCTTAATAGTGAATTTAAACAGATGTCCTTTCCCGACAAACACTCTGTTAAAAATACCTATGACTTGATAAGTAAACTAAAAAACATAATATTAAAAGAGTCTGAGATTTTGGTCTCCTTTGACGTTAAAAGCCTCTTCCCAAGTGTACCTCTGGAAGAAACATCCCAAATTTTAAAATCATTGTTACTAAAACAAAATTTTTCTGATGAAATTGTCCTTGAATATTTACAACTTACTAATTTATGCATGTCACAGAACGTTTTTCTATTAAAAATGAAATTTACAAACAAACACAAGGCACTTCTATGGGAAACCCCCTATCTCCTTTTCTAGCCAACATTTTCATGTCTTCTTTTGAAAACGATTGCAAAGAAAAATTTCATTACTTTCCCGATATATGGTTGAGGTACGTGGATGACATATTCACAATCTTTGATTTCAAGAAACAAAATGTAGATGAATTTGTTAATCAGTTAAACAACATATATCCTTCAATTAAGTTCTCTTATGAACTTCAAGAAAACAACACCTTGCCATTTTTGGACTTGCTTATCATAAATAATAGACAACACATTGAGTTTGACATTTTTAGAAAACCTACACATACTGATAACTTCATTCCTAACAACTCCTTTCACCCTATGAACCAAAAAACAGCTGTTTCAATTTTTACCACACAGATTATGTAACATCCCCCTCAATAAAATCAGATATGCAAAGGAACTCGAACACATAAAACAAATTGCCACTAAACTTGGATACGATAACAATTTAATTAATAAATTAGTGAGGAAACATAACTTTAATAAAACCTTGTCCAATGCCACTTCCCTCAAATTAGACAACAAAAAAGTGGACAAATATGTAAAATTGCCTTATTTTCAACCATTAAACATAGGCTTGAACAAAATTTTTAAACATAAGAATTATACCATAACATATACGAATCCATATAATTTGAAAAATTTACTGGGCAGTACAAAAGATAGAACAGAATCTTTGAACAAGTCCGGAATTTATAAAATACAATGCTCACACTGTGACAAAAAGTACATAGGACAAACAAGAAGGAAACTAATAACACGCTTCAAGGAACACATGGCTCACTATAAATATAATCGTTTTGAAAAATCAAGCGTTGCCAACCACATTTTTAAAACAGGTCATAGTATACACGTAAACGATTTAACATTGATAACTTCAGCCAACAACTCACTAAACTCGTTAGAAAACCTTCACATTTACAAAAACCGCGATACACTTATGAACACGGACACAGATTTCAACAAGACCTTATACAAACTGACAGATTTAAACAACACATGCCAAAAAATCTTTCTGCGCTTCACTTGTTTCTCAGTCGTCTTCTTAATACTTCCCGTTCAAACCTTGCAGTTGGCTCCCAGTCACTGTTGAAACAGGTTTTACCCCTGACGATGCCCACCTTGTGGGCGAAATGCATTTTTCTAATCAAAAAAGGGTGTTGTAACCCTCTAATTGTTTGGCTAAAGGAGTACTTTACCTTTATTATCAGAAAGGCCAAATGATTTTCCAAATAATTCCTGATAATAAGAGGAAAGTCGAAATAATAAGATATAATGCATAAAGAATTTGCAGAAATGTACTTGAAATATTCGAGCAAATTATAAGTTATTTGAAATGTAGAGAATTTAACTTATTAATTGAATTATTTTACTCTTATTAACATGTATAAACAGGATAAAATGTGAATAACAGTCAATTTACCATCAAAGAAAAAATGTGTAGTAACTTCTTATGGACTCATGAACTGCAATGAGTTTTAACTAGATTTTAAGATCGCACTTTTATTTTAACTACATATAGTAGTTTTGAATTTTCTTTCTGAAAATTTGCTTTATTTATAAATATTTAAATAATAGTCAAAATGTTATTTTTTCAATCCTATTAGAAATTCGGTTCGAAATATTTGCTGTATTATCATTTAAAGAAATCCATTGAAAATTACATTATATTTAGTTTTATGAATTCCCAATATTTGGCAAGATGCATGATTCGATAGTATAAAATTTTTTTTAATCCACTATAATTTATTATTGTTATTTTTGTGCTGCAGTTCCTTTTAATCCTTTACAAATGCTACGTCCTCTTTCTCCATTTCTGCTCATTCCCCATTCTCTTTTCCTTCCTCCCTCTAATTACTTAATAGATTCAGTAAATAAGTTATGCCCATATATAAAAGTCTGACCTGTGTTAAAGCACTAAATTGGTGCATTTATTATGAGGCCAAGAATAGAATTCAACAATTAGGACAACTGTGGCCCAATAAAACAAAATGCTTGAAAAAATGTATTAAAATGTAATTTTTGGAGATTAACTAATGAGATTTAAATTCTTCTCTTTGCATAACTAAGTTAAATACCGTATCCTTGAGATATTTTGAAATGTAAACGAAAAATGTCTGCATGTCAAGTAATGGCTTTTTGAGTGATTCATATATGCGATGCGAATTTATAACCCCGGTAAATAATAAGATTAAGGCCCGGTTGCATAAAGATTACGTTATGGAACCAATAAGTATGAGATACATAAATTTATGGAACTCATAACTCAAGTCGGGTTTCTAGACGCTTTTCTCTCCATAACTTATGTCTCAATAGTAATTGGTCCAATAACGTGCTTCTCGTATAGCCACTAGATGGTGACACATGTCATATAGCAGAAAATGAATAGATTTGGGAATATCGATCGTCACTTTTTTCGTTGTTTACTAAACGTGATACACCGTGATTGTGAAAATCTGTAGAATCTCCGAGAAAAATCTCTCGACTAGTTATAGAATCTTTAGAAATATCTGTAAAAGGCATATTTGAATGCTAAATTCTGTTTCAGCTATTCATATTCAAGGAATACTAGAAATAGTACAAATTTATTGATGCAAACCAAAGGAGCTATATAAGGAGTACATAATTGTAATTAGACTCCCCGTTGAGGTATTTGTTATTATTAATCAAATGAAATATTTAAGGAAAATAAATATTTAATCAGTGGTGTCTTCATATGAATACGATGTTTAATAAAGTTTAAGTAATCACTTCATTTTCTTTCATAAAATTTTATTTGAATAAATCATAATAGGGAAATGTTATAAACAATGTGGCATTTTTAAATCGAACTTATACAAAATTTTGGACGAAATATAAAGGAAAACATCTAATCACATATTGCATTAAATGGAAATATGGTAATGCTCGAAAAGTGTTGAATATTTCTTCATCCGATGAAGAAGACGATGATATGCTGTAAAATGTATGTAAGTCAACAGTAAAAGCAGTAACTATTAATAGGTTTTACTGTTTATGAATTTGTGTGCAGTTTACATACATAACCTCGACATCTTGCTATGCCGATTTATTTTAGTAATAATAGACCACACTCATAGTTTTGTTAGCCAGGTACTAGTGGGTACTAGATACAACATTACATAATAAGCACAATAGCGCAAAAATTTATATACCAATAACCCAAAAGCAATAACTTTGCAAGATATAGAATACCGAACAAAACGTAACCTATACAGAAATTATATGAGACAAACGGCAAAATAAATAAATAACAATAATTTATAAAGTCGACATTAAAATAACCTAACCAATTAACTAAAACATTTTAACCGTACGCTTATGTAGTGATAAGTTATGGAAAGACTTATGGAACCTATAACTGCTATTGAACGTTTCAGAAACGGTTTTTAAGAATTTTTCGTAACTTATTGACTACATAGGCCTATCGATTCCATAACTCACGTTCAAGAAACCGGGCATTAGTGCAAAAAACTATGAAAATAACTAAAAATAGTTAATTACCAAAATTTCAATTTGAAGTTAACTAGAAATAATTAAATACCAAAATTTCAATGTGAAGTTAACTGAAAAGAAATTAATGAAAAACGCGTTTTTAATTATAAAATATTTGGGTGGCTTCTCTCTTATACTAAAGCATTCAAAGCACGCTTTCCTTATGCATATAGTATAAGGCTTGAGACGACAATACAATCTCGAGGTTTAACAATGACATGGTCGGCAAGACAACATATCCTTAAAAAGCTTTAAATTTTCCAATAAATATGATTTAAACGTATAACTTAGTGATTTCGAACAGAAGGCAAAAATCAATGATAAGAATAAGAACTTGTATTTATTTTTCTTTAAAATGGTTTCTGTCTGAAGATTGTAGGTCATTTACTTTTTGCAAAAGAAAAAAGCCTGCAAGTGAAAAAAAGGTATTTTTAAGTGTTCTCTTATGGGGATTTGTATAGAGCATTTCAGTGGATGGACCAATGGATCAACCAACGGACAGAATAAGAATATTATGTATATAATTACTCAGATTTTCCTCATGAGCCTCGTGGCCCATACTTTCAAGAACTCTGTTCTATTTCACAACCTTCCCATTTTCTCTCCTAAATATGTGATAAAAAATTCCTTTGAACTTTATAACAAAGCTAATGATCTGACTCTACCCCTATGCTAATTTCTTTTGATGTAGTTAATCTGTTCTCCAGTATTCCAGCAGATGAAGGTGGAAGAACTCCTGATTTCCGATAATATGGACAAATCCTTTGCTAGTGATTTTTGTTCTCTTGTAAAACTATGCACAGGCTTAAATAATTAATAATAATAATTTACTGCAGTGACCCCAGTATGAGGCATTAAATTGTCAAGAGCATAGTCAATAAAAATACAGTAAAATACAATAAAAAAGTGCACAAGCACAACACTACAATACAAAAGACACCATTTATGAAAATTTTCACAATTTTTTGAGAGAAACTCATTTATACTGTAATAAGCACCTTTGAACATCATATCCTTAACATTTCTTTTAAATATGATTGTATTTGAAATTAATTGCTTGTTTAACGGAGATTTTTACCAAAACAAAGTACAGGCCATAGCTATGGGTTCTCCAATCTCTTTCCTTTTAGCAGAGATTTTTATGGACAGCTTAAGAGTATAAACTTTTTAATTTGAGTCATCCCAACTGCTGATAGCATAATCTTGTTGTATAATAATAAATGTGTTGAACCACTCTGTATCACCTGATGATGATGCTAACTGTCGAAACATAGGCCATGAAATTATAACCAATAGTAAAAAATGACAGTGTTGCCATTTCATATAATTTTTAATTTGAGTTCACCTTTATTGAAATATGTACCCTCATATGTAGATGGTGCTACATGTATTTAGATAGGCATTACTGGGTCATTGAATTTATTTTGAACATTCTGAAATCACATCATCCTTCCATCAACTTTACATAAGAACTAGATACTAATCACAACCTTAATTTCCTTGACCTTTCTTTAATAACTGTCAACAGCAAAATTAATTTTTCCATTTATCGTAAACCTACATGCACCAATCATACCATACCTGCCTTCTCTAATCATCACCACTCTCATAAATATGCTGCCTTCCACTATTTACTCAATAGACTGTTAAATATTCCTCTATCCCAAGAAAACTTTCCCAAAGAACTAAATACAATGTCATAGATTGCAGGACAAACTGTTATGTATTCCCCACATTTAATTTAAAAATTGCTCTGTCAAAAACAAAGAAACATTGCTGCCAACTCTTTTTATTCTTTCCAGGCCATTCCATCAACAAATCTCATTGGCGTAAATTGAATTTTATTGAATATTGAAGTTACAAGATTACATTTTATAGCAAAGTAAACTGAAGACTATTCCTCAACATCAGTATAGGTAAAATTGATACAATGAAGAAATCCGGTGTATACCAATTAAAATGTAACAACTGCAACACTATTCATATAGGCCATATGGGTAGAAACTTTAGAATCAGAGTCAAGAAACACTTTAGTTGTTTCAAATCAAGTTTATTCAACTCGCATTTTGCAAAACACTTACTCATCTGTAATCATTCATCCTCTTCCACTCCAAAAATCATACATATCTATTATATACTAGTGTATTGTCCGCCATATGACATAAATAATAATATTCCCTCCCTCCCTCTTGCCATCCCTCTCCCCCTCCCTCTAGCTCCCTCACTCTATCTCCCTCCCTTCCTCTCTCCCTTCCTCTCTCCTTCCCTCTGTCTCCCTCCCTCTCTCTGCCTCTCTTTTCTCCCCCCTCTATCATTCCCTCCTGCCACAATCCACACCTCTCCCTCTTTTTCTCCGTCTCCCTCTTTCTCTCTTTCCTTGCATCATTTTCTAATTCTATACTTCCCTTACTCTCTATGTACCTTCCATTCCATATCCCTTCCTTCCTATCCCCCTCCCCACGTTCCCCACTATCTTACTCTACATCTATATAGTCATTTAGATTAGCAAAAGAATCCAAACTAAATCCCAGTCTCATTAGGATTACGTATTTTCGCGAAAAATCCTACTTGGATATAAGGCAATCTATGCACTCATATATATTACACGTATGCAAATTGAGACAACAATTGATTCTCAAAGTTCAACAATGACGTAACCAGCAAGGCAACATTCAGTTTAAAAGCCGATATTTTCCCAAAACGTGATTTAAATGTTTAATATGAGAGATTTTGAATGGTAGGCAAAAAAGATGGTTAGAATAAGAAACTTCATTAATTTTCTTAAAACAGTTTAAATTTGAAGATCGTATGTCAATTTTTTCTAATTTTAATTTCCAAAAGAATAAAAGCCTGCACTTTAAAAAGTTGATTTTTACCTGTTACCTTACGAGAAACAGAAACTGGAGTCGAACCTGGGTCTTTTTTCATATTTTTTTCGTCATTTAATTTTTATATCTGAGTCAAACATTCCTGCAAAATTTCAGCCTTCCACCTAAACGGGAAGTTTGTTAAAAATGGGTCAAAAATTGTCTTTGATGACATCAGTGTTATACACAAATCCCATCATCTAGACTTTTATTATAATAATTGACGCTTCTTACTTACGATATAACATATAGGAGGATACTAATGTTTAGACACTTCCAGGTGAGCTGAAATCTCCAAATTTATTATGTGGGTAGGACTATGTGCAAAGCTAACTAGAAAAATCTCAAGAATGTGCAACAATGTGGCTACTAAAAATTCATAAATATTTAAAGAAATTTTTAAGGTTTATGTATTTACGAATGTGCTACATAGCTGAAATGTTTTTATAGGTAAAATTTGTACATAAATAGGGTTTATAGAAATTTTGATATTTTAATTTGTTTGACTTAAAAATTCTTAAAGTTTAAACAAATAGATAAATTGATAGGTACTTACAAGGAGAGGACACAGTAGTGGGATCACAGATTTTTATGGAACTTGGTAGGTGTATAGCTCTGGATTCCAGGATCGCTGCAAACTTCCCTTTTGGGTGTGTACGGTAGATAGTTTTTCTGAAAATCGCGATTAAATATTGCAATTTCTCGTCAACTGGTTTAAATATCTTAATGCATGCCTAATTGATTAAGTAATTGTTGGCAGTGAGTATATAGTGGGTGCATCCGAAACATGATGGCCTGAATTTAATTCCCTCTTGGGTAGCTTTTTTTTCTAGCGTTCCTCTTTTTACAAATCCTTTTTTGTATTTCACATTAAAATTTAACTGCTGCCACGTTCATATTTTTATTTTTTTCTATGTTGTTAGGTGGTGATCGAATTTTTTTCTCAAGTTATTCAATGCATGATTTTCTCAACAATGTTTAAATTATTAAATCGCATATTCTTCATTGTACTCGGCACACGCTACATCCTATATTGATGCTTATGACATGGAAAGGATCCCTGAATTTATTTTTGTGAAGACTTCCTCCGAATACGTAAAATAGACCCATTAGGCGGAGGTATATCAGGCAAAGAATCGTTGAAAGTATAAAAGAAAATGAACTGGTGAGAAGTCCGTTAAAAGTACAATAATATAAATAAATTAAAATATTTCTTTGATGAATCTCTCACAAATTTGGTTAATTGATTAAAAACATTGATAATCTACACCCACCAATCATCATCGGGAGCAATGATGGGGAGAGTTAGAAGGGAAACTTTTGTTTGCTTATGCATCTACGGGTAACAACTTTTGTTTTATGTTTCATTCCCATAGTATGATCGTACATCTCATAGGTTAATGGTATGCAATATTTCTTGTCTTCTCATCTTTTCCTCAAATAAATAAAATTATCCCACATCCTTTATCGACAAATTTGGCAACTATTTTTTTATCAAATAAACATAAACAATGTATGGAATGATTTTTAAAATAAAGTTATTTCACTGGAATTGATTTCCAGTGGAAGAAACTGCATCATATTATGTGGTCATGAATATCAAAAACAATAAAAACTTGGGCAGGAATTGCAAGCTCGAGGGATGCAACTGGTGGAAACACGTTTGAAGATATATTCAAATTTAACTTAACCATACGTTATCCCATGCAAAGACTGATTTTGTGGGTCTAATTTGTCATATGAATACTTTAATGTTAAACCTACGAAACAAAATGAGTTCTCAGACATGGAAATCGAATTTGGTGATAAGTGTTATGGTATGACATGGAAAGTGTTATTATAATCTATTAAGCATAATAGTTCCAAACTTGACCAGGTGTTCCCATTTCTTAATTATGCAAGTGATGTTTACATTAAGATTTTCTATTTTATCTATTGTATTGTAAAGATTTTTAATATAATTACACATTAATGTCTTACTTAATATTCACATGGATAGATGCACCGAATCCTTTAAAGCAGCAATAAAATTATGTGGATTATGTCGATACTATTAGCCAAAACGTAAACAATAAACAACATCTTGGTTACCGAACAAATTAAGTAGATGTATCGATGTATTCATAGACTATATTTAGGCATGAATCCATTTGTACCCTTTATCTTGGCGTTGGCAATTCTTCCTCTACGGTGTGCCATGGCATGGATTTTCCTTGCATTAATCTTTTCATGGCTATCTCCCTTTGAAGAGGACAACAATTAAGAAATTTAGCTTTGTTGCTGCCTAGAAAGGAAAATTTCAAGCGATTTTGTGTGTATTACGGCAAAACATGAAGAGAATTAAAATGTTCAATCTTTCATGCATAAAATAAACCATTTCCCATGATGGTAAGTTAACATTTAGGTATATTTATATCCACATCAGTGAAGGGCTGTATGGCATTTTGGGGATAACTCCACACCATTTGCCATGCATTCTTATGGAAATAGTATTTTGTTGACCCTATGGGGTATAAGAGACCCCACGTTCTGCAAACCTAGACCAAGACCTTCCTTTGGTCCATAGGATGGCTTATGAAACTTTTGAATTCGATAGCTCTTATAGTGCCCAAGATATTAATGAACAAACATACAAACATTATCTTTTTTTATACACCACCTTTTTTAAATTGGCGTGCTTGCGGTTCGTGAAGTTTGACTTTGCGACAAAATATTTTATGACCATTACTTGTGTTTTGCACATATTACTTGCATTTTGCATAATGCGTTTACGATGCCAACAAGTGTGAACTCCCTATATTTTTTGTTTCTAAGTTCATTTTAAACTTGAGCACCCTAGAAAAGAGCATTATTATTATATTATATATATAATGCTTGTTATTAATAGTTTTCAAAGTAAACAAATGTGATAACCATCGATTCAATTCTTTTGAAGCTCAGTTTAAACATCACTGTCAATGGTGCTATTTTTGATAACTTTCGAAGTTGCTATACGAGTATGACATTGAAAATATTCGTTCTTTGCATATGAAGTTTCTGGTTTTTGACTGAAATATTTAATGATTTAATGCTATTATCATTGTATTTTGAATGTAATTTAAGGAACTGTTCTTTTGTTAGGTTTTCATTGTTTATTACGAATTTTTAATGTAAATCTAAGAATTGCTATCATCTTGTAATGTAAGATTTTCTGCCACGTATTTTGAACACAATTACTAAAAGAAATGTTATAACTTGATTATGCTATGTTTTGATTTTCTCTTTTACATTTCTAATGTAATCAGTAAAAGAAATGGAACCACTTTTTAATGCAGGTGTTTTTTTGCGGCTTGGAAATGTTTACTGCAGAATCCTGGAAAACATTTGTGCATGATGTACTCAACATTCCATTTCAGTAGTTCAATTTAAATGAAACCATTTCCTTAGAATGAACAAAAGAAGATAAAAAATCACATGCGAAATTGTGTTGGGGTAAACTGTACAAGTGCAGAAAGAAGAGTAATCAGTTTGTTATGTTGGGTTTTCATTTGCTATTATGCCTTTTGATGGTAATTAAAAGTATTTTTAAAATTTTATAATGCTAAGTTTT
The DNA here is from genome assembly GCA_028673005.1 of Tanypteryx hageni. Taxonomy (NCBI): domain Eukaryota; kingdom Metazoa; phylum Arthropoda; class Insecta; order Odonata; family Petaluridae; genus Tanypteryx; species Tanypteryx hageni. The sequence continues at coordinate 5,148,091 of CM054116.1, read as the reverse complement.
TCATTTATGGTTACGTTTTCTTTTACTTTCTGTTAAACTGCATTATTTATGATAAAAAAGTGAATTTTTTTAGTTTGGCTGGGAAACACTCTCGTAATAACATGGCATCTTATGGGAAAATAGGAGTTGCACTTCCCAAATTTGCATTTCGCACCAGTTTTCCGGTACCAATTATTCGTGAAGCTCATAAAGGTGGTGTATTAGATTTAATTGCAATTTTATTAAATTTTTGGATGCTTTATGTGGGCCAGATGGGACCACCTTGTGGGCCAGATCCAGCCTGCATGGGCCATACGTTTGACACCCTGCCCTCTGGTATTAAGAAGTGACCTTAGTATTGCAATTGTTTTCTATTAAATATAATATCTTTCTCATCCATTAGCTTGGTAAACCAAGAGGATATTATATTTATATATCTTGCCGTATGCTTCATCCTTTCTCTCTAATATCGGAGTGGGATTTGTACTATTCTCTGAGGAAAGGAATGGAGATTCTAATTTTTATCATAGAATTTTACTTATCAATCTTATTTCTTTAAATTTTGAGTAAATACTCGTGTTTATGCAGTTTTTAACACATTACGAAATTGTTGCCATTGTAATGACCATTGATGCACTCGGATTCGGTTTAGTCTAGTAAATGTGTTATTTTTGCCACACAAATATGTATGATTTACATTTGAATGTACAGTAAACCCTCATTAACACCATGTGGTCCGGTTAACCGAGTTTGTGATAACAGAATTATATTTGAAAAGTTTAAAAGAATATTACAGTTTAGTGCTTAAATATATTTAAAAGCGTATACTCTCTTCGTGTTAGTATTAATAACACTACAAATGCACGATTTGGACTAATATTCAACTTAACGTAACATTAAATTAGATTTGAATGATAGATCTCAATTATCTGCGGGTTTAAAATGGTCACATTGAGGTTAAATGATGTAAATATATATATATATATATATGTATTACCGTATTTTCTGGTCTATAACGCGCGCATTATCTATACAAAATATATAAAATTCGGGAAAAAACATGGTGCACGTTATACAAAGGAAAATAAAATTTTATTGAAATTAATGCATATTTACTTTTACAATTCATTCGAAACCATAAAAATCATCGCCTGAATCAATGTCAAATGATTCAATAGCACTTGGTCAGGCACATTTGAAACTTCATTTTCACAAGAATCACCTTCATCATCTTCAAATTCTTCCATGTCTGTCATAATTGTATTACTAAGAGCCTTTTCAAAACCATTTTTTATACAACTAGCCGTCACAGATCCCCAACTCTCAACAATCCATTTACACATTTCTGCATAGGATGGTCTTTTCACTTTCCCGGAGTTAGTATATTGATGCTAACATCCAATCCTCCCACTTAGCTCGCAATTTTGTTTTGAATGACTTGTTCACGGACAGATCTAGTGGTTGAAGTTTTTTGGTTAAACCACTGGGAATGATAGCTAGCTTTGAATATTTACCGACCACTTTTTTAATTTCAGGCGTCACATGACGACGACATGAATCCATGACTAACAGTGACTTCGGATTAAAATAGGCAGATTTTCACACTGTCCAACCAAACCCTCATCATTTCTTGGTTCATCCAACCATTCTCATTCACGGTTACTACAATGTCCATAGGAAAGCATTCTTTTGGCACAGTCTTTCATTTTAAAAATCATGGGAGGAAGCTTAGAACCATCAGACATTGCACACAAAACAACTGTAAAATTCGACTTCTCATGCCCAGTAGTTGCTACGGAAACATCTTTCACCCCTTTAAGGTTCACAGTTCTAGCACAAGGAAGAACAAAACTCACCGGAACCTCGTCCATATTGCCGACATGCATTGCATCAACTCCAGACATGTTTTCTTTCATATATTGTCTAAAACTTAATCATTTTCGCCTCCCAGTCCATCGGTAATTTTTGGCCAATGCTTGTCGATGTACGAACACACAAATTGTTCCCCCTCATGAAATGGAATCCCCAGGAAGGATACGCTTTGAAGCCCACGATGTCCATCTCCTGAGCAATGCATTTTGCTTGCAATAAGACCCTTGTTGTTGAAATCCTAATGCCTTTTGCCCTTTCTCGTATCACCCATTCATACAGTTCTTCCTCGAGTTCTGGCCAAAAGCATTTTCTAAAATGCATTGCTCGTTTTTTCCAATGCAACTTTTTCAGCACCAATTCGCCTTTACGCCATTCTCGTACACTTGATTCCCCTACGTTAAACTTTCTTCCAACCTCACGATTTCCTTTTTCTATAGCGAATTTTACGACTTCTAATTTAAACTGCGAAGTGTATGATTTTCGCTTTCGCATATTTTCGTTTTCCATGGTAAATTAAAAACTTTTTCAATACCGACGCCAAGCTAATTCAAGACTCCATAATACCATCTGGTGTACAGTGAAAACAACTGAATAACAGAAAGCCACAGCAAATTTTAATTGACTAATTTTTTTCAGGAAGTGCTTGTTTCAAATCGATTTTTTTTACTGCGCGTTATCTATACATTTGTACCAGGTTTGAAGAAAATCACTTGCGCGTTATCTATAAGGTGTGCGTTATAGACCAGAAAATATGGTAATTGCCTCTTACTAAATCTAAATCGCGTAGGTTTTTCCTTTTCATTGTCGACTACACAGATACGGCTTGGTCGATCGTCTCTTTATTTTTCGACAATGTCAATTTTGGAATTTTTCTGTAATTCTCGTTTTTGAAATAAATACTCCATTCGAAATACCTCTAGTATTTTCATTTTTGTCGCCAGTGTAATTCAAGTTTGTCTTCTTTTGCAGCTTGTGCTATTCATTTATATGGTTAAATGTTTACATGCAAAGCTAGTCTCAAACAGGAGAAGATGGAGAGACGTGGGTGTTTCTTTCTTTCACCATTAGGAAGGAATACTATTGGTCAAGCCATTGCCATCTTACTAAATATGACATTTTTCATGGTAAGAAACAGAGGACAATGTTGGAAATGTCTGACCTGCATTTTTTTGGTGGGGCAAAAATCAAATATAAAACAATTTTCATTTGATGACACTCAATTGCTCATCCAAATTTTTGAGTTACTACACTTTTGTCTCTGCACAGCCATGTTCCCACAGGCATGGTAAATGGTGCTGAAGCGCAGTAACTTCTCAGCACCTTGCAATTTTGAGCATTTAGCAGCCGTAAATCCTCATTTGAATTGCTATTGTATCAAGGCATTGTTCATTGTGAATGATGATATCAGGCAAAATAATTTCCTTCTTTTCTTCCTCGGAGATTTGTTCGACTGATAAAATTACTGCAAGGAATGCGAATACCTATGATAACACAACAAAAGCATCTGCATTTATAATGCCATTGCCTGTTTAAGGCACTCATGAAAGATGAAAAATGACTCAAGGTTCAGGAAAGGTAGAGCCAGATATGAAGACAGTTGCTGAATCATCAATCATAGAATCCCATAGAATCTGCATATTGAACAAACAACCCCTTTACGCGTCGGAAATAAAGTCATATGGCTGTAAAGTACATTTGACTAAATACGTGTTTGTGTTAACCGATTACTTGAGTTCTTGGAATATTGTTTGGAGTTCGCATTAAGAGAATTTCGTGTTACTGCACCAACTCACATATATTAATCTATACATTCAGTACTTGGGAAAATACTTGTTTGTGTAAACCGAGTGTTCAGATTAGCTAACTTTGTGCTAACCAGGGTTTACTGTATTTGTAATATTTTATAACTCTAAATTATGAAATTTGGAAACACAAAGAGTAACTCATCTGCTGTGATTTAAAGCTATTAAAGCCAATATAAGTACCGTATTAGTCTGAGTATAGTCCCTCCCTCGATTTCTGAAGCCTCTGTTTTGGTAAAAACGTTTGAACCCCATAACAGATCTCACTTTTTAGCAGGGCATCGAACCAAAATATTTTTCGCTCCAGTTTTCGTTCCGGTTCACACAAAAAAAATTTCAGTTCGGTTCCGGTTTTGCTCCAGCAAACCAGATTTTTTCATTCTGACTGAATTTTTTGTGGAAATTTTCAAGAGAATTACAAAATAATCCTTATTAATTAATGTTATTTAAGCCAAATATGTCTTCACTATTGAAGTCAAGATGACAAAAATAGATATCCGCATGTAAGAACGCAAAACCGCCCCCTCCTACTATGTAGTGAATTTCCTTCTTACATTTTTCGTTATTCAATTTGTAAATGGCTCCTTTAATACTGTTCTTTAGGAATTTTAAATTTATTCTTTCCTTTTTAGCGTGTATAATATCTATTAAAATGTTATTAATTTTTTGCCTTTAATTTGATTTAAAGTTGTTGTTATTCTTTCAGAAGTCAACATTTTTTGATTTTACAATTCAATATTCTAGATTCCAATATAAACCTCTCTCATTATCATAATCAATTTACTCCAACAGTACTTATGCACGTACTTGAACAGGTACAATAATTCACATTTAAATGTAGAATGTAATTCTTAGAGAGTAGTTCAAAAAAGAGCTACTTAACTATTTTTTAAATACAGTAATTTAGATGTCAACATTACAGATACCATACAATATATAATTACAGAAATTTTCTTAAGATGACAAATATGTACACATAGTAACATTTACTCCAAGCAACCAAAATTCGATCCAATTATTAAAATGTCCTCCAATTTGGTAATGACTTATAGGAAGGAATGGGTATAAGTAACTGGTAGGAATAACGATGAGAAAGAGATAGTAAAGAAGAGCAGTAGGGAGAGACTTAAGAGGAAAGAGGGGTGAAGAGAAAAAGATAAGGAGACGAGTGATTGAGGAAGCATTGAAACGGTGTGTGCATATTTATGTAAGGGATTAAATGCACCTATATAGATAAATATATTCAAATTGATTCCCATTGCATACATTTTGGAATAGTTGTTGCGATATTATGTACATAATAGAGATGATGTCCACTGAAATTCAAAACGTAAAACGTTTCCAAGAAGGAGAAATTCAATGAAGTTGAAATACAACAACTCCGTTTATTATGTCCGAGCCTAGAATTGAATAGCATATTATATTCTCTTTCTCATTCTGCTTTATCCCTATTCTCACTTGCACTCTGCTCCCTCTCCCTATTTATTCCGTCCTCATTGACAACTCGGGGAGATTGATCAAATATGATTAGAAAAAGTAGTTGATTTTTAAATGTATGCATATTAAGCTGGAGAATGATGACAACAATAGAATCCAACTATACCAGTTATCAAGGACCTAAAATGGTAAAATTAATAAAAAAATCTTAGAAGAAATTGAGAAATAAAATTCGATGATAAGAAAATTAATCTACAATCTTTTATCTTTATGGTCATGCAAATATCGCACCAATATCTTAGATATTTTAAAATTATAACTAAAAAAGTCTGCATGTCAGGACAAAGACTATTACATTTTTCCAATGGAAATGGAGACGAAATAGAATTTACATCGCTGTACTAAATACCCCCTTGAAATCAAAAACTCACACAGAAAGACAATTAGACTTACATATTCATCGCATCATGAATTGTCTTTCTTCAAGCAGAGTTTCTAATGTGCGTTTTTGCAGTCGGCAAAATACTTAACTAAAAATAACAAATTCGCATTAATCCTTAATCCCTCTCCAGTTTTAAGCAACGAATGCTAATCTGTGTGCACATTTTGTTTAAGATGCACTATATAAATTTACTAACATGTAATAAAAGATAACAGAAGTAAGAATACCTCAAAGCACGACTGGAGCTATCCTTCCTGGATAAGTTTTAGAGAAAGACCTCCAAAATATAAGGGTTCAGTGCATATGGAGATCGAATGAAAGTTTATGGGGGTTTAACGAGGTTCTGGGAAAACTCAGCAGGGACTTTCCTTGTCCCTCTATGTATTGAGATGCCCATGGAAAATCCCACCATTAAACCAACAGATATTATCACAAAGATACATCTCTCCAAAGGCTAATGAGCATGTATTCTCAAGAAAACCATTGTTGGACTCAGATTCGGTATATTCTACTATTTACACGCATTATTTTTTCCGCACAATTACGCATGATCAATTTAATATTCGTTCGAATGTATTTGTAGTATTTTACAATGCTAAATTATGAAATTTCGGAACACAAAGAGCTACATATCTGCAATGACTTTAAAGCTATTAAAGCCAATATAAGTATTAAGTAAATGATTAAATGGAAAGTAGGCATCATAAGTTGTTTGGATCATCTTGTAATATTCTAAAGAATGTTTTAATATGTACAAGTAATTTAGTTACAGCTTTCAATTTACAATGAAATGGTGACATCACGTTTTGTGTGTTATAGTTGCAGGCGTAATTTAAATATTTATCAAGTGTTACTGCACTAAATTCGAAAATTTTGATTTATGAATGTTATTTAAATTCCATTCATATCATTCAGATGCCGTTGACAATGGCTACTTGAATCGTGCCTTAATAAAAAATGTAATTAACACCAGATTTCCATTTAACATATTCTTTTCATAATATATTTTACCCGTATTTTCATTGCTTCCGATATTTATGCCTCGGAATATCACATCAAGGAATACATTCTGTAGATAGTTGAAACACCTTCAACACCTCAGTTTGATTTACGTAAGTAATACTTTTATAATGTGATTGTCAGCTGTGCTAGCTAGACAGTCTGATCAGCTGACAGAATTGCTTACAGCCCTACGGATTGACAGGTAACGAAGATAATTTCTTTCGTCGTAGTGACATTTTCTCTAAAATAATGATAAGTGTCACCACTACATATCAATATTTGCATATTTGTGACTTAGGGAAGGGATGAAGTTAGCCAGTCAACGCTTTCCAAACAAAAACTTCTCCAATTCCTGCTATTATGAAAATACAAACATTTAAGGCAAGGATTCCATAGAGTGAATAATAAGAATTGAGTTACTGAGGCATATGTATCAAGAAATTCTCCGTAAAACAATCAAGTCAAGTGAGGGCATTAATTGCTACCTATACTTACTGCTAGTGGTTATATTTTTGGTAGATAATTTTTTGGGTGCAAATATAGTCTCCCCCCCTTACTTTTCTTACTAATATTTTGGCCAAAAAGGGGGGAGACTATATTCGGACTAATATGGTAATTGCGGTACCACATTTAATTTAAAATAATTATGTGGAAAGTAGGCATTGTGAGTTCTGTTTGGATCATCTTGTTAATTATCTAATGATTATTTTTTGTTTTTTTCCCCATAGGAAATTGCCTCGAGGAATAAAGAAGAAGATTGGGCTAAGATTGCTGCTGAGTTGGGCAAAAACCGATCTGAATTTCAATGTATTATTCAGTATCAAAGACATTTAAATACCAATATGATTAACCACAAGTGGAGTGACGAAGAAGATGAAATGTTAAGGTTTTTGGTGGAAAAGTGCCGTATTGGAGATTTCATTCCCTGGGCCACAGTAAGTTTTCATGAAAAGTATATAATTGAAGTACTCATTTTCAGTCAGTATGATTGTAAATTCCTTTTTATAAAAGAAGTTCCTTGAGGCATGACACCCATGGGTCACTTTAATCAGTGATATATAAATACTTGTAAAACTTGTTTGCCTGTCAAAATTGGTTTGTGCATATGAATAAAGTGTTAAATTACTATTTAAATATGCTAAATTATTAGTATTGCTATATTTAATACAGGTATACTCAGTGGTGAGCTACGAATATTTTAACAATGGGCTCGTATTTTTTTGACCCCCCCCCCCCCCTTTTAGGTGCGTTTTGCTTCAGCATAAGCGCCTATTAGCATTGATTTGTCTGTCCTGTCCATCCATCCGTCCGCATGTTCGTTCTCAGCTTCTACCAAATGTATATTTTGAAATTTGGTATTAAGGACTGACAGTCAAAGACAATAAAAAAATCACAAAATAAATCACGTAAGCCAATCAGGGGTACCACTTGACATGACAAAAAATGAACTTTCCGTTATATCTCAAAAAGTTTTCTTCAAATTAAAATAATAGAGGAAGTGAAGTACTGCACGTTACTAGTTCTACAAGTTTATTTACAAACTATTTTAATTTGACCAATAATATATGAGATATAACGAAAAGTTCTTTTTTTGTCACCGGTAAAGTGGTACCCCTGATAGGCTTACATGATTTATTTTTGTGATTTTCGTATTGTCTTTGACTGTCAGTACTTAATATCTTTCATAAAAGTCCATTTGGTGGAAACGGAATGAACATGCGGACGGACAGACTGACTGACTGACGCTAACAGGCGCTTATGCTGAAAGCGAAACGTGCCTAATAAGATGGAAAGGTATACTCGATAAATGGAATACACAGAGATTTCAAAGACGTTTTAATGGGAAATCCATATGAAAAGGTATCGAAAGATTGGGCGATTCTCGAATTTTTAGCCCCGAAACTATAAGTAGTAACTATCTGGTCTTGGGGACATTCTTGTAGCAAATGTTTGTTGTGCTCTATCAAAATAATTTTTTTAGTCTATACCTCACATATCATATAAGAGCATGGGAGACAAATATATGGATTTTTAATTGTTGTTTGCTGAGAGAACCATCTTTGCGATCGATGTAAAGAAAATGTGCAATATCATTAATAAAGTCAGGCTCAACCTTGTAGAATTTGCTCATTATGAGCTGTAATGAAACAACTTTGACACTTCCATACAATTTAATAGATCTAAACAAAATATGCGATGTTTTGCGTGGGATTTTCTAGAATTTCTATCTCTGAAACTATAACTCGTGTGTGGTCTCGTGGACTTTCTTGTAGTAAATATTGTTCTCTATACGAATAAATTATTTTAGTTGTCTTATAGATCATATATGACCTAGGGAGGGAAAAGTTTTGTATTTCATTGTTGCTTGGCAAATGCTATTTAACAGATACGAGTATGTTTATTTAAGTAATTATGTAAAGTGGAAGTTCTAATTGATGGATTCAGTTTAAAATCACAATTGGGCAATAAATTTTAATAACGATCACTCATACTTAATTAAATTAATATCTGTCCAGTGGTTTAGGAAATGAAAGTTACGACTGATGGACAGAGCAGATGTGCCCATAAGGTGTTCCCCTATTACCGGTTCGCTGGTAAAGAATGCCTAATAATCGATAATTTTAACAATGGGTTTGCAAATTTAGAAAAATTTGTACAACTTAATGGCTGAAAATGGATTGTTTAAATAATTATTTGTAGACATTGTTAATGGTTGAAAAATGAACTATTTTAATAATCATTCGTTTACATTGATACTTAATCCATTGTTACAACAATGAGAAGCATGATGCTTGCACAACAGACGTGGACATAATTTGCAAGCTCGCAGGCAGCATGTCAGTTCGTTCGAAATACAGAGGTTTTACTGTATACAGTAAAACCTCTGTATTTCGCAGTTCATGGGACTACAAAAATACGACTTCGAATTATCTGGATTCAAAATAAATGAACTTCAGAAAAATCGAAATTTCTTACGATCCGCTACTTGGACAGTAAAATCGCAATATAGTCTTATCTATCTGTTCTGCTACTAAACTTATTGACCTTACAAGTTAGTACACAGGGCAAATTCATGAACAGAGCTGAAGTAACCACTTAATTAATAATTCACAAACACCACCATGTGTGAAAAATAGGATAGAGTGAACATCCCAATTTTCCCTGTGTATTTCAAGTTACTCTTTTATGCGTGTACTCAGCAAAAAGATTACGAAAATGCATGCCAAGAAGACTGAGAAAACACTCGTGCGAAATATTTTATAGATAATAGATACAAACCATCACGTATTAATTCTCTCTAATCTAATTATTAGGTAAAATGTTTATAATGAATTACATCAAAATTGGCCATTTCAATTATATACCTGCCGGCCGTACTGTAAAGTGGTATTTAAATCTAGCCCGTCTCTGAGGGATTAAGCCCTACGTACCCATACATGGCTGGTCTGCCTGTGTTTATGCAACCCTCCATAACCTCCCTACAATGAACATCCCTTTTTTTTCGCTCCCTCCAATTTCGTTATATGGAGGTTTTACAGTATACTTTTCTAACCAATCCCTCCCAACTTTGTTTTCGTTTTCTTGTTTATTTTAACTCGTTCCTCTTAATCCTACAACAGACATGTTTGTTATTTACTTATTCTTCAACAAATTTCAGTTTAGCAATGCCATAAAAAATTACTTTTACTGATGTTTCACAGGAGTTTTTTTGCATGGTTCCCAGACTGGGTGCTACGTAACACTGATGCACAGCAGCTCATTTTTAGTATTGCAGCAAAAAACTGTTTAGTAAATAAATGAACAATTTGTTTGTTGATAGGTAATTATGAAACATTTTCTTTAATGATTTAATTTATGTTTAGCACCAACATGGATACGTCCAAAGGTTGTAATACCCATATGTAGAAATATATAAACCTTGTTTCAAGCATAGGGTGCTGGAACCACTGGTCTATTGTAACTATTTATCACATTTTCCTATAAAACTCTATTATCCTAGCAATAACTGATGTTGAATTCTGTCACATAATGATCTACTCTTAATCCTTTTTGGAATGTCTGATAGATATGAGTGGTAAGGTTGCTGGAAGAATTATCTTAATATCGTGCTCAAAGTGTGAGTGTATTGGTTACCTACTTGGAGGTATTAAATATTGGGTTTAAAGAAAAAAAATTGTAAAAACAAATTTATTTAAATATTTCGTACACAATCTACAACAGAAATAAAAATGACTGTCTAGATTTGGACTCACCATTCAGTCATCATCAGTAACTGATTCAAAACTTAGGTAGCCATTTTTTTGTTGTGGGATTTGTGCAAAGTCTTTCAATAAATTTCTTTTTACAAATTTTTTCTTTAAATTTTCATAATGGAATTCCACAATGAGAGGGCTAAAACAGTCAAATATATAAGTATAGGATGTTTTTCTTTGTTTAGTTTGAGTGTATTTCTTGCTTAAGAGTGGGCATTAATTATTGGCTATAATTGCAAGAATGTTAGTTTCCTGTAAAGTCCAGGGAGCATAATTGAGCCTTTTCAGTAACCCTTTCAGTTTTGGAGAACTAGATATCTTGTGGTGTGAATATATATAGTGTATCAGTTACTAGATGTCATTGTGGCTATACTGGATGAATGTTTACATAAGTAAACAAAGCATTGACACATTCACCTTGTTGCACCCTCTACCATCTGTGCAGACATGCAGAATCCTTACACTTGTATATTTCTATGTCTTATCATTATTTTTTCTTTAACTCACAGGTCACAATGTGTATGAGCAACCGCACAAGATCACAGGTTTACAATAGATGGCATTATTCTTTAAATCCTTTGATTAAAAAAGGTCGCTTCACAACAGAAGAAGATTGTCTAATAATGGCAGCGGTTAAGCGTTTCGGCACAGATTTCACTCGAGTGTCTACACTTGTACCTGGCCGTACAACAGCCCAAGTATATGCCAGATATATGCAGTGTTTAGTCAGGATTGGGCCTTTGGGAAGATGGACTAAGTAAGTAGTTATGGTACTTAACAGAATTTATATCCCCTTATTTGGGTCTGAGTTTTTAGCATTTAAATGCCATGTTGTGAATTACTTTTGTTATTTCTTTATAACTTACCATAGATTCATGATAGAGACTATGAAATAAATAGTATTCTTTTCCTTAAAAACATATCTATAATTTATAAATACTTGAAATTTTCAATGGCTCATGGAATTCCATGTTTTTACATAAAAGTTGGCTTCTTTCTCCCAAACTTACTTAGAGCAAATTAAACATCTCTTCCTTTGTATAATCCACTTGAAAAAAATTTGTCAAGGAAATATTCAGAGAAAATTGGTGATATCTCTCCAACCCTTACGATTCCATCCAGTGTTTATATACTCATCGGGTTTGTTAACTTTCCAAACCTCTTCTATTCATAAAGAGCCCCAAACCGGGCACCAGCAACACCTTTTAAAGGAATATGTTCATTCTAGTCACTGCATATTTTATGACCATCACTAACCAAGATTCCCTTTGTGAAACATGAGTTCCCATGGGCCAGGGGTTCTCATGAAGAAATTGCTGCTGTTGCCTCATAGTTACTACCTTTTCCAAAATACCTGTTCTGTTGCTTTTGGCACATCCCTAGTCAATTTCCCAAATTTAATCGTCATGTTTGTGCTTTCAGTAGTATGTTAGATATACAATTATCTATGATACCCTCAATGACAGTGTGTGATGCAATTAGTGTTTTGGATACAGTAAAAACTTACACATTATTGGAAGAAAATATTGGTGATGATGTTTTCATAATATGCATGATATTGAAAATTAGAGTAAGTTATCTTATATGCTTAAGGGAATAAACTTGATGTTAACTTAATTTAAGAAAAATTAGATAACATTTCCGTAACTTGAATTTTCCATAACTCAAATAATTTTTGTTTTCCTTTAAGATGCGAGTTATAAAAGTTCCACTGTATATATACAAAAACTATATATATTCGTGTATAACATGCAGTTTGAAGACCATATTTTTAGGTCATAAAGTAGGGGCGCACATTATACACAGATAACACTGTTGTGCAGTTAAAATAAAAAATGGAAGTGTACCTATCTCACCCCAGATTCACTTTTTAGGTGAATTTAGGGAAAAACCATGCTAATTATCGATAATTCAGCTTTTATATATATTATATATAAACTTAAGGAAAAGGAAAGGTAGTGATGAGGGTGGCAACAAGGTGTTGAAGGAAGCATAGCGGACACTTACCAAGTTGAGGATATAGAGATACACAGGGTGTTTCAGGAGGAATTTGCATTACTGTAGGAGCATTTTCTACAGCCCAAAATAAGAAAAAATCTTCATATAAACATGGGTTCGGAAATGCCTCGTTTGGCCACTAGGGGCATTCAAAGTTTTGTAAAAATCTAATAACTCTTTTGGCTAATCAACAACACAAACTCACTTTTGACAAGTAATTCAATACTTCTTTAATTAAGGATAAATTAGCAATACAAAGTTACCTTAATTGCTCAAAATGTCCACCAGCGACCTCGATACACATTTCAGAGTGAGGCAGTACAGATGTGTTTGCATCCTCCAACATCTGTCGGTTATTTCGAATTTGACCTGCAGCTTCAGTGATTCGTTGCAGAAGTGCATTTTGATTTCTGGATTTACGCACATAGAAAATAATTCAGCAGATTTAAATCCAGAGATCATGCTGGCCAGGAGTGTGGGCCTCCGCGGCCGATCCAACTATTGGGATACACACGATTGAGATAGTCTGTCACACGATGATGAAAATGAGCTGAAGCTCGATCGTGCTGCAGATACATCTGGGCTCATGTTGCTAATGGAACATCATCTAAAAGAAGTGGCAACTGATGTTCCAGAAACTGAACATAAGTACTCAAAGTGAGACGAGCATTGAAGACATGAGGTCCGATCAGCTGGTTGCCAATGATGCCACACCAGACATTTAATGAAAAACGATGTTGGAGGTTAGTCTCAACTGTTTCATGAGAATTATCCTCAGCCCATGCATGTGTGTTCCTGGTATTATTCACCCTATCACGAGTGAACGTTGCTTCGTCGGTGAACAGAATGTGTGAGCAAAGTTCATTGTTTGCAATTAGCCATTGACAAAAATTTAATTGCGCACCATAATCTCCTTCTTTGAAGATGCTGAACAGGTTGAGGAAACCCTCAGAATTTAACGTTCTCCATACCGGGATTGCTAGGCATGCAGATAACCTCCGAGTACTTGTTGACGGGCTTCATTGTATCGCAGGAATGACGTCTTCTTGAGTACCCTGCCTGCATTCTGATTTCATTACGAATGATCCAGTCTTTCGTAGCTGTCTGTGTGTGTCTGTAAACACTTGTCAATTTGGAATCCTGCAGTTAGGAAAACGCTGTTGATATTCGTGAATGGCAGCTGCTGCATTGCCATCACAATAACCATAAATAAAATGTATGTCCGCATATTCCTCCTTTGTGAACTGAAATGGATTTGTTTTCAGTGCAAAAACACAAGAAATGTGCACACAAATAACATAATAAATAACACAATGTTAAATTTAACGTTAAAACCGAGAGTAAATAACACTGATGTAAACACGGAAACATTAATTAATAATGAAAAGAATGACAAAAATGCAACACATGCAACTCATTCTTGTTTACAACACTTTGAGTACCCCTAGCGGCCAAACGAGGCATTTCTGGACCCATGTTTATATGATTTTTTTTTCTTATTTTGGGCAGTAGAAAACACTCCTACAGTATTGCAGATTCCTTCTGAAACAACCTGTGTGTGTGTGTGTATATACATGGTGTCCGGTGACTTTATGTCATAACTTCGGGATCTTATTCCTTAAGTGATTTTGAGTAAAAAATGTCATATGAACATGGGTCCGATTCTCATTTGTTACAGAGCTACGGGCAATTGAAATTATCTCATACTTTGATTTGTACAACTTAACCCTTTCGCTGCTATGGACTTGTAGCTTCTGTGTCAGCCATGTGTGCCGAGTTCAGTTACCTTGAAGCACGCCTGTGCTGGATACTTGCTCTAGGAGCTCCGCGTCTACGTTCTTTAGTTCGTCTTTTAGTCTCTTTATATTTTAAATGTTATTTTGTCAATCATTTACATTCATATTGATTATTAACCATGTCGACAAAATATTTTCATCTTTTTTGATCAGCGAACGGAAAAGCTTGAAATGCATATATGCCTCGTTAGCAGTCAAGGCACCGCTCTGTCCGCCCGCATATATGCGTCGATAGCAGCAAAAGGGTTAATGGCTGAAAAATGCATTGTTTAAATAATTATTCGTATACATTGTTAATTGTTGAAAAACGAACTATTTTAATAATCATTCGTTTACATTGATACTTAATCCATTGTTACAACAATTGTTCAAAATGGCCGTCTTCAGCTTGGATGCACAATCTGGCCCGTTTGAGTAGGGAACATGAAACAGCACGAAGAACTGCAGCGTTATTAACGCGCCTCGCAGCATCAAAAATTAGCTGAATAAGTTCTTCCTTCGTGCTCACTTTGACTTCATACACAATTTTTTTCATTTGCTCCCACACATGGAAATCCAACGAAGTGAGATCCGGAAATCTCGGTGGCCAATGCTGCGCACCGCCACGACCGATCCATCGGTTAGGGAACTTCTTGTTAAGATACAGCGTAGCATTCCTACTAAAATGGGGGATTCCCCGTCATGCTGGTAGTACATCTGAAGTCGTGTTTGCAGAGAAATGTCTTCTAAGAGACCCCGCATTTCATTTTCCAAAACATCAGTATAAATGGCACCTGTCAGACGTGGTGGGAAGAAGTACGGTCCAACCAGCTGGTTCCCAATGACACCACACCACATGTTCACAGAAAAACGGAGTTGGAAGTAGCTTTCAACTGTTCAGTGAGAATTTGCACAAGCCCATACATGGTAGTTTCTCGTGTTGTTTATTCGATTACGAGTAAACTGTGCCTCGTCCGTGAACAAGATGTAACGGTTCAGGCGGGGGTGTGCATTTAAGCAACAGCAAAATTTCAACCGACTAGCCATATCCCTGGGTTGAAGATCCCAAACTTGCTGGATATGGTATGGATAAAGTCCCTCATCGTGTAATGTTTGCCAGACTCTCATTCGTGGAACGTTGAGGCGGGCGGACATTCCTCGTGTACTAAGACGTGGACTTCGCTGAACCATTTGAATAATGTTTTCCTCCTCATCCACATTAACTTGTACTGGACGTTCAGCTCTCAAAGACATGGAAATGAGCCATTATCTCGTAAATGTCGGTGAACTTGAATAAAAGTACTTCGATCTGGTGTTCTTCTTTGTGGAAATCGTTGTCAATATTCGTAAACGGCAGAAACAGAGTTTTCATCGCAAAACCCATACACGAAGTACATATCCGCGTACTCTTAATTTGAAAATGTAAACAGCATTATTAAATACTAATGATACCACACGTGTCACAGCGCACTACACTGAACGCTAGCTTATGTTCTACTGACATGCTGCCTGCAAGCTTGCAAATTACATCCACGTCTGTTGTGCAAGCGTCATGCTTAAGGAATAAGATCCTGAAGTTATGACATAAAGTCACCCGACACCCTCTATATATATAAAATAAGCTTGAGGAAAATGAAAAGTAGTGATGATTGTTGCAACCAAGGTGTTGGAGGAAGCCCAGTGGACACTTACCAAAGTGGTATTTAAACAGACTTTTTCCCATACCTTTATATTCACCAAGAATATATTTAGTTTTAAACTTCAGTTAAGTAGTGTGTATTATTTTTCTATGTCTATATATAGGATTAGATCCTCTCAGTAAAAAATAAATAATTTCCATCTAGAGAGTTAATTTGCTTTATGAACCAACCATAATTGCAGTATTATTTTCTGTTATTAATTTTGCATGGCTGTATTTCTGATTTGTTTTGCAGGGAAGAAGATGCACTGTTGATAAAACTTGTTGATGAAGATGGATGTAGAAAATGGTATGAGCTTACCCAATTCTTTAAACATCGTAGCAGAAACCAAGTACGCCACAGATATCTCTACCTGAAAGAGTGGCTTAGCAAAAATCAAGATGTTTCGGTAAGTATTTGCCAGGACTGACCAAAAGAACCTGTCCACTCCTTAAATTCTCTAATATGTACTTTAAGTATGATCTAAATTTCATAGAAGATTAAATGAATAATAATCATTGACAGGGCTCGACAAATACAGTCGCTTGCTCGCCAATGGCGAGTTGATATTACCAGCTGGTGACCAAGTACAACCAGTTAATGACATTAAAAAATCACATTTTTCATCTGACGAGTTGGATGTGGCATAATATGTCGAGCCCTGATCATAGACATAAAAGTATTTTCTTGATTATCTTGCCTGTTTTGGTATTTCCATAAATATTAAGTTACAACTTTCCCAGCCTAAGACTGTCAACTGTAGAGTGGAGTTCTTTCACGGATCCATATGTGCCGTAAGACCTCCAGCTGCCATCAATCGATTTGCTTAACATTGTTTAGTGCTAAACGTTGCATGTCTACATGTAGTGTTGAGCTTTGTCTGTTATCTGTGACCTTTTTATCTATAAGAAAGAAATCATGCAAAACTTGGCTGATAATGGTTTTAAAGAAGGAAAGAAATTGTGTGCATTTACCATTATTATAGGATTTACAAAGCACATACATATCCAGAGCTTATCTGAATTTTAAAAAATCAAAAAGTTACCTTATCAACCAGACCTGGAAATCTCCAATTCTGCGACCGTTCCAGTTTGATCCTTAAATTTTATAACTCATATTTTGATCTCTCAGATCCAAACCAGGAACAGTACCATTCATGTTCCTGAACAGTTACTAGTTTTTTTAAAATATGATTTTTATTGATGGAATTTTATCTGAATTCAAGCTTTTTTCAGTAACATCAAAAACTGTCATATAAATGAAAGCTGCTTAAAAGATGCAATATAATTGCAATATCAAAATATGATGTCAAGGACATTTATTTCAACTTATTATTTTTTCAATATTTTAATCTTCAGCAACATAAAAAATTTCAGATTAAAGTTAATTACTGTATTAACCCGAAAGGAAGACGAGGATTTTCCCAAAAAATTGGTGATTGGTTTAAACTTTGCTAAATTTTCACTTGATGTAAGGACTAGTTAATATTTATAACAGTTTTAAATAGGTTACCACAAATCTTAGGACTGAATTGACAGATGGTGTAGAGAAGAAAAGCACATCTGTAAAAGGGAATGTATCACAAGGTTTAAGACGAAGTTTTGATTGAAATTTTAAGCTAATGGTGGTGCATTATGCTGAAGAAAGTAACAATTGTGAGGAAATATAATGTGATGGAGGCATATTTGCAAAGGTGGAAGAAGCAAGCAAAACAATCTTGAAGGTGCTAACTCAACACAGAAATCATTCAGTGGTCCCAAACATGGTTGATTTCATGAATTAGAAAAAGAATCTGTATTACTTGTCCATAGTCAAAGAATGGATGGAAAACTAGTAGTTCAGATTAGTTTGCATTGGGTTTTCCCACCTTCCTTTTTAATTTTTCCTCACATACCATATATACCCGAATATAAGACGACTCTGATTATAAGACAACCTCCCATTTTTAACTCCTAATGAAAGAAAAAATTTATTATGTACACAATGACAGAGGTTTATTATACCATCTATTATATAATAATGAATGTGTATATATGTATGTTTGTATGACCCTTACACCATTGAAGTTATTGAATTCAAAAGTTTCATGGGCCATCCTATGGACAAAAGGAAGAACTTGGTCTAGGTTTGCAGACCATGGGGTCTCTTATACTCCATGGGGTCAACAAAATACTATTTCCATAAGAATGCATGGGAAATGGTGTGGAGAAATCCCCAAAATGCCATTCAGCCCTTCACTGATGTAGATGTAAATATACCTAAATATTAACTTACGATCATGGGAAATGGCTTATTTTATGCATAAAAGACTGAGTATTTTAATTCCAATCATGTTTTGTCGTATTACATGTTAAATCGCTTGAAATTATCCTTTAAGCGCAAAATTTGTTAAGGGAGAGAGCCACAGAAAGATTAATGCAAGGAATGTCCACGCCATGGCGAGCCGTAGAAGAAGAATAGCCAACACCGAGGTAAAGGGTACAAATGGATTAAATATAGCCTATGAATACTTTTAAAGTGAGTCAAATGATTTTTAAGGAATATTATAACATTGTTATCTTTTACCATTAACATTGAAAAATTTATCACAAGATAAATCGATACATCTACTTACATTTGTTCAGTAACCAAGATGTTGTTTATTGTTTATTTTTTGGCTAATAGTATTGACATAATCCACATAATTTTATTGCTGCATAAACGCTTTGGTGTCTATTCATGTGAATAGTAATTAAGACGTTAATGCACAATTATATTAATGGTGAAACTTTACAATACAATACATAAAATAGTAAATGTTAATGTAAACATCGCTTGCATAATTAAGGAATGGGGAACAAAAATTCAGGGCTTATGGTGCACACTCAGAGTAATTCCAATTTTAATAAAACTGCTCAATTACACCAAATATTCTTGGAAAAGCAGTCTGCCTTGATTATATGATGGATTCGCCATTGAGATACACTCACGAGCACAAGCCTGACTAAAATTTTTCAATGGTTTCTTTAGGTGGTAATTAAAATTCCATGTGAACCTCTTCTCCGAATAACACATTTGAGAAATTTAGGGATACCGACAGCACGGGGTCCCAAGAAATAAAAATCATTTGCTACTTAAAAGAAAATTCTTTCCCGAGCGAAGTCAGGTAACTCCAGCTAGTATCATATAAAACCCAAGTTACTTCTAGAAGTGCTAAAGAGTTGAAATTTGGAAGGAAGATAAGTCATTGGGTACAACCTCTGGAATAAATCCAAAATTCCAGAAAAAGTTATATTTAAGGGGTTTTTTTGTTCCCAAAGTCCAATTTTAAATACCCATAACACATTTGAGAAATTTGGTGATACTGACAGCGTGGGCCCTGAGAAATAAAAATCATTTGCTACTTAAAAGAAAATTCTTTCCTGAGCGAAGCTGGGTAACTCCATCTAGTTGAGTAATAAACATTGAACCAAATGAAATATGCAGTTTTGATTGGAATTTTCAATTGAATATTTTGGAACATTAGAATTTCTTATGCAAATTATTTCTCATTAGCACATTTTTATTGTTAATTTTCACTTTCACTTCTGGAGGAATCTCCAATAGCTGTATCATCTTCCTCTGCCCATAGAATGTCATCTTCTGATCCATCCAAACTGTTAGAAACACAACACTTCTTAAATCCATGGAGTATTGATGCTGATGAGATACTGTCCCATTTTCTCAGTTGTCTTTGTTGGTTTTTTCATTTTACCTGCTGGAGTCAGAGGGCAATTCTCTGTCAGCAACTATTCCCCATAAAGGCGCTACAGGTGATCTTTAACCCATTGGCTTAAAGAGACGGCGATTCGCCGGCCGGCCGAAAATGGCCCTAACGTAAACAGCCGGCGAATCGCCGGTCCCGTGCAGCATCTTCTTCTGACTCATTTATCTTGTAAATAAAAGCAGATAATTCTCTGCACCTTTCTTTATTACAAAGATAAGAAGTTGTTATTTGCTTGTGTTTGTTTAGATGAATGAAATAAATTTTTTTCATTCTAATGACGAAATAAACAGTACTTGGCTGCGTTAGCTCATTCTGTGCCAGGCAAAGACGTATTCGAACTCTAATCTCTGATGATTCACGTATATTACAATCTTTTTTCCTTATTACAAAGTTGAGATAACAAAGCATTGTATACCAACACTTTCCGAAGCCAAAGGCAATCTGGGACCAGCAGTTACTAGTTGATTTTCTAGTGAGACAGAATTGTACCCGTGCTTCCGAATTTCAGTCATTTGCAAATGGCAGATATGAAACGGAAGCGTGTAAAAGATCGTGAGATAGAAAAAGTTCTTTTAAAAAGTGATGGTGTACATTCTAGTAGTGAAGAAGAAGAATATGAGGATTGTTTAGATAGTGAATCGAGCAGCGAAAGTTTTAGTGATGGCAAATATAATGATGACAATTCTACTATTTGGCGGCCGCTTAGAAAGAAAACAAAAGTGAACGAGTGGAAGTGGTATAAAAATAGCGAAGACATAAAGGAATTTGACTTTTCTGGCTCACCAGTTGTAAATGCAAGAGTTCTGAGGAAATTGAATAGAGACTCAAATGAACGCAATATTTTTCTCAATTTTTTGGAAGCTGACTTCTGGGAATCAATCAGCGAAGAAACGAACAGGTTTGCAGATTCGTATGTGAATTCACCTAGCACAAGTAAAAGTAATCTGACAAAAGAATGGTTTCCAACAAATAGAGAAGAAATAGAAGGATATTTTTCTTTGTGCATACTGATGGCACAAGTAAAAAAAGTAAACTTCAGTCATATTGGAATCCTTGCATCAATACAGAAACCCCATTGTTTAGCAAAGTTATGCCATATAGACGTTTTTTGTTACTTTCAAAATTTTTGCATTTTGTTGACAATGCAAAACTTGACCAAAACAATAGACTAAGAAAAATCATTATTGTGATAGACTATATAAACAGAAAATTTCCGGCGATGTATGGCCCTGAGAGAAACTTGGGAGTTGATGAGAGCCTTATGAAGTTTTGGGGCAGACTGTGTTATGTACAGTACAATCCGAGCAAAAGCGCTTGGTTGTAAATAAAATTTTACAAAATTTGTGAAAGCTCATCAGGTTACTGTATGCAGTTCTCTATTTGTACTGGTGAAAAACCTCCAGCTACCAAAGAAGGAATTCTTTCCAGCGAGGCTATAGTGTTGCATCTTATGAAACTGTACTTTCTATTAGGTTGTCCAGTTTCTGATCCCTCACCTATGAGATTTCAAGCAGATATTTGGGCTCATTTCCCAAATCACATACCACCCAACCCTGTCAAAAAGAATCCATCTTGTATCTGTGTAGTCTGCAAAGCACAGGGAAAGAAGAGTCAAAAGCAGATGGGAATGTGAGAAATGTTGTGTTGCCCTTCACCTGCCACATTGCTTCAAAATATATCACACCAAATCAGTCTAAAGGTATGAATAGTATAGTTTATGATAAAACACATAAATTACCTTAGAATGAGAATGGTTGAGTAAAATAATGTCGGTATGAGACTACATTCTATTGCAACTATTTATCAGTATTTTAACATTTGTTTTTAGATTTCTGACTCATTCGATTTGGCATTTCTTGGCAACCACTTACTCCATCTCATAAAAATTTTCTAACGAGAATGTCTGTACTAATGTATTTAAGATATAGTTTATATAATTGGTAAATCTCATATGATTGCAATTTTATACAATTTGTTTTAAAAAATTGACTTTTCACTATTGTTGATATTATTGTTTATTTATATATTTTAAAACAACATAAGCTACATAAATGCAAATAATATGCATTATTCTAACAAAATGTAAAATTTCTACGTGATTGTTTAATAAGTTTTCCAGAAATGTGTGATTATGTATTTAGCAATTAAAAAAATATCTTAATTCAGGCTCAGAAATCCACGAAAAAAATAATAAGCCAATGGGTTAAAGGGCTTATTGACCATATCGAGCACTTATAGTTGGGAGAGCAAGCCTCTGAGATGCAACTGTCTCATTTACATTAATCTCTCGTAATTCACAAGATACTTAAGATACAAAAACGATACAACTCATCTTAAGTGACACCGCTGCTGCCCACACGCAATCAAATATAATACAATGGTAACATGACAAGGAAAATGCTTACAACTATATTGGAGTAAAATTGTACAAAGCAGAAATATACAAATGATATACTCAATTAAATTGTCCATTTGGAGAGATAATAAACAATATGAAAATAGCACTTGGATTAACAAGGAAATTTTCCCTAGCCGGTTTAGGCTGCTCTCTCGGGCTTCCTCGTCCTCTCTTATTCTCTCTCTCTGGTTCGACCTCGTGACTGCCTCGCTAGCACACCTCTGCATCCCGTTCTGCAACATTGCCAGCTTGGAACTACGCTCATTCGATCTGTTCTCGAGAAGAGGGCATACCTCTCGTGAAAGTCGATTGTTTAATTTGCATGATCATAGCGTTCTCTTCTGGGCTATTGTCTGTTGTTTATAAAAGTGGAGACTCTTTACATACGCACAAAGCAGAGTACTCACAGAGTCTGAGTACGAGCATATGCACAGGATGCGTGCATATGCAGAGATGTGCCATTTGCAGGGGTGCATTGTTTGCAGGGGTGTGTCATTTGCAGGGGTGCACTGTTTGCAGGTGTGGGCCATTTGCAGGGGTGCGTTGTTTGCAGGAGTGTGTCGTTTGCAGGGGTGCATCATTTGCAGGGATGCATCGTTTGCTGTGAAAAACTGATAGAGAACTCGATCATCTGTTAGAGGGTAAAATGCTGCACCTCCTGGTATGGCCACTAGATCAGTGTTGAGGTGAGATAGTTTGGATTTCACATCATCCGTAAGATGTCCTCGAAAACCATCAAGAACTAGTATTGATCTCATCTTTAAAAGAGCACCAAACTTCACTCATTGTCAGTCACTGAATCATTAAATCACTAGTCATCCAGCTTTTTTCATGGCATCTGTAAATGATACCAGGGGGTAGTTTTTCTTTTGGTAGATTCTTCCTCTTGAATATTACGAAGGGTCACAATTTTTTCCCATCAGCTAATATCAATAACATTACTGTTACCCTTAGTTTTTCATTTCCAGTGGTTTTAACTATCACTGACTTTGCCCCTTTGTTATCAACTGTAGTGTTAGTTGGCATATCGAAAAACAAAGCTGTTTCTTCTGCATTCCCCATTTGGCCTATGAGGTAGCTATGTCCATGCCATAAACGAATAATATAACGCTGATATTCAATGATTTTTTCAGTGAAATATGCAGGAAGTCTTTGCACTAACGATATTCTTCACTGCAGAAATAAGCCGTTCCACCGCATAATCTGGATGATCCACCCCGCACTTGCCTTGAGTTGCTGCCATAAAATCGTCAATGCCAATTCTAGTGCCTTCATTTGTATACTCTCCCATGAGACTGGTAGTCCACTGTTGCGCTTTTCTTGCACAAATGTTATTAACTGGTCCTCTAAATTTTTATGACATCCTTCCTTAGGCCCATGAAATGCTTTCCGATTTGACCTTATACACTTCAGCATTTCCTGCAATTTTTTCCCACCACTGCACTTTCTCCTTTGTGACACCATACCTTCTTGCTGTTGCACAATTGTTAATTTCATCAACATATTTCGCCACCAAAAGTTTAAAGTTTGCATCATAACTATTACGCAATGATTTTGATATTTGTGAAGGTGTAGAACCTCTCTTCTCAACGTGGTCACCCATATTTTTTATGTAAAACTGGATAGTTAATAATCATGAAGACTTTAATTCACATGGAATGTACTACAGTCTTAGATGGTTCACTTTGTCTTTGGTCAACACACTATGATACAGTGACAGGATCAAATTACGTTTGTTTGTGTAAAATCTTTTGCCCATTCAACCTTACAATGTACGAAGCCAGCTAAGAAGTTCCATACATATGCAGGAGTTGAAACTTTGATGATACAAGGAAGATAATTCACTCAGTAACCGTCTAAACATAAGTCGTGATCATAAAAACAGTATGCCAGGTACCTATAGGGACGTTTACACTATGCCTCGGAACAGGGCATGGGATTAAAGCCAAGTTCTGGGGGCTGAAATCAGTCAACACTCTCCACAGAAGAAGTTCAATGTTTATACTTTCTCTCATGATTCCAAGACTTCTCGGGGGATGGCAGCTGGTCGTTGATTGGGTGTGGTGTGGTCCTATTGGCTTGGCACTCATTGGCTAATTGAACTATCATTGGGTCTCACGCCTTGCTGAGAAGGAACCCGGTGTCTCGGTTGAAATTGTTGTGGTTCAACCGGATTTCAAAAGCTTCCTTCACCAAGCAATCCCAATAGCCATTCACCCTCGAATCAGGGCTCCCTCAGAATATGCACAGGGCTCTCCTACCCCAGGAAGCAGTACCTCCAAGACTATGGCCTCCCAAAAATTCACAAGGAAGGGATACCATTCCTACCAATAGTCAGTTCCCCCACTTACCAACTGGCGAAATATCTGGCCAACCTTTTGGGGCCACTGACGGGGAGATGCAAACACCATGTCAAGAAATCGACAGAATTCGTCAAAACCTTGTCCACACTAAGAGTTGATCCTAACGACAACTTGGTCAATTTTGACGTAGTGTCCCTGTTCACCAAAGTGCTCATCACGAACTTCTTCATGAAAGACTTCGAAGAAAAGGTCCTAAACTCAGCACCACTGCAACCCAAGTTTTTTTTCCGATATGTGGTTGACAACTTCGTGCTCTGGCCCTATGGACTGGAAGCCCTGCAGGAATTCCAGAATCACCTGAATAGACAGCATCCCAGCATCCAATTCACAATGGAGATGGAAAAAGATGGCTGCCTCTCCTTCCTGGATATACTCATATGCCGCAAACCAGAGTACAGTCTAAGCCACAGTGTGTACAGGAAACCCATACACATTGACCTCTATCTGAATGGGATTAGCCACCACCATCCCGCTCAATGTAGGTCAGTTTTGTCAACTCTGGTGCACCAGGCGAGGTCTATCTCCGACAAGGAAAGCCTTCTGGCAGAAATCCGACACCTACAACACACGTTCCGACAGAACAGTCATAAGGAACGGGAGATCAACATGGCCCTGAAAAGGGCCGATCACCAACCCAACAACAAGAGCCCGGAGCAGAAAAACCCCAAAGCCACAGCATGCCTGCCCTACACCTCAACGATATCAGGGAAAATCTCAAGGATTTTTGCAAGACATAGGATTAGAACCGTTCATAGGCTGCCTAGGAAAACTAGGAGTTTCCTGCACTGAGTTAAAGATGATCTGGGCCTAAAAACATCAGGGTTCTACAGGATCCCGTGTGAGTGTGGGAAAGATTACATCGGACAGACATGCCGCACAATCAAAACGAGACTGAAAGAACACGCCTGATGCATTTGACTCAACTACCCAGGAAAGTCTGCGGTGGCCGAACACAGGTTGACATAGGACCGCCACATACAATTCACAAAAGAAAAACTAATTTCGAGGGCAAATGGCTATTGGGATTGCTTGGTGAAGGAAGCTATTGAAGTCTGGTTGTACCGCAACAACTTCAACCGAGACACTGGGTTCCTTCTCAAGCAAGGCATGGAACCCAATGATAGCTCAATTAGCAACAAGCACCAAGCCAATAGGACCAGACCACACCACAGTCAATCAACGACCAGCTGCCATCCCCCGGCAGGTATATAAATCAGACCAAAAAATTTCACGGCACTCAGGATCCCTGAAGATGGCAATGGAGATAGTCACCAAAACGTTCGATGAGAACTCCGTAATAACTCTGCTGGAAACCCGAGAAAAGTTCACCACTTCCTTTATAGTGATTTTTATGAAATTTTTTGAGGATTTACGAAAAACATGACATTTGTTAAATATGTTTTACGCTATCTTACGTCACGCACAAATCGATGGAGAAAAGACGTAGCCCACAGATCACTTATCTGTCGTGCGCATGCCCACGCTTTCATATAGTTCTCGATATTGTGAAAACTATTAAAGTTATTGATATTCAATCTTCTTAAAAAAAAACATTTCATTCGCTGGATTTACCCCTCTAAACCTATAGGGAAAAGTTTCTCGCAGGTCAGCTTTTTCATGTCACGACTGAAAATTTGAAATTAAATGTTACATTTCTTATTTTTTAAAGGACACTGCACAAATCTTATAAAATTTTCATTTACCCAGCTTTCATTTATAATCATTACAGATGCCACATAGAAAAAAATTTCCCATTTTGTTCAATTGATACATGATGTAAATATCAAAAATGCGCAGCAAAATAAAAAAAATGTTTCATATTCTCAGAAGAAACACCAAATGCCATAGCTATTTCATCTTAACAGTCCTTTAAATTCTTATTTTAAGTGTTGGCTCCTCGCATCCCTCAAGGCTGGCCTTTTCTTCCATTCGTTGATTAAATTGCACACGGCATCTTTCGACCACTCCATCCTGAAAATTTTCTCGTAGTTGCAGCAAAAGAAACATCGGGTAATATGGGATTCACTCCAATGATAGCTGCTCTGCTGCGAGTTATGATGAATTCAAGAACAAGGCAGAGGACGCATGCACAGTTAAGAAAATCCCTGTTTCCCCTCCCGAGTCAAACCATCTCAACGATGGACCGTGAACTCAGCCCTGGGACTAGATTTTGAAAAGTGAATAAACAAAATATCACATGACATGCCGCAGAAGTTGCTCTTGAGCTTGTCCCCAGCACTAGAAACGATCGCCAAAAGAGGTTTCTTCCATCATAATTGAACAGAAACTGGAATTAAAATTTAAAACTCCTGAACCGTAAATTAACCCATAGAGCGCTCACACGTCAATAAGAAAAAAAAGGAAAATTAAAATTATGCTTACAAGTTTGCAGGACGATGATGGCCTACAGGGACCTGTTGTCGAAAACTAGCCTAAAATGAAGAAAAGGAACACACACACGCACAATCACTCTGGAAAACTCGCTAGATACATATTTCGAGAGCTATGCTCTCATCTTCAGTTGCTGAAGTCGTAATAATAATAAATACACAAGACTAAACACAAACAATCCATACGACTTCAGCTACTGAAGATGGGAGCATAGCTCTCAAAATACGTATCTAGCGAGTTTCCCAGAGATTTCCAGAGTGATTGTGCGTGTGTGTTCCTTTTCTTCATTTTAGGCTAGTTTTTGACAACAGGTCCCTGTAGACCATCATCGTCCTGCAAACTTGTAAGTATAATTTTAATTTTCCATTTTTTTTCTTATTGACGCGTGAGTGCTCTCTGGGTTAATTTACGGTTCAGGAGTTTTAAATTTTAATTCTGTTCTGTACACCGTAGTCTCAATTCCATTTTCAACGAACAGAAGCTGGGAAAGAAGTCTCGGAATCGAGAGAGGAAATGTAAACATTGGATTTCGTCTGCGGTGATTGTTTACTGATCTCAGCCCTCCAGAACTTGGCCTTAGGCATAGTGTAAATGTGCCTTATCTCTGCCTTCACCTCTGTCAGTCACACTATTACACACCACATGATTATAAGACAACTAGTGATTTGTCAGCCATAAAAATTGGAACAAAACCTCGTCTTATATTCTGGTATGTATGGTATTTTAATAAATTTTGATTGGAAAACAAATTTCATTTGTAAACAACAAAATTACAACAGAAAATACACATTAAAGAAGTGAACTGCTGCCAAAACTATTTATCTTTCACAGAATATGCACTCAATATACTTTTTGAAATTCAGCAAATTAAATCTCTAAATCAGTGGTGAGCAACCCACGGCCCGCAGGATGCATTCGACCCCCAGGAGGATTTTATGCGTCCCTCGAAGCTATGATTAAAAAGTAATCTGTAAAATTTAACACACATATTCTTACAATATACATTGAAATTATGACAATAAAATACTTCAGATTGAAATGTTAACCGTAAAACGTAATTTAGACTTGATTTTCACTGATATGATAACGCAGAATATCTAGTTAACGTCCGATTCAAAGTTGATTCCAGCCCATCGAAGCATTGACAACTTGCAATGCAGCCCACCAAGGAATTCGCAACCACCAGTGCGGCCCGCTATATAGATAAGATTGCTCACCACTGCTCTAACTGTAATTTAACCCTTTTACTGTGCAAACCGACTTTAGTCACTGGCACCTTTTTTTACCATTCACCGCGTTAAGCGTCTTTACTCCATGGCCAAACATACCCAATGCTAGACTGTTGAATCAAGGATGGGGAAGTATGACGCCTCGCGCCGTAAACAGTTTTTGATGGCCGTGGGGCAAAGTTGCTTTACGTGGTGAATGGTACAAAAAAGTGTGATATGCAGTCAAAGGGTTAAGAACACTTGCATATAAGCAAAATGTCAATGAAGAATAGGATTTTTATTAATTTTTGTTACTGCTGATTCTTTATTGTTACCACGGTATTGCTTAAACTTCAAAATATTGTTGAAACATCATGAATATGTGGACAGATGCAATGCAAATCAATAATCTCAGTCAATCATTTGCTATTAGACAAAATTGGCAACAATGCAAATCACCGTAACATCAAATGTTTTTTACATGGAAATACAGCAGATTTTTATGTTAAAATATGGTTTGTGGATCGATTTGACTCGTATTTGAAAATCGATGGCAGGAAAATGACATTTTGTTCTCATAGGTATTCTTTGGCTCAAATCCCGAGTTTTTATGATGATTGCATTTAATTTTGAAATGGTAACGAAAAAAGGCTTGCATGCTATGTTTCAGTTATTCGGGGGCAGAATTTTGTTTTTGGTGGTGGAATAACTCTTTATTGATAAGAAGATTTGATACCAAGCAATCAGAGATGAGACGAAACTGTCTCATTTTACATTATTCTCTCGTAATACTAAAAGTACTTTAAAATAGTTAAACGATACGATACCCTCGGTGACACTGCTGCTGCCGACCACAAATCAAATAGCATACACTGGATAAATGTCACGAAATGTACTAACAATTATATTGCAGTGACATAATACAAAGCACAAATATAGTACAATACTTAGTAGAAATGTCCACTTGAGGAATCACAAATGATATGGAAAAGGGTTTGACTCGCAGATAACCTTTCCACAGGTGCGTTCGCTCCACTGTCTTCGCTCTCTCTCCACGTCCTATCTTGCTCTCCCCCTCTCCTTCACTGCCTTTGCTCATGGCGACGTTGTCGGCTCGCAACTAATTCAGTTCGCAGAGAAGTGGCGGTAGATTGCGCTGCACTCGCGAACGCTAATTGGTTCTACCCTCAATCTACTAGTGTCCTCTTCCGGGCTAATGTCTGTTGCTATAAAAGAAGGCTTCCCACGAAAAAGGGTGCGTCGCAGGCAGGGGTCGTCATTTGCTGGAGTTCGCCATTGGAAAGAGTTCGAACACAAAAACTTCTGGCGAACACGAAAAACTGATGGGGAACTCGATAAACTGTCAAAAGTAGGAAAATGCTGCAGAGATTGGACCAACAATTTCCTGGGATCCATAGTGTTTGATTACCGTTTTTGGTGGCAAGCTCAGCAGTGGTATCTAATAAATTTTCCATGATTTACAAGGTCTGACAATAAAATAACTGGACTGATTTTATTATGAAGTGTGTTAAGATCAGCTGTTGCATTTGCCAAATACACTACTATATTATTCCGTCTTTTGCATTTACCTTCTGTGGTGGTAACTCTCTTATTTTATCAAAACACAGGCACTTGGATAATTCATGGACACAAAATATTTCCACTCTTAATCCAGTCTGATCTCATAAGTCCTGTATATTTTGGCAACCAGACCTATTAGCACCCAAATAACAAAGAAGCCCAGTAAGACATTCTATCTCTAATTCATGTGTAGGCTTTGCATCCCTTTCTTGTGAATAATCTTGGGCAACTTAAGAAATCTGTATGTTAGTACAATTTACAATCATGTTTCTAATATCTTTGGATTTAACAACACAGATTTAGCATTCTTGCCACAGACGTTTGTCAAGTACAATGTTACATGCATGCCTAATGTGTCTACAATGTAGCAAATATCTTGTCTCTCTTAAACAGACTTGTGGAATGTACTGTGATTTTTCGAAACATGATTTTATGATCTTTTAAAATCATTAGTACTCAAATATAATGTGGGAGCTACTTTTAAAATTTCATTTTCTGGAAAAAAACATTGCGTTATATTCGGGACAATATGGTAATTTTAATCTTATGAAACATTTTTAAAATGTCAAGGGTGAAATTATTAATTCAAATAAACTTTTTTTGGCCCAGTAATATGTTCGTAAAATTTAACGTTTGGCAATATCATGAAAACAATCTTAATTTACATATACAATAAAACCCCTTATTTACATTTTTCTAGGGACCTGGGAAAAAAGTGTAAATTGCGGGAAAGTGTACATTGCGGGAAAAGGAAAAATAGCTCAACTGATTTTACTTTTAAACTTGCTCATTTGTTACAGTAAGAATAACAATATAATCAGCATTAAAAGAGCTAAGTTTATAAAGGGCATATCTATTTATTCATTTATTTAACCAACACACTTTTTAATACACCACCTTTTTGAACTTCGCAATTAATTGGTTCCAGAAAACTGACGCAAAACGCTAATTCGTGAAGTGCAAATCCTATTTTCCCATAAGATGCCATGTTATTACGAGCGAGTCGTTCCCAGCCAAAGACTACTACTCCTACAGGTACCTAAAAAATTCAATTTTTTATCATAAATAATGCAGTTTAACAGAAAAAAACCGTGATCGCAAATGAAAAACCTAACATTATAAAATTTAAAAAATACTTTCAATTACCTTCAAAAGGCATAATAGCAAATGAAAACCCAACATAACAAAGTGATTACTCTTCTTTCTGCACTTGTACAGTTTACCTCTAATACAATTTCGCATGTGATTTTCAATCTTCTTTTGTTCATTCTAAGGAAATGGTTTAATTTAAATTGAACTACTGAAATGGAATGTTGAGTACATCATGCACAAATGTTTTCTTGGATTCTGCAACAAATATTTCCAAGCAAAAAAAAAACACTAGCATTAAAAAGTGGTTCCATTTCTTTCACTAATTATGTTAGAAATGCATAACAAAAAATCAAAACCTAGCATAATAAAGTTATAACATTTCTTTTAGTAATCATGTTCAAAATACGCTGCAGAAAATCTTACATTACATGATGATAGCAGTTCTTAGATTTAAATTAAAATTTCGTAATAAACAATGAAAACATAACAAAACAACAGTTTATTAAATTGCATCCAAAATACAAAGATAATAGCATTAAACCATTAAATATTTCGCTTAAAAACCAGCAACCTCGTAACCGAAGAACGAATATTTTCAATGTCATACTCGTAAAAGTTATGAAAAACTAAACGTGCAGGATGCTTTTCCATTAGCCAATAATTTCTAATTTGGCCGCTAGATGCAACTTTGACTGTTATCGAAAATAAATAGTATATTTACTTCAGGAAGATCATGTTTTTTCAAAGCTTGAATAGGGTTCGTTTTTTCCACCTCTTGAGCTATGACTATTTTAAAATTCATGTTATAACTTCATCAGATTCCTCTGTTAACCTAAGAACCTTTCTTCTCAACATTATCAACATTCTTTTTGTCACCCACTGTTAAAATAACGGATGGGTAAAAACTCACTAAGGTAGGTACAAAGAATATGCCGACGCACTGTTAGCTTCAATTCAATGACTAATGAGAAGTTCAGCCGCCGATTGAACACGATCAATTTTCACCTCAAATGCTTTTCAAGTACATTGTAGTATGTGCACCTCATTTGTTTACAATGCAACAAGTATCTTGTATTACTTAACAGATGTGCGGAATGTACAGTCATTTTTCGAAACACAATTTTACGATCTTTTGAAATTACTATTACTCGAATATAATGCGGGGTCTACTTATAAAATTTCATTTTTTGGAAAAAAAACCGCGTTATATTTGGGAAATTATGGTAATTTACATTACAACAAATTACAAATTAGTTTAAATTTAATTACAAACTGTAGGAGCCAAGGGGCAGAATTTGAGTGGAAATGGTAAAAACATGATAGCTCCAAACTTGAACATCTTTTCAATAGCATTCATACTTGGTTCAAAGAGTAAATTGCGTAAATAGTATTTCCGTCTTGATGTACACTGTTTATGCTCTGCTACTGTGATTTACGTATGAGGTTTTGAAGTTTTCGCCCAAAAGAGTTCATATGTATTTCCGTCTCTAAGTACGCTGTTCGTAAGTAGCCTCATAGCATCTGCTAAAGCGAGTGCTGTTTTGAGAAGGAGTTCATATTTATACCTACTATGCCCCCGTTTTCGGAATCTTCGTCCAAAAGAGTTCCATTTTTTTGCAAAGCTAATCCGAAAAAGTTTAAAAACTGTTGGGAATTGCATGCTCAATTCTTTTAAAAAATTGGAAATTCTAACGTAAAATGGCGCGAATGGCAGGAAAACTTAAAATGAAATAGTGTAAATACAGGCTTTTACTTACATTGGAATCATAGGAAAATTGACGGGACCTAAGAAAATGTTGTAAATAGCGGGAAAACGTACATTCCGATAACATAAATACGGGGTTTTACTGTATCTGGTTGCAACATAACTGCTTTCATTGCTATATGATGATTTGGTAATGGAAACATCCAACAACATCACCAGATTCATCATCATTGTTGCATATGACACATTCAGGAGCAAAATCAAGAAAATACCCTAAATGAACCTCTCTATGTTTATATCTCACCTGTCAGCTCACACTTCGTAAACACTCGGGCTACAATTGGCAACAATTTTTCAACAATGTTGTGCATTCTTTGTATCCAGGTTTCTACATGGCTTCAGCCTCAGCGTCTTTTGGTATGACATCTTCAGGACTGGATAAGTGATAACACTTGAGAGGAAAATTTTCTGTTCTTAGATGTAAATAAAAAATATTTTTGAAGATAAAGATTCATTAGTCCTCACCCTTCTTTGCAGTTTATCAGTCTGTTTGATAAAACACTATGGAAAGATAGGGTATCATTGTGCTAATATTTACATCTTCCCTGTTTTACCATCTAGTTAATGTAAATTTCTACCCTTTAGAACTTTCCCAGGCAATTTTTATCCTGTAATGGCATTCGAATTTATCTGTTTGCATCCTATAGAATATAACTTAATAAAACAAACCAGAGAAGTGTTCCACCGTTTTCACTGTGTATTTTGGGAATACATTGTTCATACTTTTTCACTCGTTGGAAAATATAACATCAATTTGTTTCGATCCTGGTAAGTGCTTGACTTATGCATTGCATTTTACTTGTACATTATACTATATTTCAGCATTTGATTCAGTGCAATGTGTGGGCATTCTCTTATTAAAAACTCATTTGTATATTGATAGTTACCTTTTTTATAAAAACATAATTGCAGAATGGTAAAAATGTCCTTATAATAAGGAAAAAACAAAGAACATCAGAAAATTGAATATGAATGCTGAGTGTTTACCTAATAAAAAGCATAGTAAAGAATATTTTTATGTGGAACACAATTACAAAATAATTTGTTTAATATGTAAGCAAGTGAGTGCTGTGTTCAAAGAATATACTATCAAATGGCATTATAACGCAAAGCATTACTATCAAATGGCATTATAACGCAAAGCATAAAGAAATGTATTGTAACTATCTAGAAATTCACCGAACAGTAGTAGTGGAATGATTGAAAACAGCCTTAATTTCTCAACAGTCTATTGACTATGTTAAAAAGAAATCTACTGAAAATTTGTCTACTGTATGTGCTAGTTATCATGTTGCCCATATATTAGCCTCCAATGGAAAGCCTTTTTCAGAAGGTACCGTATTTTCCCGAAAGGAAGATGAGGGTTTTTCACAAAAATGCCATTAAAAGTATTAGGTATCGTCTTAGAATGGAGTATGAGGATTTAAGCTGAGAATACACCCCTATTTTAAATGCACCAGGAAACACCCAAATTTCAAGTATATGTCCGTTAAAATATTTATTATTTCATAAAGTAATACCTCATATTTAATTAATTACTACAATACTTTAAAAATTTAAGGTCAAAGTTCTTGAAATTTCTACCACAGACCAATGGTTCCACTTCGACAGTAGGGAAGTGTTTAGAGCTTGGTAGTTAATCGCGTGACAAGTTGAAAAAAAATTATTACAGCTGGGCGGTTCCGTGCAGAATATAAAACAAAGTCATGTAGGCACCAATTAAGGTGTCTAGTAATACAGTGTAAACAAGACTGATACAATTTAAACGTATCTACTACAATTTAAACATGATGCTTTGCGTTTGGTATGCCAACGGCAGATGTAAAGTGGACGTGAGTTTCAGAGTGTAGAAAATTTACGAGAGCACTTGAGTAGTACATGCTTTGCAGAATTTTAAAGTGAAATAGTGACAAGTTATTATTTATAACTTTTAAATAAGATACCCCAAACAAATGGCAGATCGCATAGAGAAAAAAGGAACTGCAGTAAGAGGGAATGTATCGAAAGGAATTAGAACAAGTTATGACAGAAATTTTATGTTAATGGTGGTGCGCTATGCTGAAGAAACAAATAATTGTGTGGCAGGAAGGAAATACAATGTGACTGAAGCAAATGTGCGAAGGTGGAAGCAAGCAAAAGTGAAACTTGAAGGTGCTAACTCTACACGGAGATCATTTAGTGGACCAAAATGAGGCCAATTTCATGCATTAGAAGAGGAAATTGCAAACTTTGTGCATATTCAAAGAATGGATGGTAAACCAGTGACGTGGGATATCATTAAATTGAAAGCCAAAGAATTAGCATGATCGCAAAACATTCCACACCAAGAATTTAAGGCTAGTAATGGATGGTGTGTGCATATGATGCATCATAATGGTTTTAGCCTGCAACGAAGAACTTCCCTTTGCCAGCGTCTACCTTCCGACTTCACGGACAAACTAATATCTTTCCAGAGGCATGTAATTTGGTTGCAGAAAAGTCACAATTACCTTCTGAGCCAAATGGGTAATGCAGATAAGACACCCATTTACTTCAACATGCCATCCAATTACACAGTCAACGAAAAAGGTGCAAAAAATGTCATCATAAAAACTTCCGGTAATGAAAAACTGCGCTTTACTGTAATGCTGGCTGTATTAGCAGACAGAACAATGTTGCTGCCGTATGTTATTTTAAAATGCAAAACAGTGCCTAAGGAAGTACTACCAAATGGAATAATTGTTAAATGTCAAGGCCAAGGATGGATGTCAGCTGATTTAATTAAGGACTGGCTAAGCATAGTGTAGAATAGACGACCTGGGGCACTTTTAAGGCAGAGAGCAATGATCATCTTAGATGCATTCAAAGGCCACCTTACAGAGGAAGTTCAAAATACCCTTCATGGTATGAATACTGACCTTGTAGTTATACCAGGAGGTATGACGTCACAAATTCAAGTGGTAGATGTTGTAGTGATGAAGCCCTTTAAGGATTACATAAAGTCATTTTATTCAGAATGGCTTTTGGCAGGGGACCATGCATTCACTCCTACAGGAAAAATTAAGAAGCCCAGTATACCACTTCTCTGTAATTGGATAATTGCAGCATGGAAAAAAATAGATCCCAATAGTATCTCAAGAGGGTTCAAGAAGTGCTGCATATCAAATTCCATGGACAGTATGGAAGACGACTTGTTCGAATTTGAATAAGTTGTGATGAATGAACAGGACAGCAAGAATAAGGGAAGGAAACAGAGGCGAGGGAAATATAAGTAGTAAATTTACCTTTTTTATTCATCTTCTTAATGTTAGCTTGTTATACATATATGTAAAAGTTTTTTGTAAGTCACCCTAATTTTTTTAGGGGTCGTCTTTCTTTCGGGTAAATCCGGTAATTTGATTAAGAAATGTATTCAAGCATTTGTAGATGAGATGTGCCCACAAAAATGAAGTAGAATCAACAGTGTCAGCCGGTCTCGAAAGAGTTGAAGTCTTGGGCAAAGACTTGTGTATGCAGCTTAAATATAAATGTGAAAATGTTGAAAGTTTTTCCCTAGCTTTAGATGAAAGTTCTGACTTAACAGATACTGCTCAGCTGCTTATTTTTGTACAAGCTGTTGATGCATCATTTCAGATAATAGAGGAACTTGCTCATTTGAAAAGTTTACATTGAACAACAACGGGCGAGGATTTATTCAGGCTAGTGAATGATTCATTGCAAGAGCTTGGTCTATTATGGTCCAAATTAGTATGGATGGAGCCAGAAATATGACGAAAATCGCTGCGGAGGTGAAATATTTAGAATTAAAAATATATGTGTAATGATGAAAGATGAATAATGAATGTTATTTATGTTGAGATGAAATGCTTGCAGTATGCAAGCACCAACTACTAGTCATTATATATCGACGACTCTTACAGAGGAGGATATAACATACTAGTAGTTGGTGCTTACATACTGCAAGCATTTCATCTCACCTTGAAAGAACATTCATTTTCAGGCACACATTTCATCATTAAAAATATTATTTTAATTCTAAAGATTTCACCTCCGCAGCGATTTTCGTTTTTCCCACATGTAAAAATAATAGTTTAAAACAATCCCCAAATGTTGACATTTTAAATATTTTAAACTTTCTTCATTATAAGGTACTAATGCTACTCATTTTAGCCAAATTTTAAAGTTGTAGCACTTCTATATGTAAAATAATATTTTCCTAATTGTTTAAATTTAAATAGTTTTTAACGGCCGCCGCAATTCATATATGGTAAAATTGAAATGTTTATTTGTGCAAATTCACTACTCTGTAAATAATTTGAAATTTTCAACTTCCTAACTCATCCCGTAGTACTTAAACAGTTATCTATTTGTTTAAACTTTAAGAATTTTTAACTGCCAAACAACTTAAAATATCAAAATTTGTATAATCCCTATTTCGTTTTTTTAAGAATTCTATTTATAAATAAAATTCCAGCTCCATAGCACATAAGAAAATGCCTAAACCCTGAAAATTTGTTTAAACAATTGCGAATTTTTAGCGGCCGCATTCTTGCACTTTTTCAAGATTTTCGTTTTTTCTAGTCAGTTTTGCACAACATCCTATCTATGAAAAAAATTTCGAAACTCCAGCACACCTGGAAGTTCCTAAACATTAGTATCCTCCTATATGTTATATGATGTTATATCCTCCTCTGTAAGAGTCGTCGATATATAATGACTAGTAGTTGGTGCTTGCATGCTGCAAGCATTTCATATCACCTTGATAAAACATTCTTTTATAGACAGACATTTCATCATTACAAATATTCTTTTAATTCTAAAGATTTCAACTCTGCAGCGATTTTCGTTTTTCCCACATTGTAAAAATAATAGTTGAAAAAAATCCCCAAATGTTGCAATTTTAAATATTTTACACTTGCTCCATTATGGGGTACTAATGCTACACATTTTAGCCAAATTTTAAAGTTGTAGCATTTCTAGAAGAAAAAAAATATTTTTCTAATTGTTTAAATTTAAATCCCTCCCTAAGGACTGCATAACCTTACAGAGGTGGGAGGGTTTGTGTACTCTTACGAACCAAAGAGCTATGCCGGTTGGAGATAATTCTCCTGGTAGGACCATCCAAGCCGGAAAGGTCTGAGGGGAAGAGTCAGACTAAGAAGCAGTCTTGGGGGTTTTACATCCCCCTGTGCAAGGGCAGCAGCTTGCACAGTACCTCTGTAGGTGGTGATCATGTGGATCTGAACAGCTACAGATGGGTAATCACTCTGTGAAACTGCGATGAGGAAAGCAAGGGGAAACTACCTCATTATATTTCCCATGATAGGCTGAAAAGCTGAAAATACCTCTATGGATCTTTCTGGGGTAAAATATTCCGGAGGTAAAATAGTCCCCCAATCGGATCTCTGGGTGGGGACTACCCTAGGGGATGCACAGAGGAAATGTAAAATTAATAAGAAAGCAAGTAGTGAGAAATTAAAAATAGGCACATGGAATGTTAGGACTATGAATTCAGGGGGTAAACTAGAGAACTTAAAAAGGGAAATGAGAAGGAATAATGTAGGTATAGTAGGTCTTAGTGAAGTTCGGTGGGAAGGAGAAGGCGAGCTAAATTCAGCCAAATTTAAGATTATTTACTCGGGAGGGGAGAAAAAGGAAAGGGGATTATAATGAGAAAAGAGATAGCTGAAAGAATTAGCAAGGTAGTGACAGTTAATGATAGATTAATAGCCGTAAAACTTCAGATGAAGCCAGTGGAAATGCTTATAATTCAAGTGTATATGCCAACAACTAATGCTGGCGACGACGAAGTAGATGAAATGTATGAACAGATTATGGAGATATTGGAGGAGGAGGGAAAAGGAAGGATCACCACCATAGTAATGGGAGATTGGAACAGTGTAGTCGGAGAGGGACAGGAAGATAACATAGTGGGAAAATATGGACTAGGGAAGAGAAATGAAAGAGGGGATAAACTTGTGGAATTCTGCCATAGAAATTGATTGTAACTAATACATCGTTTAAGCATCACCAGCGGAGACTTTACACATGGAGAAGCCCAGGAGACCAGAGACGATACCAGATAGATTACATATTAGTCATTGAAAGATTTAGAAATAGCATTAAAAATGTGAAAACACTACCAGGGGCAGATATCGATTCCGACCACAACCTTTTGGTGGCAAATACACAATGTAGACTGAAGACCGTTAAGAGAAACATAAGAGTTAACAAGAAATGGAACTTAGAGCAACTCCTTAAAAACAAGGAGGCTATCATGACTGAGCTGGAGGAAAGGTTGGGGGAGAGAGCTGAAGAAAATAGAAAGAATGTAGATGAGGAGTGGAGATACATCTATAGCAACATTAAAGATGTAATGGAAAAGAAGGTAGGAAAGATAACTGGTGAAAGAAACAAAAAACCCTGGATCACAGCAGCCATGCTGCAAAAAATGGAAGAGCGGAGAAAGTGGAAGAACATAAACACTGAAGAAGGCCAAAGAAAGTACAAGGAGTTAAATAATGCTTTAAGAAGGGAAACAGATAAAGCCAGAGAACAGTGGATAAATGAGAAATGCGAGGAGATTGTCGAATGTGAAAGAATTTGTAGAACAGACCTCATGTATAGCAAAGCAAGGGAACTATTCAAGAAAAAAGCAAGAAAGATAGTACGCAAAGGAATCATGAACAAAAGTGGTAAAATAGTATCGGAGCCAGACAATGTAAAGAATGTCTGGAAAGAATACATTGAGGTTCTGTATGACAAAGAAGGAAAGCCAAGAAATATTGAATTAAATGAAAAAGAGGATGTAGAAAAAGATCAGCTAGGACCAAGTATTTTCGAGTCTGAAGTTAAAAAAGCAGTTAATGACATGAAAAGAAGGAAGGCAGTTGGGAGTGATGATATACCCGTGGACGTTCTTAAGGTTTTGGGATCTAAAGCAGTTAAGCAACTCACAAAATTTTTTAACCAAGTATATGATACTGGCATATGGCCTGAAGATTTTTTAGATGTTGTGATGGTACCTCTGGAGAAAAAGAACAATGCAAAATGTTGTAAGGATTACAGAACTATTAGTTTAATTTCTCATACAGCTAAAGTTCTAACCAGAATAATAACCAAAAGAATTGAATGTAAAATAGAAAAGGAGCTGCAAGATAATCAGTTTGGTTTTAGAAGAGGAAGGGGGACTAGAGATGCTATAGGATGTATGAAGATGATGATAGAAAGAGCGCTAGAAGTCAATAAAAGTATGTATTTTTGTTTTGTAGATTGGGAGAAAGCTTTTGACCGAGTGAAATGGGATAAAATGCTGGGTATTTTAAACAAAATAGGAATAGATTGGAAAGATAAGAGACTGCTTAAAAACCTTTACTTTGATCAAAAGATTAGAGTCAGGGTGGAATGAGAAGAAACAGAAAGTACTTCAATAGGGAGGGGAGTGAGGCAGGGTTGTCCTATTTCACCAGCAATATTTAATATTTATGCAGAAACAATAACAGAAGAAGCGTTGATGGAAGAGAAAGGATTTAAGATAGGAGGTGAAAGTATTACCACCATTAAATACACAGATGATCAGGGCTTAATAGCAGAAGGCGAGAAAGAGCTTCAGAGGATGACAGACAGACTAGTGGAGGTTGGCCAACAATATGGAATGAAGATCAATACAGAAAAAACGAAAGTCATGGTGGTTTCAAAGGAACATAAAGAATTAAATATAATGGTAAATGGCCAAAAATTGGAACAAGTGAGTAGTTTCAAATATCTTGGAAGTATTTTAGCGCAGGATGGATGTAGTACACAGGACATCAGAAGTAGGATTGCAATGGCAAAAGCAGCATTTAACGAGAAGAAGGAGCTTTTCACAAGCAAGAAAATAAATTTAAAAACAAGGAAGAAATTAGCAAAATGCTACATATGGAGCATAGCTCTTTATGGTGCGGAGACGTGGACGGTAAGGAGCAAGGAGGAAAAATATTTAGAAAGTTTTGAGATGTGGGTATGGAGAAGAATGATGAAAGTGAAATGGACAGAGAGGAAGAGAAATGAAGAAGTATTAGAAATGGTGGGAGAAGAAAGGATGCTAATAAAAACAATCAGGAAAAGAAAAGCAAATTGGATAGGGCACATATTGAGACAACAGTGTTTACAAAGGACGATCTTAGAAGGAAAAATTAGTGGAAGAAGAGGAAGAGGGAGAAAAAGAATAGAAATATTAGATAATATAAAGCAGGGATATAATACTTATAGAGGTATAAAAGAGGCTTCTAGGGAGAGAGAGAAAGGAGGCAGCGATTCAGTTAAAACCTGTCTTCGGACAGAAGCATGATGATGAATGATGAAATTTAAATAAATTTTAACGGCTGCCGCAATTCATATATGGTAAAATTGAAATGTTTATTTGTGCAAATTTGCTACTTTGTAAATAATTTGAAAAATTCAGCTTCCTAGCTCATACTCTAGTACCTAAACAGTTATCCATTTGTTTAAACTTTAAGAATTTTTAACTGCCAAACAAATTAAAATATCAAAATTTGTATAATCCCTATTTCGTTGTTTTAGGAATTCTACTTACAAAAAAAATTTCAACTCCGTAGCACATGCGGAAATACATAAACTATTAAAAATAGTTTAAACAATTGCGAATTTTTAGCGGCCGCATTGTTGCACTTTTTCAAGATTTTCGTTTTTTCTAGTCGATTTTTCACAAAATCCTACCTAAGAAAAAAATTTCGAATCTCCAGCTCATCTGGAAGTGCCTAAACATTAGTATCCTCCTATATTTTATCATTATATATCAACGACTCTTACAGAGGAGGATATAACATAATAGGAGGATACTAATGTTTAGGCACTTCCAGATGTGCTGGAGATTTGAAATTTTTTTCATAGATAGTATTTTGTGCAAAACCGCAAAAATTCGCAATTGTTTAAACAAATTTTCATGGATTATGTATTTCCGCATGTGCTACGGAGTTGAATTTTTTTTTAAAATAGTATTCTTAAAAAAACGAAATAGGGATTATACAAATTTTGATATTTTAATTTGTTTGGCAGTTAAAAATTTTTAAAGTTTAAACAAATAGATAACTGTTTAAGTACTACGGGATGAGCTAGGAAGTTGAAAATTTCAAATTATTTACAGAGTAGTGAATTTGCACAAATAAACATTTCAATTTTACCATATATGAATTGCGGCGGCCGTTAAAAACTATTTAAATTTAAACAATTAGAAAAATATTATTTTACTTCTAGAAGTGCTACAACTTTAAAATTTGGCTAAAATGTGTAGCATCAGTACCCCATAATGAAGAAAGTGTAAAATTTTAAAAATTGCAACATTTTGGGATTGTTTCAAACTATTATTTTTACATGTGGGAAAAATGAAAAACGCTGCGGAGGTGAAATATTTAGAATTGAAAATATATGTGTAATGATGAAATATGAAAAATGAATGTTTTTTAATTTTGAGATGAAATGCTTGCAGTATGCAAGCACCAACTACTAGTATGTTATATCCTCCTCCTCCTCCTCCTCTGTAAGGAACATCTATATAGAATGATAGGAGGATACTAATGTCCACCCCAAACTACAAGAGCTAGAGAGATGAAAGTTTTAGTTTTTGTAGATATGATAAAGAAACCTACAGATAAAATGAGACTTCTTACCTAAGTGACATGAGTTCGACTCCAGAAATTTTGAAAGTTGCGTTTTTTCCCATAAGAAAAGCATTGCACCATTTTTGTAAATTAATTTTGGGTACTTGCCCGTAAGCTAGAAAAATGAAATTTTCAGTGTTTTTAGAAGGCCGCAATATATATTAGGAATTATTGTCACTTTTGCTTACAGTGTCT
Source organism: Tanypteryx hageni (assembly GCA_028673005.1). Classification (NCBI taxonomy): domain Eukaryota; kingdom Metazoa; phylum Arthropoda; class Insecta; order Odonata; family Petaluridae; genus Tanypteryx; species Tanypteryx hageni. The sequence goes on along the minus strand of CM054116.1, from coordinate 5,105,476 downwards.
TGGGTTCGACTCCAGAGACCCCGGAATATCTCCCATAAGTTAGTATGAGAAAAAGTTATCCCATTGTGTAGACCAATCTAATAAGTTTGGGAAGCTGATATTTTGCCAGATTATAGAACTTTTTTCATAACCAACAATAAAAATAAAATATTTGGAAATTGTTAATTTTTAGGGGTTGTTTTAACCCCATTCGGACATTTAAGTTTAATAATTTTTATCTTGAAAACTCTATACAGTAGGTTCGAGTTTTTGAAAGCATTATGTAGAAAATTATACTTATAAAAAAAAGGAAATTTTGAAAAAGTAAAAACATTCGACTGCTAATAATTCGCAATTGATTAAACAAATTTTCAAGGTTTATGTATTTCCGAAGCTGCTACGGAGCTGAAATTTTTTTAGAGGTATGATTAGTAAAAAAACGAAATAGGGATTATACAAATTTTGATATTTTAATTTGTTTGGCAGTTAAAAATTATATTATATATATATATATATATGTATATAATATATAATTTTATATATATTTTATATTATATATATATTATATATATAATGTATATATATTATAAAATTTAAACAAATAGATATCTGTTTACACATTACGATATAGGCTAGGAAGCTGAAATTTTCAAGTTATATACATAGTATTGCATCTGCACAAATAAACATTTGAATCTCTCCGTAAACATATTGCGGCGGTCGTTAAAAATGTTTAAAATTTAAACAATTGGAAAAATATTATTTCGCTTCTTGAAGTACTACAACTTTAATAATTGGCAGAAATGTGTAGCATTAGTACCTTATAATGGAGAATGTATAAAATTCTAAAAATTGCAATGTTTTGGTATTGTTTAAATCTATTATTTTTATATAAGGGAAAAACGAGAATCCCTCCGGAGGTGAAATATTTAGATTTAAAAAAATATTTTTAATGATGAAAAATGAATGTTTTTTATGTTGAGATGATATGCTTGCAGAATGCAAGAACCAACTACTCGTATGTTATATCCTCCTCCTCCTCCTCTGTAAGGAACGTCTATATATAATGACTAGTAGTTGGTGCTTGCATACTGCAAGCATTTCATCTCACCTTGAAAAAACATTCATTTTTCAGACAGACGTTTCATCATTACAAATATTCTTTTAATTCTAAAGATTTCACCTCCTCAGCGATTTCCGTTTTTCCCACATGTAAAAATAATAGATTAACACAATCCCCAAATGTTGCAATTTGAAATATTTTACACTTTCTTCATTATAAGGTACTAATTCTACACATATTAGCCAAATTTTAAAGTTGTAGCACTTCTATAAGTAAAATGATATTTTTCTAATTGTTTAAATTTAAATAATTTTTAATGGCCGCCGCAATTCATATATGGTAAAATTGAAATTTAAATTTGTGTAGCATTAGTACGCCATAATGGGGAAAGTATTAAATTCTTAAAATTGCAAAGTTTTGGGATTGTTTTAATCTATTATTTTTACATGAGGGAAAAAATAAAATCCCTCCGGAGGTGAAATACTTAGAATTAAAAAAATATTTGTATTGATGAAATTTGAAAAATGATTATTTTTTTATGTTGAGATAATATGCTTGCAAAATGCAAGCACCAACTACTATAGGTCGACCAGGCTCAAAAGAACCTGCGCCGTAGCTTACCCCTCCAGTTGGCGCAGCCCCTCTTTTTTCCCCTTTCCACACCACAGCGGCAACTTCAGTCAGTTTCAGCGCGCACATTTGAACGTTTCGATCTCCCCGGTATCTCCCCGGTTTTTGTTGATTGTTGATAGTATTTGTTATTGTTATTCGGCATTTCGTTGTTTATTTAGTTTTTCTTTATTTGTTATTTTTGTGGTTATTGTTGTTTTTTAATGAAATGGCATCTTCATCAAGAAGTACGCCCGTTTCCGGGAGACCATTGAGAGGACAAGCACGGGAGATTGTGTACAAAGTGGCTACTTTCTCATCCTCATCCTCTGTATTTGAACCCGTGATCGTTCACGAAATTATTTTAGATCATTACGCAGATATTCATTAACAATGATACTCGGAGGAATTTCAGACTTCTAAGTTTATTTCTAATCGAGTTATTCACAAAATTCTATCCTTTTATTCCCATATAAAAGAGATTCAGTCCCTTCAACTGAGCCACCTTATAATCTTTAAAAAGTACCGATTGTGAAATCGTTCTAAATATGAGAACATTCACGCACATCACAATGTAACCTCTCTCTCATGGCAAATATTTTTCACTATTTTAACTCGTCATGGCTCCTGTGCCTACGCTGTACGTCAGGGTTTCTTTCGATTATTTGTTTATGGCCCCTCCTTTTCAATAGCTAGAATGGCTTGTGTTTCAGCCTTTTAGAATTCGCAGTTTATTGGTTTTTCTTTTTGGGTTCAGAGGACATCTGGGACGCAGCGTCGGAACGTGTTTCGGAAAGTCTTTTTCATTTTATACAAATTTCTCCTGGTAATGAGGAATGAATTCTTTATTAATTGTGGCATTAATTTTATTACTAATGTAATTAAAAAATACTTAACCGATATTTCATGGAATAATATCTGCGTAAATTCGCAAAAGTATACTCGTCTGCTTGGACTTAAGAAATTAAAATATGCATATTTATTATAATAAATGACTTGATACTTGTTACAGTCCATCAGTCAGCAATCAAAAATACTTCATAAACACAACAGATAAATAATTTATCAGAAATCATGAAATATTAAACAGGAAATTCATCGTTTATCCCGCGTGAGAATTTCGTCAGGCGTAAGCATCCGTAAGGTGTGAAGTTATCCGAAGCCCCGAAGCCGAAAGAGTGGGGGTAACGAGTGAGCTCCCGGCATCCTCCTTTGCTCCGCCCACTTTTGCTAGAAGGGTCTTTTGAATCCGGTCGACCTATAGTATAACATACATATAACAGGATGATACTAATGTTTAGGCACTTCCAGATGAGCTGGAGATTTGAAATTTTTTTCTTAGGTAGGTTTTTGTTCAAAACCTACTGGAAAAAACTAAAATATTGAAAAAGTGCAGCAATCCGGCCGCTAAAAATTCGCAATTGTTTAAACAAATTTTCAAGGTTTATGTATTTTCGAATGAGCTACAGAGCTGAAATTTTTTTTAGAGCTAGGATTTGTAAAAAACCGATATAGTGATTATACAAATTTTGATATTTTAATTTGTTTTGCAGTTAAAAATTCTTAAAGTTTTAACAAATAGGTATATGTTTTGATACTACGGGGCAAGTTAGAGAGCTGAAATTTTTAAATTATTTAGAGTTTAGTTTATATAAACGAAGAAACATTTCAATGTATCCATGGAATTGTTATTGCGGCCCTTAAAAATTATTTAATTTTAAACAATTAGATAAATGTTATTTCACTTCTAAATGTGTTACAAATTTAAAATTTGGCAGAAATGTGTGGCATTATTAATCCAATTTGAAAAAATAATATTCCAAAAATTGCAGAAATTAGCAATTGTTTTACTCCATTGTTGTTCCATAAGGAAAAAATGAAAATCGGTCCCAAGGAGAAATATTTTTACTTAAAGAAATATTTCCCATGATGAAATATCTCTCTGAAAAATTAATGTTCTTTCAAGGTGAGATTAAATGCTTGCAATATGCAATCACCTTCTACTAGTAACTATCTAAGTCCAAATTTTGCAAAAACTATGTCACGTAGTTCTTCAAATATTTTTCAAAAAATTATTTTTCAAATTAGAATATCTTGTAAAATGCATAGCTCTTCCTGTAAAGTGGTAGTAATTATTGTCCAAATTCAACCAAAATCGGAATTCCAGGAGATTTTTATGCCAAACTTGAAAATATAAAATTTCATCAAAATATAGTAATTGGTTCTCAAGTTGAAACATACTTGAAATGACGGACGAACGTAAGAAACAATGGACAGATGGACGAATTTACATACATCACCCCACTACATATCTTTACAGTGCACATATTATACAAAAAAAGGATAAAAGAGATTCAGGGACGTTTTCCCTCCTTACTAGCGATGTTTTAAAAATAATAAGTTTGAATTTTACTTACAATACGCGAAAATGTTATTCCTTTTATTTATGTAAAAAATACGAAGACATCATTTGAAAAATCTGCCAGCTAACATCAAAATTGAATCCTTGTATGTTCTCTGTCAATGGAAATACGAAATACTCGCAAACAACGAGAAAACTCGGGTGTGATTGCCTGAACAGGAAACAGAGGCATTGCCCGAGTTAACTCGGGCGCATCAGAATTTTCACTGCTTTGTTGCCCAAAATAACTCGGATGCATCAGGGAAGCGATTAATGTGGTAACCCCTTTATAAAACAAATGAAGCTGTATGTAGTGATATACCACATGAAAAGTAAAAAAATTCTAATTTTATCCAAGTTCATGAATAACAATTATTTTTTATAAAATAAATTCAGGAAAGTCATGCATTACTTTGTGGAAAGCCATTATCAGGAGCAGCCAAGCACTGAAGGGAGACCGAATGCAAATATACATGGATCCCCCCTCATATATGTGACATCTGAATAATGAATTTTTATTGCAGTTTTTTTTACAAACTATTGGTTGATAAAAGCATTTTTAAGCTTTAAGTATACAAACAACATTACAGTAAACAGTAGATAATTTTGTGATTTATGAGACCTCCAGTTTTAAAATTATAATTTTCAAAGTGTTTTTATTGGAAATCGATTTAGCAAGTGTTTTTACTTTCTCCATACAATGTATGGATGTGTGTTTACTTTCTCACATCCTTTTTACTTTTTCCATATATGTAGTATAGGGACAAGTATTGTATTCATGAAAAAAATCGACTTTTAGATTTCAACAGAAATACACATTTTGAGGTCCCCTGAACACGTTTTGACCATTTTCTCGATGATGTGCGTGTGTGTATGTGATAGCTTTTTTGTGGGTGCTCTAACTCAAACACTATTAATCAGGTCAACACGAAATTTTATATTTAACATTTTTATGAAAGTCACAAGTACTGATTAGTTTTCGGTAAAAATTGGTCAACCAGAAGTGGGTGTTTACTCTTGTCACATCCGTTATTTTGAAATATTTGCTTTAATATTTGATATATGTAAAAATGTATTGGAATAAAAGTTGTAGAAAATTTAATTTTCTACAACCTTTGTGTGAAACATTTTCCCATATATCCCAGATATCTTATATTTTTAGCTGCCACAACCACGCTACTTACAGATGAGTATTTTTAACAATTGACGCTTAGTTACATCTTAGTAATGCTCCTTTTTCTTTTCTTAATTGTTGGAGCTTTGTGGCTTTATCCAATATCAGAAGGCTATGGTTTGAGTTTATTTATTTTCTTTGTAAAGCCTAAAATTGATTTGCAGTTTCTTAAAATATTTATTATGATGTAACATATTTGAAATTTTTAGAAATATCACAGATATGGAGAAAGTCAGTTGGTGGCCACATCAGGTTTTTAGTAAATGCTTATGCAAAATTCACACCTGATACTTAAATGATTGAGATCTGCAAACTTCGAGGACCCCCAATACTTGGGGCCCTGGATACCTCGCATCTGTCTCACCCCCTTTTGGCTGGCCCTTGTCATTCTTGTTCAAAAAATTAACTATACACAAATTCCAAATTCTTATCCCAAAATTGAAATTGCCAATGCTTGTCCCTCGGCGATATCCTTTTCAGCATACCTTCAAAAACCACCAGAACCTCTAAGTAACTCAAGTAACAAAATAAAATAAAAATTAGTTAAAAGCCTGCAAGTGACCTTGTGACTCCAATTTTGCAGTCAAGTGCTTGTAATTGCATTTACATCAGTATGCAAGTTAGCAAGTTAATACATATTCTTAATAGGCCTATTAAGTAGTTCAGAAGCAAAGTAATGCAAGTAGTGGTTTTGACATAGCATTAGGAGGAAACTACAATCATATTTTCAAGCTCTTTGAGACATTTCGTATGATGCCATGAATATACTAAATGGCAATGCTTTAACATGCTTAGTGTGAAATTATATGAAATGTTAAGACTGTGTTTGTGTTATAATATATAATGTATAATCTAACCATTGTGAAAACATTTATGTATGTATGAATTTTCAGGTTGAAGATGCTCCACGCAGAGACCTTGGTGATTGTAGTCATCGAAATTCAATTTTGTGGTCGAAAATACAGAATGCCTTGGAATCCTCTATAACACCCAAAAGGAACACTATGGTAAGTTATTTTAGTGTTTGATGTAGTAAATATCAAGTAGACTAAGTTTTTTGGCAAAGAAACTGGCAACAAGTTATCTATATTTACAAAAATAATGGCTTATGTTAAATAAATGAGAAAGTAACTTAACAACATAAAAAAAGTTTAAATTTCATTGCAAATGATTTGGTCAACTAGAGACCCCCTGCTGCGAGGGAACAGGTATGTGAACTCGATTTTTGGTCAAACCCTCGAGTTCTGCACTCCTAAATCGAGTTAATGATGGTCATGACGTCTATGCAGCAGTCAGTTTTGAATGTGATCCCAGCTATTTAACATGGGCCAAAATAATTTTTATTAATATGAAAATTTTAGCCTCTCCTTACACTGAATTTCTAATAAAAATTTTAGGAGAACATGTTTATGCCTAATGAATAAACTATTGAATTTATTGCTGTACAAAGCAATCTTTCTTTATGTCCATTTTTCTTTACTACTATCAGTGGTCCTGTAATGGAAATTTCACTGTATATTTCCAATAAAATTCCTATCCTTCAGGATTCTCCTCACTGCATATCATGGTTACATATTAGTAAAAATCCATAGAGGATAAAAATAAAATTGAACTTTTTTTCTAGGAATTAAATGATGATGATTTAGCTGTTTTGAAGATGACAATGTTAACAAATGCAAATAAAGGAAAGGCTAAGTGTGGAAGGAAACAGAAATCATTTTCAAGTGCTGATAGATTGTTAGATGAATTTGGCCGTGTTAGTTATCTATTGAATTCAGGCCGCAAAAAAGGTAAGAAAGACCACCAAATTCAAATTTTATATTGTATAAAATGATTAAAATATTTTTCCCCATTATTGAAATCTTTAACTCTCTTAGTGGCACAAGCCGATATATTGGCTTTTGCTTGTTGTGTCAGGAGTGCCAAGGCCAATATATTGGCTGATATATAGATCAAGATTGAACTCATAATAAATCATCATAGTACCACCAGGTGTCATAGTATTGTGATGGTATCTACTGATTGAAGAGATATGTTAGTTTACATATATCTCATCACTCTTATGTGCCTTGTAAGTTAATTGCTGCTATTTTTAAATAAGGGAAATTAAATGCCTTCACTCTATTAAATGGCATCTAAAGACATATTTGTGGTAGATGTGGATGATTATTTGACAAAATTCTTGAAGTGACAATGATCATTACTTGGAGAAAGATGATGTTGAAATTTCAGAAGGTATGTATGTGTGGCTGAGACCATTATACCACTCAATCTAGCAATATTGTTATTTGTAAAAAGAAATCAACTATTACAGATTAAAAGTGACAAAAGCAGTAGGTGATGATGTAAGCATCATTGACGAAGATAATGACACTCAGCATCCTAAATACATGGTACTATCTGAAAATTGTAATAGTCCAAGTGCTCCAACATTCAGCTACGGAGAAATCCCTCATCCCAAGCTTGTGCCTTCTCCAAACTCTTTCTTACCCTCTTCTGTATTTCAATCTCTTTTCACCCTTGGTTTGTGGAATATGTTTACGCAGGGAACTAACCATTATACTTAGCAGATCTAAACTGCATATCAAAGCTTGTTGCTTAGCTCAAGAATGAGGAAGTGGCATCTGGTGAGTATCAGAAATGAAAGCATTTACTGCTATTTTTCTGGAAATTGACATCACAAAAAAGCCTGGAATCTTTACTTACTGGGCAACCGATTCACGCTGCATACATTGGTTTGGTAGAATGATGTTGAGGAATTGTTTTTTGTTGATTCTAAAATTATTTCATCTTGCAGACAGTACAAACCTTTTCTCGCCTAATCGTACAAGTTTTGATCTTTGTTCCAAATTTCAGCCTATTGTTGAACATGCGAATCGATTATTCTGCTACCATGCACTTCGGTATTAATGAAACTTTTGTTTGGATGAAAAGCCACACACACAATTGCTTCAGTATTTTCCAAATAACCATCATCACAAGTGAGGCACCAAATTCTGGATGTTGTGTGATGCTGTAGTAAATGACTGCCTAGCCTTCTATTGTTAATGGAGAGCAAAGATCAAAGCAGACAAGAATGAAATTCAGGAAAATGGACAGAGTTAAAAAGTTGATGGATGTAGGGAATTATTTGATGCAAGGTTTCTACATTGTTGTGGACCACTTTTTTACTAGCATTCCATTGGCATGCGGCCTATTCAAAAAGTGCACCTTTTTGACTGGTATCTTGGGAAAGCATATCCCTGAAGGATTAAGAAAAAGATTTGGTGATGGGGTGTCCAACTACTATAGGAGTACAGAAATTCTTTTGCTAGGGCACAGGGAAAAGAAATAACAGAAGAATCTAGTTAGTTGTTGTCAAAAAAGCAATGATAGAAAACACAGCTATGAATAGGGAATGAGATGGACTACAAATATATATATATATATATATATATATATATATATATATATATATATATATGGATGTCAACAAGGTGTTGGGATGAGGAAACCCAGTGAGCACTCACCAATCAGACGACTTCAGGTTGGCGAGGCCCCGGGGATGTCGAAGCGACACACGTAAAATAACACAAAAACACAGAAACATCACAAACGTAAAGCTTTCGGAACTACTCCTTCTTCAGCTACAGAGAGAGAACTGATGGCGGTGACACTGGGTGGAGGCATGGGGGTGGAAGGGTAGTGCGGAAAGGTCGAGGATTGGAGGAAACGGAGGGGGTTGGGGATGGGTAGGGTGTTGGAAGAAGACAGAAACATAATTTAAAGTTCAACAACTGATTCACAGTGAGAGTCATTCGCGCTCTCCCCGACAATGCTTCGGCTCCCCAACTCCGTCAGTGGGAGCTTTCGCATATCCATCTCCTAAACTCATTCACTCCCCCAGGCCTCAACCTTCGATAGCTTTTCACACCCTTTCTGTCTTCTTCCAACACCCTACCCATCCCCAACCCCCTCCGTTTCCTCCAATCCTCGACCTTTCCGCACTACCCTTCCACCCCCATGCCTCCACCCAGTGTCACCGCCATCAGTTCTCTCTCTGTAGCTGAAGAAGGAGTAGTTCCGAAAGCTTTACGTTTGTGATGTTTCTGTGTTTTTGTGTTATTTTACGTGTGTCGCTTCGACATCCCCGGGGCCTCGCCAACCTGAAGTCGTCTGATTGGTGAGTGCTCACTGGGTTTCCTCATCCCAACACCTTGTTGACATCCATATATTCATTTTACCTTTCCTTTTCCGTAAGTTGTTATATATATATATATATCGTACAAAGACAAAAACACTTGTGCTGGATTTATGACAAAATGATCGCCCTACCAATCCACCAATTCTCGTTCTTCTAAATAAAGGAATCCTTTCATATTAAAAAATTATCTTCTGCATATAAATCGATAAATTTACATGGACTCAATACAAGGACCGAATGCAGGAGTACATTACTGTAAACTCTCTGTTAAAAAATTATTGCACATCCAATAGGGTTAATAGTTAAAATTGTTAAGATGTTATAATTATAGCATTTAGCTGTGTATTCAACCTATCTTTTATAACTACTTATCTACAATTTCATCAAAAATTCGAAACAATTTAGGGCTTACGAGCGAAAAGTAATAAAAAATATCTTATTTTCGAGTAGAAACTGAAACACGTTATATGAAATAACTCCTCGATTAAATAAATAAAAGAAACACCACAAATGTTCACTTTTCCTATCCATGAATGATGATCTCTTCAGCTTCAAAAAGAAATTCTTTTTTGCTGAATGAAGTATGCAATCTTCCTATCTTCAAGTATCACACTCTTCTGCTTACACACCGTTAAGGAAAAGCAATCCTTCTCCAATGAAAGCTCAAAGAGATTTAAGATTTTGTACTATGTATTACGAAATGAATATAAATGTTAACCTAGGAGGGGGATCATGAAGGAGTAAGGAAAGCTAGTTTTCGGAAAAGCTATTCCAAACCAATTTAAAATGGATTTGGGATTTCCAAGACTCAGTAAGAGAGAGAATTTTAAAAATGGTAGACATCTGGTATTCTTCCAGCAAAAGAATTTATGGTTAAGGACGAAGGTACTTTACAAAAGGATTGCCACCTCAGCTGGAGCTCCTCGCTAGTGTCCGGATAGCAATTAGCAGAGTAGTGCCCCCATCTCCTGGCAACTCCTACGGTGAAGCCATTTTTGGTCACCACTGACATGCGTTCTAGTGACTTTTAGTCATGCGACCGTGTATCACAAGAGATCAGAAAAATTTTGCGTGGAAGATTTTGTGTCATTTTAGTATCTCCAACTTTCCCTTTTCACTCTGACCAAGGAGGAAACATTCCCAAACAGAATGTACAACTCGAATTGCAACCATATATAGATACAAACCCACTGCACCCTGGATAGGTGCACCCCTGTTTGCAGAGACCAATGGGTGAGGAGGAGGAGGAGACTATCCCCTCTGCTATAAATATGTGATCTAATCACAACAATGTCACCTTGCCCTGAAGAAACTACCTGCAATGGTCGTGAAGCTTCTGACACATTATGTTCCAGATGCAGCTGTCACTGAGAACCACTATGAGCATCCTGTATAAACCCTTAGTTATTTTTTAAAATTTTTTGCTGTATAGCCTGTTACTTTTTAATTTTACTTCACAACAAAAAAAGTTATTTTCAGTCTTTTTGCTCACATGAAGCTAAATTCGTACATCATCTGTAAGGAGAGCAACCCTGGAATAAATATGACAAGGCTTCAGTTTATGACGATCGTCATCATGGCTATTGAAACTGTTGGCAAAAATGAATGAAAATGTCTAAGTGTAAGTGTGCTACAGACTACAAATTTGGTATTAGAAAAATTCCAGGACAGGTTGAAAAAATTTTGTGTTTGCAGTAGAAAGGATAATGGCAAAAGAATTAGGTCTTGCACCATATGTGTAAAATGTGAGAATGGAGTGTATTGTGTTGGTCTCAACAGCAGTGCTATAGGTCTGTCGCATTCATAAGAACATGTGCGGATTTTGGCCGTGCGCGAAGGGGAAGTTCCTCCATCACGGAGGGGAAGTTCCCTCCGTCACCTTGACTACCCTCACCCCACCACTAGCTCATCCTTCTCCTTAGGTTGTCAGTTCTCACTGTTTAAAGTTGACTAGACGAAGTTTTGCAAGTTAGACGAAGTTTTGCAAGTTAGACAAAATTTTGCAAGTATTTGGCAACAGTGTAGTTAGAAAAGGACCGAGACAGCGATAGCCCATGCAGTAAGGAAGGGTGCCAAGTAGAGTGAGGGATTAGGCCACACCCAAAATGTTCTTTTGATTGCGGTAGATCTATAACAATATTACTTTAGTCTTTAGTTTGTATACAATTTTGCTGTGAATTTATGGCTGCAGTAGTTCATAAAAAATCTCTAGTTCACATTAATTATATTTCCATATGTTTTTACTGAATATTATCTGAAGTAATATATCTGTATTATTTAATAATAACTAGTGGTACCCACAAAATCTTTTGCAAGGTGTCAGAAATCTGCATGTTTAAAAGTAATAATAGCAAATTTCTCCTTCTAAAATTAGAAATGTCACGTTAGTTTTTGTAATTTATATGTGCATTTTAATTGTATCTCTCATATGAAAAGGGTCTCATTCCAGTATTGAAATAAAGAAAGATTTTTTTTCTTTTGGTCAGTCGTTAAAAATGCCCACAGCCCACATGCAGTTTACTGAATAATAATAATCTTTAATTATTAATGTTGCAATCTATTAAGTTTGACATTACTACAACTATAATTTCGGTGCTTCATAAACAGCACGAAGTGGATAACCCAATTATTTTGGCTATTTGAAGTCTTAATAGATGCTAAATCAATTGGAGAGAACAATGTGGGTTGCCTTGGCAACACCCGGAAATGGTACGAAAAAGCCATAAAATATCGAAAAGAAATGTGTGTTTCTGAGAAATTATTCTGTGTAACATCAAAACATTGCAATAATAAGATATTTTATAGTTTTAGCCATCGAATAAAGCAAAAACGGAGATATTCGTTCCATATTTACGTTTTTAATGAATGAAAGAAATAAACCTTGCACCTTAAAAAATCAAAACTCCTGTGTATACATATGGAAAAATATAATCGTCTCCCGGAGTCAAATCCGGGGCACTTCCGTAAACGAAAATAGTTTTCTCTGGTTCTCCTAGTTAGAAAAAACAAAATGGCATTTACAGCATTTCTCTGTGACAACCTGTTCAAGAGATAAAAGGGGATGGACGGATGGACAGACAGATATTGAGTAATTATATATAAAGATAATAATATTATTTTATTAGTCCAACGTCATCATAATGATGACATAGGATAAGTCAGGAGAACATATGTGCAATATAGTAGCCATAAGATAAATATAAAATAAATAACAGCGTTACAGCAACAGTTGAAATATATGATAATAAAATACAATAATGCTTGTAGGTTATAAAGTATAAGTTTACATATAATAATCATTCCATATGGTCAAAAGAAATACATGACCTGGAGTAGGTCATAACACACATTTACAAAAAACAAAAATTTACAAAAATAGCTACCTCCTACTTTAACCCCTCTATCTAACGATAAGACTCTTTTACTCTTTTTTCACTTATTTATAATAAATATTTATCAGTGCTTGAGAGATAACAAATAATTTTGGAGACTATGGTGAAGATTGTGTTAGAATGTTGCTCCCTAAACCATATAATAATAATAATAATTCTACTGTATAGGAGCTCATCCATAGTTTAGTTCTACCCTAGTGCTAAAGAGAGAGATCCTGTCTCAATCCTTTTCCTAGCATTGGCCAATCTAATTTAGATTTCTTTTGTTTAAATCTTTCTAGTTATATATGCTGAAGAAGATAAGCAACGAAGATTTAAGTTAACAGTGAAGATTCTTCAAGCTCTGCAGGGTTATTTAGCTTTCCCATTTGATGAATCTGTCATTGAGGAAGATGATAGCTGGAATGATGCGGATGTGTTTATTTTGCAAGAGCTAAAGAAAAACTATGACAAAATGCATTCAGATGAATTTAGAGCAACAAAAGTAGATGTACCAGAAAGTTCATCAGAAGAATGTTCAGTCAGTCTTATAAATAATGGAATTGATTTTAGTCTAAGTTATAAACTCCAAAATTTCCTGCCATTGCATTCATCCGGAGTAAAATTTTGTCTTCCATTTCCTGAAGTTCTTCCATGCAGTTTGGGAAATATTGTTGGCTTTCGCACTATGTTGCTATCCAGAAATAATCTAAAGACATGGAAAACAACACCCAAAAAAGATGTGATAGCATTAGCTCCTCATAGGCCTCCCATTCTGAAGCCTGGTGCAAATTCTGTGAAGCATTTTGCCAAGGAAGAGAGCTGGAGGCTGTTTGTGGAGCGACTTATTGCCCTCTTCATGTGGCCAACTAACGTGGCAAGAATACTGTAAGTCAATTTCAAGTCTCATTTAAAAGTTGACTCCTGGTTTAGTTCAAAGAACATACTACTTTTTTTAACAAAACCAAGAATGCAAGTTTGTATAATTATATCTTTATTGTCTCTTAACAGTCTGAGAGTTTCTACTATTTTTTTAAATCTCTGTGCATTTAAGTAAAATGTCTGATTGCCCTAAAGTTACTTCCTAAAACCTAAATGTATCTTATAAAATAGTTTGAAACCTTTTTTTACTTATAAATGTGTATAAATGCTTCAATGAGCAGTAATCCTGCACTTTCTTAGTTACTCCTATTATTTTTCTGTTTTCTTCTAGATATTCTGATATTTTTTCTTTACAGTCTTTAATTTTGTTACAGCATTTGCTCTCAATTTTTATTCTAATATTAAACTGTTATCCTCTTCTCAGGTATGTTAATATTCACTCGGCATGCTTGCTTTTTGACACTTTTATACTGTATTTAATCTGAATCAATGCTGCACCCAGAAATTTACTTTGGTGGAAGGGGGAGGCAAAAACCTCTAAAGTTACTATATTATTCTTTTTTGCATATCCATCATTTGAGCTGTGTAATAAAAAATTTTAATTAATAAAATTTTGTACACGTTCAATCCTCGATATTTTTGGCGGAATTTTACAAAAAATGTTTTCATTCATTTTTTGCAATATTGAGTGTGAAAATGACCAGATACCACCCTTTTAGCATAAGCGCTCTGTACACTACATGTGTATATCAAAGTTATTTATAAAAATTGATATTACCGTGTACATATACTTGTGTATAAGTCGATCTTGTGTCAAGGTCAACCCCCGACTTTTTCCTAAATTTTTTGATTTTTCGTATATCTCGAGTAAAAATCGACTTCCGATTATCAGGTGTGGAAGAACGAATTTTATTGTATCCATTAAGTTCTACATTAAGCTCCCTTTAGTCCAATATAACTACGTTGTGTCAAAATAGCAGCGAAGCAGTCCGATGTCTCCCACAGCGCCACTGCACAACATCAAAAGTCGTTACATCATATATGCCTTTGTAATAGATCGAATGACTCGAGATAGACTTCATATTTCGTCCCGGCATTCATTCAGAAGCAATCTTTGTAAAGGAAAACGGAACAAAGTTGACATTGAACCGCGGAGAATAGGTGGCGCCGAAATTGAAGGTTAAATTGGTGGAAAGATGACCTACGTGGTCCTAGGAAATCTGTGTTTTGCACGTTTTTGGATGAGGAACGGAGTAACCTACCCCTCGGAGAGTGCAAATATGAATGTGGAAGGAATACCAAGACAACCCCAACCCAACCCAGTGGAGAAGTGTAACATTTTGTAAGTTTTAAATTTCTGTAATATGTAGGTATGAGTATGTTGTACAATATATCGGTGAATTCAAATGTGAACGTGGAAGGAAAACCAAGCCAACCCCTAACCAACCCAACCCTCAGGAAGCATAATATTTTGTAAGTTTCAAATATCCGTAAAATGTAGGTATGAGTGCGTAGTACAATGGGTCGAGTGAATAAAAATTAAGCAAATGCTTAAAGCATTAGCAAATGCTAAAAGCAATTTTTGTATTTATGGGCGCTGGTCTATTTTAATGAAGTTCATAAGTAAATTCACATTAAAACCTTTGAGTGAAACAAGATGGGAAAGTAGAATAGATGCAATCAGACCATTTAGATTTAATTCTGGTAAAATTTACGACTCTCTTTATGAAATAAGCCAATACTCATCCTATGATTCAATTGCTCGACATGAAGCAGAATCATTGGCAAATCCAATGAATGATTGTCGGTTTTTATGCTGTGTGTTATTTGGTGTTATATTTTGAATGTAATTAATATAGCCAGCAAATGTTCACAACAAAAAAGTATGCATTTCGCAAGTTGTTGGAATTTTGAGCACAACTTAAGAAATGTCGTTCTGCCATTGTATTTAATGGTTTCAAAAAATTCTAGAAAAATTGACATTGACATCCTGCTATGACTGGGAATCGAACCTGGGTCTTCCACATGCCGGGCGGATATTCTACCGCTGAACTACCGTAGCAGATAATCTTTCCTGTTTCTGAACCCGGGTGTTTTTCTTAGTTGGGCCAGCCAAGCTAGTATCAACCAGCCCCAACAGATGTCCTCCAAGAACGTCGAAGAAAACCCCTCCCTCTCAAATGTTGAGATTGCCAAAGCCAGAAATTGATGGAATAATATGGAACTAAGCAGAATGGCATAAGCTGTAATTACAGCTAGCAGGATTTTTTCTGTTTCAAAATTATTCCCAAAATTACAGCTTATGACAGTCTGCATAGTTCCATATTATTCCATCAATTATTGACATGAATGTTGAGCCAATATTTTCTAGAAAAAATTGCATTCATCCATGACAAAAAAATCAAATTCTGTTCCCGATGAATCTCCAGCCAATCTAGTGACACGATTTAAAGTATAATTCTTTTACAGTGTATGGGTAATTCCATGTCAAATCGAGCACCTTTGTAATTTTTTATTTGCATGAAAATGTGTACACATTATATAGATGAAAATATGAGACCCGCGTTTAAAAAAATTAGCGTTGTTAGTTTCGAAGTTACGTGAGATAGAAGTTTTTGGAAAACTGGAAAAACAACCGCGCCAGGTGAATTTGATCGGGAAATTTTTCAGATCTATTTATCAAATAGTCTTGCATTTGGTCTCATTTTAAAGGCCTTGAAAATCTATTTTAGATGATATACGTCACATACTGCATTTATCGACAAATTTATTTTATAATTGTTTACATAATGTTTAAATATATTTTTCATTATCTGCTCACCAATGTAAAATTCTGAAAAAATTTCATCGTATTCCTCATTCAATTCTCTATATGCCATGTAATTTTCAAGATGGAGAACCGATGGAATCTTTATGAAATAAATCGTTCTCTATGGCGCTGCGCGTCCGCTCGATTCAAACTAGTGAGCACGGTGAAGGAATCGGGAAAGACTATTGTTCAGTAATGCTCACATAATAAAGCAAAAACTTTATTTGTTGCATAAAATTGCTTCAGTACTTCTTGTTGCGAAAGAAAAAGCTTTTGTAACTAATTTTGTTTTGTTAATGGGGATAAAAGGGTGGTACGTCAGAGTTCCACAGATCGCTTTGGCTTGTGCGAAATGAGGTTGAAGAGATTCAGCTTCCGCGTGGTAATCTTCATCTGAAAAAGTGTACATTCACATTTTTTACGTTATCGACGATCCATCGGTAAAACTTTGTAATATTTTTTATGGGGTCGCGAACTTTTTGTAGACTTGCTCTTCCCGTGCGACATAGGAAAAAAGTGTCACTCTGCTTTTATGTTGAAGTCCTCTTCATGCTAACATAAGTTGATGAAATTTTTTCTATATTTGTATTGGGCACTCGCGCCGTCAGAGAAATAGAAAACTTTCGATACATTTCCCAATTTATTCCTCATAAAAACGATCACTTTTCGCTGGAATACAGCTATGGTGTCGTGCTTGGAAGCATTCAGAAATGGCAACAGAATTTGTTTGTTTAGTTTCTTCATTTTCCTTATAGTAAATAATGAAGGGATGTACAGTTGCCTGGTCATTATTCCAATGGACTCCCTGGACTGCATCTTGAAATACGAATGCATAATTTTCAGAGAAATCGCAAGAAACGATGTACTCCCCTGGTTGTAAATTATCTTTAATTTTTCTCAGGAATGTGCTTTGTTGTTTTGCAATTAATGATTTGTCTGCAACTTATCAAATAATTTTTCCAGGAAATCGTCAACAGATGATTGCATTGTTTCCAGAGTGGCTCGGTCGACGGACACCCATTGTTTGTACGTGATGTTCTGCACATAATTGTCGTCGAACACGCTTTGCAATTGTTCCATCAAATTTATTACTCCTGGACAGTTCAAACATTGTCGCATAAAACAATGTTCAGATGATGTACTACATACCACGTGGCCAAGGCAATCGCGATAATCGTTTAATGGCACACTTGAGTTGGAAGTTAATTTCTTTATATGTGCATCATCAAGCACAAACGCAAACACAGTGAGTGCCACTTGCTCCAGCTAATACGCAATTTTTTGCTCTCAGCTCTGCAAATTTTGAAAACTTAACATTTGAAGTCTGGATTCCTCTATTTAAACATTCGATGTGCTTCTTTTAAATTACAAAGAATCAATCGTTTCTGCACATGTACTTTTTCTCCATTTTTCATTCATTTCATTCGTGTTCTGTCTTACGACAGGTCCTACCAATTAATTAATTAATTGGTTTTTGACTAGGGAATATACATACACGGTGTGATGGTTTCCCGTTGCCTTCCACACCGGAAACACACAGAAGGGAGGAGGGAAACCCGGTGCCGGCATTTGCCTGCTCTTGCGAAGAACACCAGGGGGGCCAACGGCTTAACGTCCCTTCCGAAGGACGGAACAGCTGAATTTGCGCGGTCTCCTCAAACCACGCAAACAGGGGGCCGGATGACCTTGAGAAAAAGTCCTACTCGCGCAGGATTCGTACCCGATGACTTTTTCAAGCATCGGGCGAGTAGCAGCCAGCGTCCTAACCACTACACCACCGGCACCCCTTCTCCATTTTTATGCATTCTTTGCAAGAAGTGAACGCATATAGGGGAGGTAGATTCCGTCCGTCCATCTGCATGTTTAAACTCGGAAACCGCTTGACATATTATGATGAAATTTGGTATTGGGAAGTTTTGCTAAAATTTATCGACCGATTTCAATTTTGGTCAAAGTCGGACAACAATGATGACCACTTTACATGAAGACCTACAATGTTCCTTTGTTTCAACTCGGGAACCGCTTGATGTATTTTGATGAAATTTGATATGAGGAAGTTTTGCTAAAATTGGTCAACAGATTCCAATTTTGGTTAAAATCGGACAACAATTACGACCACTTTACATGAAGACCTACATGTAGTTAACAATGTTCCTTTGTTTCAACTCTGGAACCGCTTGACGTATTTTAATAAAATTTCGTATTGTGGAGTTTTACTAAAATTAGTCTACCGATTCCAATTTTGGTTAAAATCGGGCAACAATTACGACCACTTTACATGAAGACAAGTAGTTGACAATGTTCCTTTGAATTTGAATGCCCAGCCGATTTGCCTCTATCCTACACACAGTGGGTATCTCAGAGGTAGTGCAATGAATAGCCGGGGAAGGGAGGAGGGAAACCCGGTGCCAGCATTTGCCTGCTCTTACGAAGAACACCAGGGGGGCCAACAGCTTCCGAAGGATGGAACAGCTGAATTTTTCACGGTCTCCTCAAACCACACAAACAGGGGGCCGGGCGACCTTGGAAAAATCCTACTTGCGCAGTATTCGTACCCGATGCCTTTTCAAGCAGCAGGCGAGTAGCAGCCAGTGTCCTAACCACTACACCACCAGCACCCCCAATGTTCCTTTGTTTCAACTTGGGAACCGCTTTATGTATTTTGATGAAATTTGTTATTGGGGAGTTTTGTTAAAATTAATTGACCGATTCCAATTATGGTTAAAATGGGACAATAATTACGACTGCTTCACATGAAGATCTACATGTATTTTACTTCACTTGCTTCTCGTTAAAATCTCATCTGAATGAAAAATATTGAGAACATGGTGAAATCTCAAAGAATGCATTTGTAAACTGTGTACTCCGACATGGAGTACACATTTCCAATCTTGTTTTTAATTGAAATGTAATCTTTTTGCCCTGGCATCGCGGCTAATTTCAGTGCATTCATAATATTCTATTACTTGTTGCACTATGCGATTTTCTAGATATTTGCCCATTTTTTGATCTGGGGGCAAGAGAATACCCTTCTGCGCAGCTATTTCTTTGGCCACATTAATCATGTGATGTGATGTATCAAAATGTTTCAAAATTTGTCAGTATGACCAATCTTCAAAGATCGTTAATATTCTGAGTTTTAAATGTTTATCCCTCGTATTCTTGAAAGATTCTTTCAATTTCACAAAAACGTCATTGGCAATGATTTCATTTTCTGTATCTTCTTCTTTTCTTTAATCTATCCAACTCTGAATACTTTAGAAGTTAGTACATCAATTACCTTTTGTCGCTTTTCAACGGGATACTTCCGCTGACCCAATTTCTTCTTGATGATTGGTGACTCCTGTAGTTCTGTTAAAGTGTTATTCAAAGTTTGAATATTGACGCTTCCGCATGATACATTTGATTCAAAGTCACTGTATGTAGCACGCGAGGTACTCGGTCTGACTCTTGGTGATGAAACACTTGTCCTTAAAGTTGCTGTATCACTGGTATCATCCAATTCTATATGGGGCAATTTAGAAATTCTTATTCGGCAAGAATCGCAAACTTTTAATCGAGCTGTTGACACTGATTTTGACATTTTCAATTTACGAAGCATTGTTGGAAGTACTGGTCATAAGTTTTTCCATGATTTCTTTCCATGGTTTTCCTTTCCAAATGGATTGAAACACGTATAATGCCGTGACCGAGGGTTTGCCATGACGCATAAAATGCATCAGTCAACTGTAAAGCATACAATGATGAATTAGTGTTACAAACTACAATTACTGTTATTAATTATAAACCATCTAATCTCATGTACTTACAACGATACACAAACATATTGTGCTATAATGTAAAAATAGCACTATCTATACACAGAATCGCAGTAGAATCCCAGTTTACTTTTACCTTGTACAACTGTCAGATCAGAGATAACATACCTTGAATGGTTTCAAGGATAACAAAGAAGAATTGAACAATTGTGTAGTCGGCCTTTCCCTCAAAGACCTCCTCTACATGTAACATGATGCCAGAGAACAGCCATTTCGTATTGCTGTTGCGAATGACTGTTCAGCTCGAATGTAGTGGATGCACAGCGCCATAGACAACGATTTATTTCGTAAAGATCGGTTCTCCATCTTGAAAATTACATGGCATATAGAGAATCGAATGAGAAATACGATGCAATTTTTTTCAGAATTTTACATTGGTGAGCAGATAGTGAAAAATACATTTAAGCATTATGTAAACAATTATCAAATAAATTTGTCAATAAGTGTGGCATGTGACATATACCATTGGAAATAGATTTTCATGGCCTTTAAAATGAGACCAAGCGTAAGTCTGTATGATACATAGATCTGAAAATTTTACCGATCACATTCACCTGCCATGGGTTTTCCACTTTTTCCAAAAACTTCAATCTCGTGTAACTTTGAAACCATCAACTCGAATATTTTTTTTTTAAAACACGGGTCTCATATTTTCATCTATATATTGTGTACACATTTTTATGCACTTAAAAAATGTAACCCTAAATTTTTGCCTCAAAGTGTATGATTTGACATGGAATTACCCATATATGATGCAGCAATTGTCTATTGAAGAAAGACTTGCGCAATTACATGCTCACAATAATTTATTCAATTTTTAGGTGCATTTTGCTTTCAGCATAAGCGCCTATCCGTCCATATGTTTGTTTTCGGCTTCTACTGAGTGGATTTTTATGTAAAATTTGATATTAAGGACTTACAATCAAAGAAAATAAGAAAGTCAAAAATAAATCCTGTAAGCCAATCAGGGGTACCACTTGACGTGACAAAAAATGAACTTTCCATTATATTTGGTAAATGTTGGGTTAAATTAAAATGTTTTCAAATAAACTTGTAGAACTAGTAGCGTAGAGTATTTTTTCCTACACATTTTTATTGTGGGATTAGTCGTGATCAAGAAAGTCGTAATTCACTTTGAACTTAGAAAAATTCATCCATAGCTGCCTAATTATTGTCAACGTAAATAATCTTATTGGTTACTGAAGTAAATAATATCTGCTATAATTACAAAATTAATTTAATTTCTTATACGTGCATGACAGATTTTGTAAGCGGAAGGAAGTGGATTCTCTACAGCTAAGAAAAGAGCATAAACATAAATATTACAACTACTGAACTCAAGTGAGGTATATTTTAAATAATTTTCGATTGGGAATAATTTTAAAATGAGAAAAAAGTCTGCTATGACCAGGAATCGAACCTGGGTCTTCCACTTCTACCACTGAACTATTGTAGCCGATCAATTTTCTCGTTTCTGAATGTGGATGATTTCTTGGTTAGGAGGGAACTAGCCAAGCTAGTATCAAACTGCCCCAACGGATGTCCTTGAAGAGATACATCGAAGAAAACTCCTCCCTCTCAAATGGTGAGATTTCCAAGCAAGAAATTGATGGAATAAAGCGATCCGAAGATCGTATGCAGACAGGCATAAGCTGTAAAGTTGGGAATAATTTTGGAACGAGAAAAAAGTCTGCTATGACTGGGAATTGAACCTGGGTCTTCCACTTGCCGGGTGGATATTCTACCACTGAACTATCGTAGCAGATCAATTTTCTCATTTCTAAACGCATGTTTTCTCGTTTCAAAATTATTCCCAACTTTACAGCTTAGCCTGTCTGCATAGAATCTTCGGATCGCTTTATTCCATCAATTTCTAATTTTCGATTGTTCGGTTGATTAAAACTGATTAGAAAATAAATCACTAAATATAAATTGAATATTTCCCTGGAATCATTTCTGATATATTGTTTTGCAGTATTTAGTCATTAAAATTATGTAATGTTTATTGATGCACTAACTAAGGGGGGAGAAGAAATTTTTAATGGACTGAAGCGCCACCGTGGAAAGAGGTCGAAATTCATACAAAAATACATTTAACAGAAATGATGCAAGATCTTATTATATCTAACACCATTATACAATTGTACATCTTAATCCAACCTGCATTCCACCTGGTTTACATCACAAAAGGATCGCCGTAAAAAAGAGACATCTTTTGGTTGGGAACGGGGCTGGGATTCCTGGGACACACATGGATGCTGACTCCTCGTGAAGGTCACTAACTTCCCCGAGGAAAACTTCTTCCGAGCTCGACGGACAAAAAAGATGCCACCTCTAGCACCCACCACGGTAGACCATCGGAACAACCTTCCAGTGGTCACTCAAATGTGCCGTTAAGGCTAACGCCCACATAGTCTCCTCCCTCAAAGACACTCCTACGGGCAGTGTCTGAAAGTGAGAGCTGAGGGATACAGCACAACTGAAAAGAATATACTGATGAAATAATAATGTTAAAATAAATTATACAAATATTAGCCACAAGCATCTTTTGCATCAAAACATTAGGGTGTGTTCAGAGACATGGGCTGTAGTTATGAATGCTCCATTGACTGGATTTTCTAGTCCAACACTTAAAGGTGTGAGGAAACACTGTATTTCTGCTGGCCCCTTCCAATGGAAACTGAGCTTTGCAGAGAATTGATCCGCTGTTCTACTAACTGGATGGGATTTATACAGGACTAAATCTAATCTCTATTATTGTCATACTTCTAGCAAACTCGATCTCTAGCAAAAAGTAAATTAGCCTTTGCTCTGTTCCATCTTCCCTTTATTTCCATTTGCTTGGACGATTTGGCAGAAGGTCATTTAAATGCCATAGGTTGGACAATGAATTATTCAGCTGGTACGTGAATACAAGTTCAAAAGGAGTGAACTTATGACTATTGTGTCGAGCAGAATTAAAAGCCGCTTGTAGTCATGGTAGATGTTGATCCCAAGTACTCTGGGAGTTTGCATGATATGCTATGAGAGCTGAATGCAAATTCTTGTTGAAGTGCTCAGCATGCGAGGGTTTTGGATAATATTAAGCTTTTAAGCTCCTTCATTCCCCCTGGCCTCAACCTTTGCTAGCATTTCACTCCCTTTCTGCCATTCCCCAACCCCCTCCGTATCCTCCAATCCTGACTTTTCCGCACAACCCTTCCACCCCCATGCCTCCACCAAGTGCCACAACGGTCAGTTGTCTCTCTCCTGTGCTAACGAAGGGATCACCCCCGAAATTCTGTGTTTTTTGTGTTAATTTTATGTGTCTCTCTTCGACATCCCCAGCAGCTCGCCAACCTGAAGTCATCTTATTGGTGAGTGCTCACTGGGCTTCCTTATGCCAACAACTTGTTGCATCCATTTATCCCATTTACCTTTCCTCTTCCATAAGCTTATATATATATATATATATATATATATATATATATATATATATATATATATATATATATATATATATATAAACTAAAGGAAAAGAAAAGGTAGTGATGAGGGTGGCAACAAGGTGTTGAGGGAAGCCCAGCGGACACTTACCAAGTTGAGGACCAAGCTGGCAGGCTGCTGGGGGCATCGAAGAGACACGTGAAACACACGAACACAAAAAGACAAAAAAACACACACAAGCTTATCGGGCCTATGCCCTTCTTCAGCGAAAGAGTATCTGCAAGTAACACACTGGGCGGGGAATGACAGGGTGATGTGGGAAGGTTGATGATTGGAGGAGGTGGGGAGTAGGAGGGGTGGATAGCCAATAAAGAGGGAGTGTGGTAAGGGAAAGTGCGAATAACTACAATGTAACAAGGAGACAATGTAAGGGGGCTAATAGGGTTAGCGGAGGTTGAGGCCAGGCGGAGAGAAAGAGTCGAGAAGATGGATATGTGCTAGTTCCCAGTGTCGGAGAAGGGGGGCAGGAGTGTCATAGGGTAAAGCGCGAATAATCCTAACATTGTAGCAACTATTGAAGGGGACATTGTGGGTATTGGCATGTAATGCAACTGGGAGGGGGCATCTGAAAGAAACGCTATTCCGGTGACCGTTCATTCGGATGTTTAACGGATTGCTAGTGAGGCCTACGTAAAACGCGGGACAAAGGGTGCAGGTAAGGAGGTAAATGACGTTATAGGTGGTGCAGTTGCTTCTGGAGGTGATGGAGTAGGTGATGTTGGTGGAGGGACTCGAGAAAGAAGATGAGGGTAGGTGGATAGGGCAAGTGAGGCAGAGAGGTTTTCCACAGGGGTGGGAGCCTATTGCAAGAAGCGTGGTAGAAGTGGGAAGTTCCTTCCTCCACAAAATATTTCCCAAATTTGGGGGCCGGCGGAAGGAGAGAAGCGGAGGATTGGCAAAAAGGTTGATAAACAGGGACTGATGGGAGGAAGAGGTAAGAATTGGGTGGGCAGCATGAAAGATTGTTTTGAGAGCTTCGTGGATACCAGGAAGGAAAAGTGTCGTAAGAGTGAGTGGAGGGGTAGATGCAGGAATAGTGGGTGTGTGAGGATGGGATACATTGTGGGTAGGCGTCATCGCCTTATGGATCTGTTCGCGGACCAAGACTGGAGGGTAACCACGTTTGAGAAGAGCATATGATATGATATATATATATATATATATATATATATCATTATATATCGACGTTTCTTATAGAGGAGGATATAACATACTAGTAGAAGGTGCTTACATACTGCAAGCATTTCATCTCACCTTGAAAAAACATTAATTTTTTAGACAGATATTTCATCATTAAAAATATTCTATTAATTCTGAAGATTTCACCTACCCAGCGATTCTCGTTTTTCCCACATAAAAATAATAGTTTAAAACAATCCCCAAATGTTGCAAATTTAAAGTTTTACACTTTCTCCATTATGATGTACTAATGCTATACATTTGAGCCAAATTTTAAAGTTGTAGCATTTCTAGAAGTAAAATAATATTTTTCTAATTGTTTAAATTTAAATAATTTTTAACGGCCGTTGCAATTCATATATGGTAAAATTGAAATGTTTATTTGTGCAAATACACAGCTTTGTAAAAAATGTGAAAATTTCAGCATCCTAGCTCATACCGTAGTACCTACACAGTTATCTATTTGTTTAAACTTTAAGAATTTTTAACTGCCAAACAAATTAAAATATCGAAATTTGTATAATCCCTATTTCGTTATTTTAGGAATTCTACCTATTAAAAAATTTCAACTCCGTAGCACATGCGAAAATACATAAACCTTGAAAATTAACAATTGCGAATTTTTAGCGCTCGCATTGTTGCACTTTTTCAAGATTTTCGTTTTTTCTAGTCGGTTTTCCACAAAATCCTACCTATGAAAAAAAATTCGAATCTCCAGCTTATCTGGAAGTGCCTAAACATTAGTATCCTCCTGTTATATGTTATCATTATATATCGACGACTCTTACAGAGGAGGAGGATATAACATACTAGTAGTTGGTGCTTGCATACTGCAAGCATTTCATCTCAACATAAAAAAACATTCATTATTCATCTTTCATCATTACACATATTTTTAATTCTAAATATTTCACCTCTGCAGCGATTTTCGTTTTTCCCACATGTAAAAATAATATTTTAAAACAATCCCCAAATGTTGCAATTTTAAAAATTTTACACTTTCTCCATTATGGGGTACTAATGCTACACATTTTAGCCAAATTTTTAAGTTGTAGCACTTCTAGAAGTAAAATAATATTTTTCTAATTGTTTAAATTTAAGTAATTTTTAACAGCCGCCGCAATTCATATATGGTAAAATTGAAATGTTTATTTGTGCAAATTTACTACTCTGTAAATAATTTGAAAATTTCAGCTTCCTAGCTCATATCGTAGTATCTACACAGTTATCTATTTGTTTAAACTTTAAGAATTTTTAACTGCCAAACAAATTAAAATATCGAAATTTGTATAATCCCTATTCGGTTCTTTTAGGAATTCTACCTATAAAAAAAATTTCAACTCCGTAGCACATGCGAAAATACATAAACCTTGAAAATTAACAATTGCGAATTTTTAGCGGCCGCATTGTTGCACTTTTTCAAGATTTTCGTTTTTTCTAGTCGGTTTTGCACAAAATCCTACCTAATAAAAAAATTTCGAATCTCCAGCACATCTGGAAGTGCCTAAACATTCCTATCCTCCTGTTATATGTATGTTATATCCTCCTCCTCTGTAAGAGTCGTCGATATATAATGATAACATATAAATTTTTCTTGTAAGTAGAATTCTTAAAATAACGAAATAAGGAACATACAAATTTTGATATTTTAATTTGTTTGGCAGTTAAAAATTCTTAAAGTTTAAACAAATGGATAACTGTTTAGGTACTACGGGATGAGCTAGGAAGCTGAAATTTTCAAATTATTTAGAGAATAGTTAATTTGCACAAATAAACATTTCAATTTTACCATATATGAATTGTGGCGGCCGTTAAAAATTATTTAAATTTAAACAATTAGAAATATATTATTATACTTCTAGAAATGCTACAACTTTAAAATTTGGCTAAAATGTGTAGCATTAGTACCCCATAATGGAGAGAGTGTAAAATGTTAAAAATTGCAACATTTGGGGATTGTTTTAAACTATTATTTTTACATGTGGGAAAAACGAAAATCGCTGCGGAGGTTAAATATTTAGAATTAAAAGAATATTTGTAATGATGAAATATCTGTCGGAAAAATGAGTGTTTTTTCAAGGTGAGATGAAATGCTTGCAGTATGCAAGCACCAACTACTAGTCATTATATATCGACGACTCTTACAGAGGAGGATATAACATATATAACAGGACGATACTAATGTTGAGGCACTTCCAGATAAGCTGGAGATTCGAAATTTTTTTCTTAGGTAGGATTTTGTGCAAAACCGACTAGAAAAAACGAAAATTTTGATGAAGTTCAACAATGTGGCCGCTAAAAATTCGCAATTGTTTAAACAAATTTTCATGGTTTATGTATTTCCGCATGTGCTACAGAGTTGAAATTTTTTTATAAGTAGAATTCTTAAAAAAACGAAATAGGGATTATACAAATTTTGATATTTTAGTTTGTTTGGCAGTTAAAAATTCTTAAAGTTTAAACAAATAGATAGCTGTTTAGGTACTAAGGGATAAGCTAGGAAGCTGAAACTTTAAAATTTTTTAGAGAATAGTAAATTTGTACAAATAAACAATTCAATTTTACAATATATGAATTTCGGCGGCCGTTATAAATCATTTAAATTTAAACAATTAAAAAAATATTATTTTATTTCTAGAAGTGCTACAACTTTAAAATTTGGCTAAAATGTGTAGCATTAGAACCTTATAATGAAGAAAATGTAAAATTTTTAAAATTGCAACATTTGGGGATTGTTTTAAACTATTATTTTTACATGTGGGAAAAGCGAAAATCGCTGCGGAGGTGAAATCTTTAGAATTAAAAGACTATTTGTAATGATGTAATGTCTCTCTGAAAAATGAATGTTTTTTCAAGGTGAGATGAAATGCTTGCAGTATGCAAGCACCAACTACTAGTATGTTATATCCTCCTCTGTAAGAGTCGTCGATATATAATGATAACAGGAGGATACTAATGTTTAGTCACTTCCAGATAAGCTGGAGATTCGAAATTTTCTTCACAGATAGGATTTTGTGCAAAACCGACTAGAAAAAACGAAAATCTTGAAAAAGTGCAACAATGCGGCCGCTAAAAATTCGCAATTGTTTAAACAAATTTTCAAGGTTTATATATTTCCGAATGTGCCACGGAGTTGAAATTTTTTTAATAAGTAGAATTCTTAAAAAAACGAAATAGGGATTATACAAATTTTGATATTTTAATTTGTTTGGCAGTTAAAAATTCTTAAAATTTAAACAAATAGATAGCTGTTTAGGTACTATGGGATGAGCTGAAATTTTCAAATTATTTACAGTATAGTAAATTTGCACAAATAAACATTTGAATTTTACCATATATGTATTGCGGCGGCCGTTAAAAATTATTTAAATTTAAACAATTAGAAAAATATTATTTTATTTCTAGAAGTGCTACAACTTTAAAATTTGGCTAAAATGTGTAGCATTATAACGAAGAAAGTGTAAAATTTTTAAAATTGCGACATTTGGAGATTGTTTTAAACTATTATTCTTACATGTGGGAAAAACGAAAATCGCTGCAGAAATGAAATCTTTAGAATTAAAAGGCTAATTGTAATGTTGAAATTTCTGTCTGAAAAATGAATGTTCTTTTAATGTGAGATGAAATGCTTGCAGTATGCAAGCACCGACTACTAGTATGTTATATCCTCCTCTGTAAGAGTCGTCGATATATAATGATAGGAGGATGCTAATGTCCAGCCCAAACTACAACAGTTAGAGAGCTGAAAGTTTTAGTTTTTGTAGATATGATGAAAAAACCATTAGATAAAATGAGACTTTTTGCCTAAGTGACATGAGTTCGACTCCAGAAATTCCGAAAATTGCGTTTTTTCCCATAAGAAAAGCATTGCGCCATTTTTGTAAATTAATTATGGGCACTTGCCGGTAAGCCAGGAAAATGAAGTTTTCAGTGTTGCTAGATGGCCGCAATATCCATTTGGAATTATTGTCACTTTTGCTTACAGTGTCTTGGGTTCGACTCCAGAGACCTCGGAATATCTCCCATAGGTTAGCATGGGAAAACGCAATCCAGTGTGTAGACCAATCCATGAAGTTTAGGAAGCTGAAATTTTGCAGAAGTATAGAACTTTTCTCATAACCAACTATTAAAATAGAAAATTTTAAAATTGTTAATGTTTAGGGGTTATTTTAACCCCATTTGAACATTAAATTTTAATAACATTTAGGTACTACGGGATGAGCTAGGAAGCTGCAATTTTCAAATTATTTACAGAACAGTGCATTTGCACAAATAAACATTTCAATCTCTCCATATATATATATTGCGGCAACCGTTAAAAATGTTAAAATTTTAAACAATTAGAAAAATATTATTTTACTTCTAGAAGTGTTACAACTTTAAATTTGGCTGAAATGTGTAACATTAGTACCCCATAATAGAGAAAGTATAAAATTCTTAAAATTGCAACATTTGGGGATTGTTTTTAACTATTATTTTAACATGTGGGAAAAACGAAAATCGCTGCGGAGGTGAAATCTTTAGAAATAAAAAAATGTGTAATGATGAAATATCTGTCTGAGAAATGGATGCCTTTTCAAGGTGAGATGATATGCTTGCAGAATGCAAGCACCAACTACTAGTCATTATATATCGACGACTATTACAGAGGAGGATGTAACATCATCATTCTATATAGACGTTTCTTACAGAGGAGGAGGAGGAGGAGGATATAGGAGGATACTAATGTTTAGGCACTTCCAGATGTGCTGGATATTCGAAATTTTTTTATATGTAGAATTCGTAAAAAAAGAAATAGGGATTATACAAATTTCGATATTTTATTTTGTTTGGCAGTTAAAAACTCTTAAAGTTTAAACAATTGGATAACTGTTTAGGTACTACGAGATGAGGTAGGAAGCTGAAATCTTCAAATTATTTACAGAGTAGTGAATTTACACAAATAAACAATTCGATTTAACCCTATATGAATTGCGGCGGCCGTTAAAAATTATTTAAATTTAAACTATTTGAAAAATATTATTTTACTTCTAGAAGTGCTACAACTTTAAAATTTGGCTAAAATGTGTAGCATCAGTACCCCATAATGAAGAAAGTGTAAAATTTTTAAAATTGCAACATTTGGGGATTGTTTTAACCCTTAGTTAGTCGCGTGGGGTCAATATGACCCCAAAATGATTTCTAAAGATAAGCAATAATATATTAACTTATTTATATTTTACTGGAAATCAAATCAATCTTACATTATAATACAATTATTTATTAATAGTTTTTTACAATAAACATCTATTAAAATAAATTAAAATATTTTTTGTATTTTCTAATCACTTTCCCTCTCCCCACATTCAATGCACTTCATTATCATATGGTCTTTGCAAGTAAAAGCTCCACAATCTTCACATCTAGTGTACACTTGACTGTCTATATTTCTTGGGCAATGTTCGCATCTTCCTCTTGATAGTCCCGATCCCGGTGATGGACCTTCCTCCGCAAGTCCCTGTTGAGTGCATATGCGCTTTCGGAGATGCCTAGATATAAAATGACTCTGAGACCTCAAAATCTGTAGATCCTTTATTAATTCCTTCGATAATGATTTCAAGAAATTTCGCCTTGTCATTTCCTTTTGAACGTTTTGTTTATAAACAATAAAGGCATTTATGGCAGAAACGTTCAGCAAATGAAAAAACACAGCTAACGGCCATCTTTTCGTTCTTCTGCCAACATTATAAGCAGCGCAGAGCTGATCGCATGTATCTACGCCACCTTTTGTTGCATTGTCGCATGAAGGTCGCGTTGAGGGCTTTATTAGGGATAGGACTATTTTTGCGGAGATCACTCACACTTGTGGGTTAGACATCTGTCGCGGCACGGTCGCTTTCCGGCCCCCACCTACAGCATGAAGTAGTTTATGGCTGCCTCTAACTAGCAGAAAGATTCAAGCTCACTTCTGCTGTCACCGAGAATTGCCCTCGATGGGGCTTGGGACAAAAGTTGCCTCCTCGAGCGACCCAGGGGGTTAGTGCAGAGGTCCAACTGCGTCCTCCCCTATAAGTGTGAACGTACTTGGGACTTCTCCATAGAAACCCCATTGAAAATAGGATTTTCATATTTTGGTCTAAAACGTCCCAACCGTGACCGTCATGCGACCGGTAGGAGATCCAAAAACTTTGAAGATTGCCGATCTCATTCGTGTTCGTGCTTATTCCAAAAAATAAGGGAGAAACTCGTGCTAAAAAGGGTGAGCGGTAATAAACGGCAAACAGCTTTCTTTTAGAGAGACCACGTGCATTTGTTTGTGACTTTTATTGTGGGTAGAAAACTATGGGAAGAAAACTGTTGCATGTGTGCGGCCGAAGTAAGAAAACACCCGGAGAATTCCGAAAAGAGGGAAAAGGGTACATTGGAGGGAGGAGAGGGGGGAGATGGGAGGAAGAGGGGTAACAAACCTATAGTGAAAATTAGTGAAGTAGAAATGTATCATAAGAGAACTAGTGTTAAAACAATGAAATACTGCTTATCAGGAAAATTATTTGTATTTCTGATGTGATAATAATAATCTGTATTGCGTTTAACCATTCTAGACCAATAGAGAAAAAAGCAACAGGTAGAGAGATGTCAAAATAAAAGCAACTTTTTTAACCTCATATATACATAACAAATGGATACACACCAAAATAGCACATTAAAATAGTTTAATTTTCTCAATGTTTACAATATTAATACTATATATATAAATATAAAAATATCAAAAATAACAAATTAATAAAAAAACAAAAATGCAAATTTCTCTTCTAGAATGTCAGTTTCGAAGGTCGAACAAGTTTGAATTAGATTGTTAATACATTTCTTTAGATATTGACGAAAAAACATTGCTTGGAGTCATATTGACCCCACGCGACTAATTAAGGGTTAAACTATTATTTCTACATGTGGGAAAAACGAAATACGCTGCGGAGGAAAAATATTTAGAATTAAAAATATATGTGTAATGATGAAATATGAAAAATGAATGCTTTTTAATGTTGAGATGAAATGCTTGCAGTATGCAAGCACCAACTACTAGTATGTTATATATCATTATATATCGACGACTCTTACAGAGGAGGGTATAACATATAGGAGGATACTAATGTTTAGGCACTTCCAGATGTGCTGGAGATTCGAAATTTTTTTTATAGGTAGGATTTTGTGCAAAACCAACTAGAAAAAACGAAAATCTTGAAAAAGTGCAACAATGCGGCCGCTAAAAATTCGCAATTGTTTAAACAAATTTTCATGGTTTATGTATTTCCGAATGTGCTACGGAGTTGAAATTTTTTTTATAAGTAGAAATCTTAAAAAAACGAAATAGGGATTATACAAATTTTGATATTTTAATTTGTTTGGCAGTTAAAAATTCTTAAAGTTTAAACAAATAGATAGCTGTTTAGGTACTAAGGGATGAGCTAGGAAGCTAAAACTATCAAATTATTTAGAGAATAGTAAATTTGTACAAATAAACATTTCAATTTTACCATATATCAGTTGTGGCGGCCGTTAAAAATTATTTAAATATAAACAATTAGAAAAATTTTATTTTACTTCTGGAAATGCTACAACTTTAAAATTTGGCTAAAATGTGTAGCATTAGTACCCCATAATGAAGATAGTGTAAAATTTTTAAAATTGCAACATGTGGGAATTGTTTTAAACTATTATTTTTACGTGGTAAAAAGGAAATTCACTGCAGAGTTGAAATCTTTAGAATTAAAAGACTATTTGTAATGACGAAATGTCTGTCTGAAAAATGAATATTTTTTCAAGGTGAGTTGAAATGCTTGCAGTATGCAAGCACCAACTACTAGTATGTTATATCCTCCTCTGTAAGAGTCGTCGATATATAATGATAACAGGAGGATACTAATGTTTAGGCACTTCCAGATGTGCTGGAGATTCGAAATTTTTTTCTTAGGCAGGATTTTGTGCAAAACCGACTAGAAAAAAAGAAAATTTTGAAAAAGTGCAACAATGCGGCCGCTAGAAATTCGCAATTGTTTTAACAAATTTTCAAGGTTTTTCATTTCCAAATGTGCTACGGAGTTGAAATTTTTTTAATAAGTAGAATTCATAAAAAAACGAAATAGGGATTTTACAAATTTTGATATTTTAATTTGTTTGGCAGTTAAAAATTCTTAAAGTTTAAACAAATGGATAACTCTTTAGGTACTACGGGATGATCTAGGATGCTGAAATTTTCAAATTATTTACAGAATAGTGAATTTGCACAAATAAACATTTCAATTTTACCATATATGAATTTCGCCGGCCGTTAAAAATAATTTAAATTTAAACAATTAGAAAAATATTATTTTACTTCTAGAATTGCTACAACTTTCAAATTTGGCTAAAATTTGTAGAATTAGTACCCTATAAAGAAGATAGTGTAAAAATTTTTAAATTGCAACATTTGGGGAGTTTTAAACTATTATTTTTACATATGGGAAAAACGATAATCGCTGCGGAGTTGAAATCTTTAAAATTAAAAGAATATTTGTTATGATGAAATGTCTGTCTGAAAAATGAATGTTTTTCAAGGTGAGATGAAATGCTTGCAGTATGCAAGCACCAACTACTAGTCATTATATATAGTCGTTTCTTATAGAGGAGGATATAGGAGGATACTAATGTTTAGGCATTTCCAGATAAGCAGGAGATTCGAAATTATTTTCGTAGGTGGCATTTTGTGCAAAACCGACTAAAAAAACGAAAATCTTGAAAAACTGTAACAATGCGGGCGCTAAAAATTCCTAATTGTTAAAACAATTTTCAAGTTATATGTATTTCCGCGTGTGCTAATTAGAATTCTCAACAAAACGAAACAGGGATTATACAAATTTTTATATTTAAATTTGTTCGGCAGTTAAAAATTCTTAAAGTTTAAACAAATAGATAACTGTTTAGACAGAACAGGATGAGCTAGGAAGCTGAAATTTTCAATTTATGTTCAGAGTAAATACATTTGCAGAAATTAACATTTGAATCTCTGCATAAACATATTGCAGCGGCCGTTTTAAATGTTTAAATTTTAAACAATTGGAAAAATATTATTTCACTTCTAGAAGTACTACAACTTTAAATTTTGGCAGAAATTTGTAGCATTAGTATCCCATAATGGAGAAAGTATAAAATTCTTAAAATTGCAAAGTTTTGGGATTGTTTTAATCTATTATATTTACATGGAAAAACGAAAATCGCTGCGGAGGTGAAATATTTAGAATTAAAAAAATATTTGTAATGATGAAATATGAAAAATGAATGTTTTTTTATGTTGAGATGATATGCTTGCAGAATGCAGGCAGCAACTACTATTCATTCTATATAGACGTTTCTTACAGAGGAGGAGGATATAACATAATATAGGAGGATACTAATGTTTAGACACTTCTAGATTAGCTGGAGATTCGAAATTATTTTCTTAGGTAGGATTTTTTGCAAAACCGACTAGAAAAAACGAAAATCTTGAAGAAGTGCAGCAATGCGGCCGCTAAAAATTCGTAATTGTTTTAACAAATTTTCAAGGTATTTTCAAATGTGCTATGGAGCTGAAATTATTTTTAGAGGTAGGGTTTGTAATATAACGAAATAGAGATTATAGAAATTTTGATATTATTATTTGTTTGGCAGTTAAAAATTGTTTAAGTTTAAACAAATTGGTAGATGCTTAGACACTATGCCGCACGTTAGGGAGCTGAAATTTTTAAATTACTTAGTGGTTAGTCTATGTAAACGAATTAACATTTCATTTTATCCATAAAATTGTTATTTTGGCCGTTAAAAATTATTTAATTTTAAACAATTAGATAAATGTTATTTCACTTTTAATTGTACTATAAATTTAAAATTTGGCAGAAATATGTGGCATTATTAACTCAATGTGTGAAAATTATAATATTCCTAAAATTGCAAAAATTGGCGATAGTTTTAATCCATTATTATATATATATATATATATGGATGTCAACAAGGTGTTGGGATGAGGAAACCCAGTGAGCCCTCACCAATCAGACGACTTCAGGTTGGCGAGGCCCCGGGGATGTCGAAGCGACACACGTAAAATAACACAAAAACACAGAAACATCACAAACGTAAAGCTTTCGGAACTACTCCTTCAGCTACAGAGAGAGAATTTTACCTTTCCTTTTCCGTAAGTTTTTATATATATATATATATATATATATATATATATATATATATATATATATATATATATAATCATAGGTAGTCTGTCCGTAGACAGATCCGTGATTATTCTTGGTTTAACCTGGTTCTCCATATACTCCTATTTCCGCTGTCCTCTTCATATCTTGATAACTCTCTTTCCCTTTCAAGTCATCTATCAGCTGAAACCTTTTACTACCTCTTTCCCTTTTTCCATCTAGTTTTCCTACTAACCTGTCTTTAATCATGTGCTTCTCTCCTGTTCTTCGTAGCACTTCATCATTTTTCATCCTATCTGTCCATTTTATTTTTAGCATTCTCCTCCAAGTCCACATTTCAAAGCTTGCCAAGTATTTGATGTCATTTTTCCGAAGCGTCCATGTTTTTGCCCCATACAAAGCTATATTCCAAATATTGCATTTTATGAATTTTTTGCAGATATCTTCCCTTATATAGTTAATGGTTTCATGCTTCACTTGGTGGAATTTCTTCATAATGTAAAATAAAGAGACTTACTGTCATTCCACATAAATTTTATTCAAAACGACCTATGTTTCTAGGTTTCATTGCAATGCAACATCGTCAGGTGAAATAAATTCAAAGCCGGTAGCAATTTATAGTATTAGGTACAATGGGTGGGGGGGAGGATGAGTTGGGGAGAATAAAGAAAGGAATTGTGGAGCGAACATCATTGGAGAAAAGGAGTGAACTTATGTTCATAGGAAGGGGAGGGGGAGAAAACGGTTGAGCTTAGTGATGTCCAGTAAGTTGGATAATGAGAAGACAATGGGGATAACTAATAGGAATAATTAGATTAGTGGGAGGTCGAGAAGTGGAGAATGAAAAGGATACAAAATATCATTTAAAACTTCACAGTTTTTTAAAGCCACCCACTGTATAATTTCAAATTGTTCCAGAATATCAGACCTGGGTCCCTTTCTTTCATAACGTAGGATTTTGGGAATAAAATCGCTGTTGTGTCCATGTTTTAATACATTTTTGGCGAAGAGAGGTTGTTTTACTGTTTATGAAGCAGGAATGATGTTCTTTGATTCTTTCTTTGAATTTTAATCCTGTTTGTCCTATATAAACCGCAGTACAATTTCCAAAATGTAATTTGTAAATTCCACTTTTTCCAAATTTTTAATTTTGTCTTTAGTACTGCTTAAATGGTTTTTTAAGTTCAATCTATTGTAAAAAGCAGCACTAATTTTATTTTTTGGAATTTTAATTAATTTAATTTTAAGGGATATATTATATGATTTTATTACCCAGTGATCCCATCCCACCTCTATTTAGAAATGTATGAGGAACTGACATCATTGTCTGTTTGAATAAAACCTGATTCAATGCCATTAGAAATGTTGCGATTCATTTTACAAAATGAATTTACTCCTAATATTGCGATTGTGCTATGTATTATGCTAGCCCTCCCAATAACGGTAACTTCAAGTGAAAGTAGTTGCTCCAAATTAAAACTTATTAAAAATTACTTGAGCTCAACGATGTCTCAGGAGCGATTGGGTGAACTTGCAATGATCTCGATAGAGCATGATGTTTAAAAAAAATAAAATAAAATTTGTAGATCTACTACATAATTTTGCCAACTTAAAAGATCGGAAACAAACTTTTTTGTAAAAAAATGTGTAAAATTACATTTATTTTCTGTAAATATAGGCTGTTTTTATTACTTTTATTTTCTAAAGTTTTGTGAAATATCATATTTATTTTACTGTAAATATACAGCATTTTTTTATTTAATTGTTAATTTATTCATAAACAAAATGATTAGGATAATTAGATCTTATGAAAATATTAAACATTCAGTTTTTTATTCATGTGCAATACAGAATTTATGTATCCATGGGGTGCCAATATTTAAATCTGATTGTGGCGCCAAAATGTCTTGAGCCGGTCCTCCTATGGCAAAATAAAGAGAGCTGAAAATTGGAATTTTGGAGGAAAGATAGTGCTCTTAAGTACTAATGTCGACAAATTGACATTCTTATGTACCATATCTGCTCCTCAAAGGCTATGTTGGCTGCTTTCTTGAAGAC
Source organism: Tanypteryx hageni (assembly GCA_028673005.1). NCBI lineage: Eukaryota > Metazoa > Arthropoda > Insecta > Odonata > Petaluridae > Tanypteryx > Tanypteryx hageni. The sequence continues at coordinate 5,068,268 of CM054116.1, read as the reverse complement.
AGAAACCCTCGAGACCATTTGAATTCCCGCATCGCGAAGTGGTGTTGTCAAGTCACAATCATTCCGATATATAGGTGAAGCGGAGTTTTCTTAAAAAATACCGTAGGAACGCCAAAAAAAAACTATTTCGGTGTAGTTTTTTTCAAGGAATACGAATAAGTTCTTCGCATATGAGGCTGCTGGTTTTTGACTGAAATATTTAATATTAATGCTATTATCTTTGTATTTTGAATGTAATTTAAGGAAGTTATATTATTAGGTTTTCATTGTTTATTGCTAATTTTTTATGTAAATCTAAGAATTGCTATCATCTTGTAACATAAGATTTTCTGCCATGTATTTTGAACGTGATTACTAAAAGAAAAGTTTTAACTTTATTACAGTAGGTTTTGATTTTCTGTTATGCATTACTCACGTAATTAGAAAAAGAAATGGAACCACTTTTTAATGCTAGTGTTTTTTTTTCGGCTTGGAAATGTTTGTCGGGGAGGGAGGTATGGAGAAAACAGGAGAGGGGGAAGGAAGGGGGGCTCTTAAACGGTACTTTTTAGGGTGTTTGGTTTCGGTCTCCGGAGTAGGGCAGAAGATTTTATTGAGAAAAAAATCAGTCTCCGAACTTCCTAGACCCAACCATTCGACGCCTTAACCTTAACCTAGAATTCTCCATCTTCCGCAAACCCGCATACACCAACCACACACTGCATGTTTCCTCCAGACACCACACTTCCCAAAAACACGCCGCTTTCCACTCGATGATACACCGTCTCACGCACATCCCTCTTTCTCCTTACTCCTTCCAAAAAGAACTTAACACTATTAAACATATTGCACTTGCTAACGGTTATTCCCCTTCCCTAATAGACACTATCTTTTTCCCCAAACAAAAGAAATTGGCCCTCGATAAAATCTTCTGCCCTTCTCCGGAGACCGAAACCAAACCTCGCTGGTTTCGCCTTCTTTATACAGGTCCTCTTTCCCACAAAATCGCGAATCTTCTCCCAAAAAACCTATCAAGACCCGCTTTCTGTGGAACCTCCAGTTTAGGCCATTTTCTTTCCAATGTAAAAGATAACATCGAAAATCTTAATAAAAGCGGCATTTACAAATTGAGTTGCAATGATTGCGACAAATTTTACATCGGACAAATGGGAAGGAAATTTTAGACTTGCTGCAAAGAACACTTACATTGCTTTACTTCCAACTCCCAAAAATTCCATTTTGCAAAACACCTCTCTCATTGACCACAAACATTCTGCCAATTTTTTTCCAACCATATTGCATCTCGAAAACAAGAGCTGGAGACTCAACCTTCTCGAACAATTAGAAATCCTCCACCACGTGAAGACCCATGCCAACGACATTATTAACGAACATCTCTTCCCAACCCAAAGAACACCACATGGACCTATAGCATGAACAAGAGTGACGAACCTCTCAAAAACTAGTCCATATTTTCTTTCCTTTCGCACGATCTTTTGGCTGAAATAAAGCTCGTCTTTGCATGAACTGGATTTTTTAAATTCTAAGTAACAAGTAATTCCCTTCTGCTCTACTATTTGAGAAAATATATGACTTGATTACAAACATTATGAAAATGATCTCAAAACTACTAAAAATTTATTTTAATTACCTCAATAGTTTAATATTGTGTGGTAAGCCTCGAAGCTTTCTTCAAAGCACAACCCCACATTGCACTCCCAGTAGTAGTAGACGCTCTCCTTCTTTTTTCCATGCTTCGAGCACACTACACATCTCCTCTGTGGCCTCAATTTAGCCCCTGTTGGTGGTATTCTTCTTTGAAAATGCCTTTCCCTAAGCCTTGGAATGGTATTGTCTGATGAACGTCGACCTGGCACATTTTTCTTCCCAGTTATTGTGTACTTGGCGAAGGTTCCTTCCGCAAGCAAAACTTGAAATGATAAATGGTCCACTTTTTTCCCCATGTTGCTCCTATATATAATTAGTGCATTCAAAACAGCAGAATTAAGTAGCCTTTTGAACAGTTTGGGATATCACTTTGCCATTCATTTTCTTTCGATCAAATACATTTACAACATTTGATCCTTTAGATCTATTCCTCCCATGTATTTATTGTAATCAAGGATGCACAATAGCTTTATGATCTCTTTACCTCTACTTGCAACTACTTTTATCGTCATTGTGATACATGGAAATCATTGTCACTACTTTTTCGTCACATCATTTGATGACCGACACTGGACCTGCATACCTTGCAATTAATTCTCCCTTTTTTAATTTCTTTTCTTTCAATGCCTCAGGTACATTTTTCCAACTGATTTTTAAGGTTCCAACACAGTCTGTCGAATGAGCTTTTAGAATCCGAGCCAATGATGGACTGTTATAGAAGTTATCCGTCCACACAGTGTATCCTTTTCTAAGAAGTGGTTCAACAAGTTGGAGAACAATTGCAGCTGTCTTTGACGTGTCTTGTTTCATTATTGGAGATTCAATTCGAGTTTCTTTTCCCATATACACAAGGAAATTCCACAAATAACTCTCACAATTCATATGTTTTAATTCCAAATTTGGACAATTTTAGAGGAAGGTACTGTCGGAAAGATAGATGTCCCTTCCATGGTGTCAAAGACTCGTCAACTGCTATGTTCTTTTCAGGTAGATATAGCATTTTAAATTTTTTGCTCAGGTGGCTCAACACTGAAAATTTTAAATAATTTCGGTGTTCCATCAAAACTTACTTTCTCTTCATTATCTGTAAAATGAAGAAATCTACAAATCAATTCAAACCTCTCCCTCGAGATAACATCAGCAAACCCTGGTGTCAAAATAACTCTTCTTTTGGAAAAGTATGATCTCCTAGTCTGTTTTTGTACTATTCCCATTAGCATAAACAAACCAATTACAACAAGAATCTCATTTTCGGTTACTGGCTGCCATGTTCTCAATGAAGATTGAAATAAAACACGTTGCATTTTTGTATTGTTCTGCATATCTATTAGTTTGTACTGTTATCATTTTTATCAGATCTTTGTCAAAATATAGTTCAAAACATTCAACAATATCAAACACACCTTTAGCAACATTCTTAGTTCTGCAGTCTCCAATAAATACCTCCTGTTGTCCATTAAAATTTTCCATGCTCTTCCAATGAAATTCTTTATCCCATCTTTCTTCGTCTTTGCTGTCATGCTGATTTATGAGTTCATCTGCAACTGCAATATCATCAACAACACTAGAACCACTATCATATTCACGATCACTACTATGTAAGCTGTCATTGGATTCCTCCAACATTTTTCGCATCTCTTCATCACTAATACCTAATGTACTTCTATGAGCCATATCTATACCGGAAAAAAGAATATTTGCTCAAATGTTTTAAGAATAATTTCCTAAAACTAAATGTAAAAGAAACTTCAAGCTTTATCGTCCGTGGTGTGGATGTGGAACAAAATGAAACCAAGAGACTACAGTGTTTCTCTCTCTTTACGCAGCCATATTTACATTTCTTTCAACTAAACAATAAGGTTGGCTTTCAGATGCACAGGTTCCTACAAATGGATCTAGGCGATCCCGTTTGGTTTCTGTCCATTAGCTCTTCATAACCAACAACATATCCTCACATGCCCATGCTCTCATAAATCTGTTAGAGAGCGGCCCATGTATGAAAAAGTCTCAAAAACCTCAGGGTTATTAGGTCCCTTTTCCATCAGCATCATACTAGATTACAAAGGGAGAGACTAATGAAATTTTTGGGATGCTAGCTTTTGTTTTTATTTTAGAGATTTTAGCAGTTTAGTTCACGTTTTGAGTGTTCATTCTAGGCCGATTTTTTTTCCTAACAATTTTATACTCTTCATTTTCATATTTTTTTCCTTATAAAAGTTGTGAAAATTGATAAAAGAATGATGGATTTGCATTTAGAATGAAACTCAGAAGCAGAAAAAATAAATAAGATTAGAGTGCGCATGAGGGTGAAAATGTAGAAAATTTGAAAATACTTCATCTGTGCTCGCGCCAATCAGTCAAGCACACGTCGTTGCTGCACAATAAATTTGATGTTGTATAATTTTTGCATTCATGGAAAAATAAATACATTAATTTATATAAAAGAAAAAACCTTTCCTTTCACAATTAAAAAACCATTTGAAAATTGATCAAAAACTATTCTCACAAGAATAAATTAAAATAAGTGTGGCATGGGTCGGTACCCTGCACCGAGGTCGGCGGCATGTGAAGAAATCGAGGTCTGTATGGTGAACCGAGGTCGGTTCTGAAGTGTTAAGTGACCATCCGTGCTGATTTTGATGACTTTGGACTGTTAACTTTTTGTATTGATTTCTTTCTATTCAGAATTATAACAGATATATGCAGTCAATCTAATAGATGCTGGTACTCGAAGGGGGTTTTATACTAAGATAACTAGTGATGGTCATTTACTCATTTAACGCACGCAATTTTTTTCCCAAATGTCGCTAAGAAAAAGGGATTTCTGAACATGTCTAAAAATTGCGAGTGTTGATAGTAAATTCACTACCACATGTTTACATTTACTTGCAAAAGACGAAGAATTTTACAAAGTATATGCATGGACCTTATTTCAGAGAAGGGTAATCGGTGAAGAGGCCAACTTTTTTAAAATCCCAGATGTCATCTTATTTCGGCATGAATCTATTTTTCTTCCTGCTAACTTGCCCAAAAATAGGGGTGTGCATGGTACATGAGGGTGCGTGGTACATGAGTAAATACAGTAATTTTGACGTGAGGGAAACTTTAGTTGCTTTCCGATGGCACATGATTTTAAATGTAACCCTTCATACCAAGTTCACGGCAACACACTGGCAATGCGACGTGGTAACTCAGAGTTCAAATGATGCATTTATGTATGTTTTATGATTGAACTTACATTAACAGAACATGAAAGTTTTACGTTTTGGCAATACTTGTTAATGTATTTCTGCAAATGTTTTTGTTTACTTGAACTTAACTGAAAAAAATCAGTGGATGCAGCCTTGACGTGGTGGAACTTCATATTCAGGAAAATGAATAAAATGTTTAGTAAAGAATCTACTATGTGAGTGTTATTAAAGTGGATTCTTTACTAAACATTTTATTCATTTTCCTTAACTGGCCAATTTCTAACAAATCACTAATACATATTTCAAACTGGCGCAAATTAAATATTGCATCATGTCAAAATTAAATCACTTTGAAATGAAAGTTCAGGTTACAATGACATTCCAGTGACTTAAGTTACTGTCATATCAAAATCACATCACCGTCATGAGTCACCTTGGAATAGAAGATTCCTAAGGTTTAAAATTAATGTTTAACCTTGAAATAATGTTGCTTCATTGCTACATATGATTGAATTAGATTAACCATTGAAGGCAAATAAGGTCCTGTGTGGTACCAGTGCCAGTATTTACTGTGCCGTATCCAGACAGTGATCATATTGCCATAGGTGGATGCCACACACACATTGTCGGCCCAATGGCAACAATACTGTCCATGTCAAGAGCCATGACACTGGCCATAAAAATTTGAAAATATCATTGCCGACGATATCTGAAAGTACGGTACAGGCAATCTATTTCCGCATAAACCATAAACTCAAGTGGGGTTGCAAGAGTTGCCTTTTACAGGGTGTAAAACATTCGGCCCATTGGGATAACCTTGTGACCACTCCTAATCCCGACTCCCAAAAGGCATTGGCACGTGGGTGGAATACCCGCCCTCTTGTTCGCTCTGTCTTTGAGGGAGGCAAATGCCCTGTTGCCCTCCCTCCTTCCCTCTGAGTGCTCCACATCTGGATCGTGATTCTTATTTTATAGTTTCTGTAATAGTTTCAAGTAAAGAAAATTTATAGATACAGAAATTTTTCAAGCTACAATATCGTAAACTTTTGGGCTTTGTATGAAAAGGCAAATAGGATGGATATTGTTATTCTGTAGTAGGATATGGCTGTTCATCTACTGGTAAGAGAACCTTACTATTTTTGTTTACTACATTTTCTGTTTGAAAGTACCCACTCTTTTCTTAAATGGAGCAGTTATAATGTAAAAAAATATATACCGTATGTACTCATGTATAAGTCGATCTCGTTGTAGGTCAACCCCCGACTTTTTCATAAATTTATTTGCTTTTTCGTATATCTCGTGTATAAGTCGACTCCACATTTTCAGCTGTAGTAGAACGAATTTTTTTCTTCAATACGTGTTGATCCATTAAGTTCCCTTTAGTCCGATATAACTATGTTGTGTCAAAGTAGCGGTGAAGCAGTCTGATGTCTCCTCCAGCACCACTGCATAACATCCAAGTCGTAACATTGTATATGCCTTTTTAATAGATCGAATGACTCTGGATCCTCTGGATAGATTTCATATTTCGTCCCAGCGTTCATTCAGAAACTATCTTTGTAAAGAACTGGTAACAAAACTGACGTTGGACCGCGAAGGATAGGTGATGGCAAAATTGACGATAAATCGGTGGAAAGATGACCTACGTGGTCCTAGGAAATCCATTTCTCACGTTTTTGGATGAGGAACGAAGGAACCTACACCTCGGAAAGTGCAAGTTTTGTGCATGGAACAGTTGAGCAGCTTACTTTCCGTCAAATACTTAGGCGTTATTTTAACAAGTAGCCTGTCATGGGATATGCACACACGAAATATATGCGGGAAGGCTAAACAGAAGCTAGGATTCATTAAATGTGTAGTTGGTAAAAGTGACGAAAAAGTGAAAGAGACATGTTACTTCTCCTTAGTAAGACCTCTGTTAGAGTATGCATTGAGCATATGGGATCCATACAAGAAAGGGTTAACCTCAGAGTTAGATAGAGTGCATCGAAAAGCAGCTAAATTTGTAAAAAATTGTTACGGTAGAAATAAAAGTGTTGCAGGCTTGATACAGGAATCAGGATGGGAATTACTAGCTGGGCGCCGATCACGTTCCAGGTTAAAACTACTCGATAGGTTCAGAATGCAAACATTCTCTACCGACGTCGAAGGAATAATAAGAACGCCAACATATATCGGTAGAATGGACCATCCTCGTAAAATAAGAGAGATAGCCTATAGGACAGAAAGATACAAAGGCTCATTTTTCCCTAGAACGATAGCTGACCAGAACAGAAGTAACAATAAAACATTAGCTGTCGTATGGCGAAATACATCTTCCTAATTAATTGCTTTTCTTGGTGCTATTGCACTCCCTGCCACACACCATTGCGGTGGCTTGCAGAGTATACTGTAGATGTAGAAGAAAGATAAACGTAACGATATCGCTAATTATTATTTATGATGGTAATTATATTTGGTAAAATTCTAGTTTACAAAAATATCTATTTACAAAAATATATGTTTACATTTGTCTTCCGTTTTTCCACCTTTCCTCCTGGTAGTTCCATTTCTTGTTGCTTTCTCGGCATCATCATCGCTAGCGTCGCCTTCTTTTCCTTTGCCCAGGTTATGCGCAGAGTACCAAAATTTTTATACCACAAATACTTCAGCAGATACTAATTTAATCTGCGATGCATAGAGGTACCGCGAATCATCGGTTAGGTGTTTCTTTGTTTACATGTTACAGAGTTACCATATTGCGCATGTCTTGCTGCCAGTTTTCTGTCTTGCTGCAGTCATGTTACCGAACATTAGTTTTACCAAAATTGCTTAATTATTTGAAAAGCTTCAAAGATCAACTTAGGATCACCAAATTATATACTAAGTTATTCTTTCATGTACATTGGTATTTAAATATTCGATAGTTATCAATACAGTTAAAGTACAACAAGCATGTAAATTCCATCAAATTTCAATAACCACAAGGCAAATAACGTCATGGGTTTAAACCTATCGAAAATATTTCTCGTGTATAAGTCGACCCCCGAGTTTTTCGTGGAAAATTTGGTCTAAAAACCTCGACCTATACACAAGTATATACGGTAATCATTTCTGTTCCTAATATTGTTCATTTTAAGAAAAATTTAGCTGAAAAGTTATTGCATTTTTATGCTGGTATTACTGAGGATCATCTTTAATTTGATGTTGTCTTTGATTCATGTAAATATGCTATTTTATGGCTATTAAAAATTTTCTCTAAGATTTGGACAAATAATCTTGATTTTTTAATAATAACATATAGGAAATTATTTGTAGATTATTTTAACACTCTATTTAACATTATGTAGGCCAGCTATCAATAGAGACATGTATGAGATAGAAGAATGTGAGTCAAATGCTGAGCAGCTTGCTAAAAAAGGACCGAAGAGGACCATTCAGTATGTATTAAATAAATTATTTCTTTATCGATTTTGTGGATTAGTTTTAAAAAATAATATGTCTTACACGAGTGCCAGTCATGTCACAACTGTTTTTATTATGTAATATGTAGCATAAGCTGTGTTGAAACTATTTAGCTCTACACATCAGAGCAGATGCAGGCAGCATCTCAGTAGAGCATAAGCTAGCGTTCAGTGTAGGGTGCTGTGACACGTGTGGTATCATTAACTTTCAATAATGCTGTTTACATTTTCAAATGAAGGGTATGCAGATATGTACTTCGTGTACAGGTTTTGTGATGGAAATTCCGTTTCTGCCGTTTACGAATATCGACGATGATTTCCACAAAGAAGAACACCAGATCAATGTACTTTTATTCAAGTTCACTGACATTTACGAGAAAATGGCTCATTTTTGTGTGTGTCTTTGAGAGCTGAACATCCAGTACAAGTTAATGTGGATGAGGAGGAAAACATTATTCAAATGGTTCAGCGAAGTCCGCGTCTTATTACACAAAGAATGTCTGACCGCATCAATGTTCCGCGAATGAGAGTCTGGCAAACATTACATGATGAGGGACTTTATCCATACCATATCCAGCAAGTTCAGCATCTTCAACCCGGGGATATGGCTAGGCAGTTGGAATTCTGCCATTGGTTAAATGCACACACCTTGTTCACGGATGAGGCACAGTTTACTTGTGATGGAATAAACAACATGACAAACTACCATTTATGGGCTTGCGAAAATCCTCACGGAACAGTTGAAAGCAACTTCCAACTCTGTTTTTCTGTGAACGTGTGGTGTGGTGTCATTGGGAACCAGCTGGTTAGACTGTACATATTCCTGCCACGTCTGGCAGGTGCCATTTATGCTGATTTTTTGGAAAATGAAATGCTAGGTCTGCAAACACGACTTCAGCGAATTTTCGATGCTGTGAGACGCATTAATAACGCTGCAGTTCTTTGTGCTGTTTCATGTTCCCTACTCAAACGGGTCAGATTGTGCATCCAAGCTGGAGGCGGCCATTTTGAACAGTTGTTGTAACAATGAATTATCAATGTAAATGAATGATTATTTAAATAATACCTTTTTCAACTATTAACAATGTATACAAATAATTATTTAAATAATGCATTTTTTCAGCCATTAAGTTGTACAAATCAAAGTACGAGATAATTTTAATTGCCCGTAGCTCTGTAACAAAAGAGAATCCAACCCATGCTCATATGACATTTTTAACACAAAATCACTTAAGGAATAAGATCCCAAAATTATGACATAAAGTCGCCGGACACCCTGTATACTCACCCTACAAACAGTTTAATTGAAATCCGTTCAGCCATTACCTTCCAAATTCATAGTTACAAAAAAATTTTAACCTTGATATTGTGGTAGCCTTGTTTAATTGACCCAGTTGAAATATGATATTTTGGTTATTTATTTATATGAGGATTATATAAACCTATAAACCATATTTGGTTAAAATCCACATGGTCAACTCTAGAAATACGCGTAAAAGAAATATTATTTCACTTTTTACTGTGGTAGCCCTGCACTTTAGCTCTGCTTCAAAATCATGATTTCATTATGGTATGTTCTACAAATCTTATATAAAAAATTTATTTGTAATCCGTTTTGCCAATTTCTTTCAAATCCTTGATTACTGAAAGAGTTTAATTTGTAATTGTGGCACCCCTTTTTGGCTGTTTCAGTTTAAATATGCTAATATGGTTTCGTATATATGTCTACATTGAAAATGTTCACTTTGGTTAAAATTGATGCAGACAGTTCAACACCAATACACCTGCTCCCTGATTAACGCTCTTAATTGGTGCCAGGAAACTTGAGTGCTAACTGAAACAGTGCTATTCGGAACACATAATTCCAGAAGGAATGACATTATAAGATTTAATTTGTTCCCAAGATTCTATTAATGAAAATGGAAATAGGTAGTTTTATATAAATAATACACCAAAGTATTCTTTGTTAACCAAATTATGTAGCGTAGAATAGGTCATCATTTGCATTGCAATTATATTTAAATTGAACAGTAAAACTTGAATATAAATGAATAACAAAATGCATTTCGCGGAACATATGTTGATCTCATGCTGAATAAATCATGCAGGAGCATTAAGGAATAGGAATTAGAGTAGAAGAAGATACCTGTGTCTACTTATATATACAGGGTGAGGCAATAGTCAATATACAGCCACACTTTTATTAACCTTTTAACGCCGGGTTTAAATGCCCACCTATAAGGTCCTGCTGCCGGGGTTTCTCAAGGGTATTTAAATTTTTCTTTTATCTATTTGAAAAATATTCTATATCTCACGATCTATTGGTGATAAAATGTTCAAATAAAAAGCAGTTTATAATAAATATATTGTAGAATGACGTGGTTTTTCATATTGGTATAACTATAACTACAAAGCAAAAACACATTTTTGTCTTTCTCAGAAACTACTACAATTCCCACTTTTCGTTGAGCACTCTTTTCTCTTCCTTAACAGTTCTGGCTCTTTTCATTGTTTTTGACATTATTCAAACCATGTTTTTTAGTAGAACCCCACATGTTCTAAAACACAACTGCAAGATGGATGGCTGCTCAAGCAGACGATACTCAGTTCATGAAAAACGCCACTAGATGTCTTCTCTGATCAAAGCTGATTTCTCTTTTCCTGTCACCTTCAGTTTTTCTTCCTTTTTTTCTCTATTCATAGATAATTTTTTCTGTGGAAGTTGGACCAAAATTACGTGTTGCTGCTCGGTTTCCATGCGTTTTTTCGTATTGAATCATCTGAAGCATATAGGCAATAGTGTAGGCATATCTTTTCATTCTTGTAGCCATTACGATCTCAATATACGTAATGTTATTTGTCCTAGATATGTATATTATAATATTTATGGCATTTGCACAAATTCTACTGTTCTGTGGCATTAATCGCACTATTCAATGGGCTCATTAGGAACTAAAACATTGCAAACACGCCCAAATTGTAATCACTGTGAGCAGTCATGCATTAAAGCGTAATAATGAAAATGCATCCAAGGAATTCTTGTTGCATAAGGTATTACTTTATATATTAACATATATTCTCTAATAATTATTAATAATGTATATTTTAATGTTTTTGTGACAAATGACTGCCAATTATTCCATCTTGGGGATGAGTGTTCGTTAGTGTCAGTATTGACAACAGTAATAATCTTATCTTCAGCTTATAAGACATAGGCTGATTTTGGGAGTCATTTTTCTGAAAAAAATGGGTCTTATATGCAGAAAAATATGGTATGTATTTCCTGAAATACTGCGGGTTGCTGATAATGTGGGTGTTTTTCCTGTCTCCCAATACCTTCATTATAATGGGATTTTACTGTATTAAATAAATTTCTTTTGTTACATAATTAGGAAAGTTAAGAAAAATTCATAATAAAAAAAATCAAGTCTTACTTTTTGTTGAAATGTAAACTGATTTCATATTTCTGCTTTCAGGCATGTTGCTAAGGCCAAGCGTAAAATGATGAAAGAACGTTGGATGAAATGTAAGGAAGAGAAAAGAAAACATGAAAGTGACGGGAAGGCTGAATCATATTCAAAGAAAAAAGCAAAAGTAGCTGAAAAATAAATCAGTATCTTGATTCACACTTCATATGAGGTCCTCGTGAATTAATCTGGCATATTTTTAAATTTTTCTATTCAAATCATTGAAATTCATATTTGAAGGAATCAAGTAAAAAATGTTTGTAACATGTTGTCCTAACCAAAATTTGGCTTACTTTGTATCTATTTATTACTGAGCTCACCTGCTTACCTTTCAGTAAATACATAAACCATGTTTCATGTTTAATGAATGATATAAGGAAGAAATCTGTAAATGTATTACTATTCTTGTGAAAATAAGTTTGTGAGATTGCTTGTGACTACACATTTCAGACCTGGAGCTCAAAGAAACCTCTTAACAAAGTAGTAAATTGCATTTTCACTTGTTTATAAACATCAAAGATTGCATTTGCTGGATAAATATAAATTTCATCCGTTATGGTCTTATATTTTTTCAAAAATGTAGCTACAAACTCATTTAACTGTTGATTCAAAATATGGAAAAGATGGAATATATGTGCTTTATGAATTATCCAGACTCAAGTAAGGGCTGATTACTTGTAAAAACATAAACCCCACAAAGAATTTTCAAGAAAAACAAAAATTTCCAAGTTGTATTTTTTAAATATTTGATACCAGCATTTCAAATAAACAAAAACTGATAAAGAAATAGGACAGGAAAATTCAAAGAAATTTAAATAATTAAACTTTAAATGCTATTTTGGAGTAAAATCTTGATATAATGAAAGGGTTTGAGTATTCTGTGGAAAAGAGGAGGATATGGCAGTAAGGAAATAGATAGGTACCAGACTAAGTGCAGTGCATAGAGTCTGTGTTTCTCAGAGAAGCAGCTGCACTAGCCAATAGGTCTCTCTATTCACAGATTGTGTCATGTTAAAAAGATCGTTTAGGAAGGTGTTTTGGCTTCTTCCATGAAAATTCATAGATGGTAAATGAAAGGAAATGTAATAATGCATTTGGAATCCATTTAGTAAAAGAGTATCAGAAAGCACTAAAGTGAACCAAAATAAATGCTGGAAAGATGCTGGGTTAAATTGGAAGGTTATATAAGCATTTATCATTGAGAGCTTAGAAAAAAAAGTGGTACAATACACATCGCACAAACTTTCTCATATACTGCATTTCTGTACACTCTCTTTCGTGGCTGGAAGGAATAATAATAATATTTTATTCATCCAAGTGATCTGTTTATACAAATATAGGATAAGTCAATGAAAAGAAAGTGAAAGAATATATATATATATGTACGTAAATACCCATAAAAATACAGGATAGGTCACAATAAAACATACAAAATTAGACCATGGTCTAGTTATACAAAAATTCATCAGTTGATTAAAAACAGCATTTTACAATTCTTACTGCAAACAACAAAATCAAGAGAAATGTCTTCTACATGTAAATGGTATTAATATATTTATTACCTCATATATGTGAAAATCAAACTTGACAAATAGTTACACCATACGTAAATATTAAGTCCTGAAAACTCTCATGACTGGCAAATTTGCAAATGGAAAATAATTGAGTGTATTGAAAAAATAACGTTTGGTTCCCCGAGCCCTATTCCAGCACATAACTTGCATTTTAGCCCTTCAAAATATAATAGTACAGTACAGCCTTCACTCATTTTAAGAACTTAATTCGTTAGGCGAAAACTCGTAAAACAAAAATTATTTTCCCATTACTACTTCCTATGTAAAAATTTTAATTGGTTCCAAAGGTCAAAATAAAAAAAATATCCCATAGTTCACTTAAAAACAATACAGAACGATACCAAATTGAGAAAAAAACATCAATAATGGTATATTAATGTATTTAAAAGACATTCTTAGTCATTAGCCTATGATATCCTAGTATGTCAGTAGATGGTAGCTCGTAATCACTTTGGCTCCAAGTTGAACAGTTGTATAAAACTCCTTAAGCCAAAAAAATTGTAGGGTAAGCCCTATGCATTTCGCCCACTAAGTGGGCATCTTCAGGGGAGAACCTGCCTTGGCAGTGAACAAGGTTCAACTGCGACAAAGTTAGAGGAGAGGTTTAAAACGAAGAACGAAAAACATTTGAGGGACGAAAAGAATTTATGCGTCAAGTTCGGTCAATTTGTATAAAGTTTTGTTAAAATCAGTATCTGTGTTCATAACATTGTTTCTGTTTTTATAGATATGAAGATTTTCTAACGAGTTAAGTGAATGATTGGCTGAAGTTAACAATGTTAAGTCCTCTATGTGTATACTATGTCCAGTTTCGAGGATATGAGTGGCTACACTTGATTTCTCAAAACGATTGTGTTTGTAATGGGCTAAGTGTTCTTTAACACATTCGCGACGTAAGCTATTTTTGCTCTCCATGCCCACAGGCGTAAAATGCAATAAAAATTCATTTTTGATTTTTTTGTTTAAATTAAGAAATAGAGTTTCTTTAATGTTGAAAAATATGTTTTTTAAATTTCCAATGCTTGTGAGGCGTCTAAATAAGTTTTTATTGGTTTTACCTTAAGAGGTATGCAATCACGCAATACAAACATGTTATTATAATTTTCTCCTAATAATTTTTTATTTATACTATTTACAAAACACAGATGATAAAATCTAGGGCTGAGATATTATAATGGGGAATATCGGAATTATATAAACGTAAAAATGTACAAAAAGTAATAAATATATTCACTAATTTTCAAGGTCACTTTCACGTTATTTCTCTCGATACAACCACTTCATCGGGAAGGCGTTCCAGGCCCCTAAAAAATACGTTTACCCACGCCTTGGGTTTATGGCGAGGCTCTACGGCCGGACGGGGCAGGGGAAGTTCCTCAGCCAAAGCGTCCACTTACAGTTTTACTCGTCCTGTGCTGCCGCATTTTTGGAAATCGGTTACCCAAATTTTCGCGCAACACACGTGCCATTTATTGTTTGCAAAGCAGCATCTTTTTATTACATGTCGACCGTTTTCCCATTCCCAATTTGGTTTCAGGAATTTCCTCCCTTGGCTTATTTCCCTTCCTCTCTTTCTTCCAGTGCACCATCCTACACATCAGTCTTTAGCTGTTTTTCTTCGAGTGTCATTGCGTTCTCGTTGAGTTTCTAGAAAGTCAGTGTGTTATTCTCTATCTAAAGTTACTTTTTTTCTATACCATGCCTGATTCTGACATTTCAATGTCAAGTTACCTTGACTCTGAATCTTCCTACAAGCCATCAGAAGTAGAAAGTGATTTATCCTCATCAGAATCTGAAGGCATCGAAGAAGCATCATCCGAAGACATCGATGATATAGAAAATGTACCAGACTTGTGGGGAGATTGCTCGAATGTTGGTCGTCCTTTTTCCTACACAGGTTAAGATGGTTTGCTGATTGAGAAGGATTTTGCTGATCCGACACGCTCATATGAACATTTTCTGAATGACGATCTTTTGGATCTACTAGTAACAGAGACAAACAGATACGCAAGACAGTACTTAGCATCTGAAGTCCCTAAGAGAAGATCCATAATGAAAAAATGGAAGGAAACATCATCAAGTGAAATGAAAAATTTCATAGCAGTTCTGACGGCTAAGGGTGTAAACCATCTACCTAAAATGCGTTTTTATTGGTCCTACAAACCTTTATACCGGAATGACTTCATACGAAACACTATGAAACGTGATCGGTTTGAGATGCTTCTGAAGTGCCGGCCTTGGTAGAGGGGTGGTTAGCGTGTCTGACTCCCAACGCTAAGGTCGCGGGTTCGAATCCTGCCGAGGGCATGGTTGTATGTGTTCGTCTTTGTTCAAGTTATTACGCTCATTGTAAAAGGCCGTTAACGGCTGTTTATGAGCTGATATAAAATAAATAAATAAATTTCAATGATAATTGAGCTGATACAAGTGAAAGTAGATTGTCCAAAATCAAGCCATTGCTTGATTTGATTTGCAGAAAATTTCAGTCTACAATTACTGCTGGTGAAAAAATCGTCTTTGATGAATCAATGGTGCCCTGGAGAGGCAGATTGATATTTCGTCAGTATCTCCCTGGAAAAGCAAATAAGTATGGTGTGAAGTGCTACAAACTGTGCACACCTGAGGCTTATACTTATAACTTGAAGATTTACACAGGCAAAAATGAAAACCCAGATAGAAGTGGGAAAGGACAGGCCGAAAAAGTGGTGCTGGAGTTGACTGTGGGAATTTTGAACTAAGGTAGGACTTTGTATATAGATAATATTTATACAAGCGTATCTCTCTGTGAAGAGTTGCTAAAGAAAATGACCTATGTCTGTGGAACACTAAGACAAAATAGACGGGGAAATCCAAAAGAGGTATGCGCAAAAAAACTGAAAAGTGGAGAGATTTTCGTGAAGGAAAAGAATGGTGTAAGAGTGATGAAATGGCAACATAAGAGACCAGTGCTTATGATTTCTTCGGATCCAGCACATATGGACATTCTAGTTCCATCAGCGTCTAAGTCATGGAAAGGTGAAAGAAAAATGAAGCCATCGTCTGTGATGGATTATAATTTTGCCAAAAAGGGTGTTGATGTTTCCGACCAAATGTCCTCTTATTATACCTGCATAAGAAGAACGATGAAGTGGTATAAAAAGGTAGCAATAGAACTTCTTCTTGGAACGTGTGTGGTGAATGCATGGGTGATTTATAACAAATACGGAGGGAATGAGAAAAAAATGGACATGCTCACTTTTAGAGAAAATATTATTTATGGGCTTACTCGAGATAATGGTGAAAGCAGTGGTGCCATTGGTGGTGATAAAGCTAGGAAGACCAAGAAGAAAGTAGTGCTTAGTCTAGGAACATATCAAGGGTTAGCCAGAGATTGTAGAAAGAGATGTATCGGCTGCTATGAAAAACATCGTAGGAATATAGGAGTGAGTGATGCAAAAGCGAAAGCAAAAAAAGTAAAAACATTCTGCAAAGACTGCGATGGACAGCCGACGATGTGTTTAGAATGTTTCAATGAAAAACATAAGTAATGTTTGTAAATTTAACTTCCAACATTTTATTATAATAAACTATTATTTCCTACGTATTTTTCTTCAGAAATATTCAAGTTTTACATTTATATTCATAAAGATATAATATTTGTATTATTACTACTTGTAAAATATTATCTTAGATTTATCTTGAATAGTAATTTTAAACTAAACCATTTATCGATAATAAATACAATTTCAAACTAAAATGTATGATATTATTTTCCATTGCAATTCCCCAATTTTTCATGGATGGTGCAGCGAGATCAAATAAAATTATTTTTTTTCATGGTAAAATTTCATTAACTAAAGATATTCGTATGCAGTATATATCCTCCTAAGAGCGTAAACTAAATATAGAATCCGTCAGCATAGGCGTCAAAAGAAAAAAAGGTAAGATAAAGGTATGGGGAGGGACCCATCGGTGGGTCCCGGCAGTTGCGGGCGCAAATGCCGGGGACCCACCGGTGGGTCCCAATGCCTATGGGCGCGTACAGCCGGGACACACCGGTGGGTCCCGTCGTCGCGAACGTGTTAAATCGTGTTATTAGTTTACGTCTAGTTTGTCCTATGTACATTAAATTGCAATGTGAACATTGTATTTTATAAATTCAGGACTTGTTCAAATTCTCCGTTCTGTCCTTAGTGCTATCTAGTAAATTTTTCAAACTATGTGGGTTTAACATTAATAGGAAAGCAAGTGGTGAGAAATTAAGAATAGGCACATGGAATGTTAGGACTATGAATTCAGGGGGTAAACTAGAGAACATAAAAAGGGAAATGAGAAGGAATAATGTAGGTATAGTAGGTCTTAGTGAAGTTCGGTGGGAAGGAGAAGGCGAAATAAATTCAGACGAATTTAAGATTATTTACTCAGGAGGGGAGAAAAAGGAAAGGGGAGTGGGGATTATAATGAGAAAAGAGATAGCTGAAAGAATTAGCAAGGTAGTGACAGTTAATGATAGATTAATAGCCGTAAAACTTCAGATGGAGCCAGTGGAAATGCTTATAATTCAAGTGTATATGCCAACGACTAATGCTGGCGACGACGAAGTAGATGAAATGTATGAACAGATTATGGAGATATTGGAGGAGGAGGGAAAAGGAAGGATCACCACCATAGTAATGGGAGATTGGAACAGTGTAGTCGGAGAGGGACAGGAAGATAACATAGTGGGAAAATATGGACTAGGGAAGAGAAATGAAAGAGGGGATAAACTTGTGGAATTCTGCCATAGAAATAGATTAATTGTAACTAATACATGGTTTAAGCATCACCAGCGGAGACTTTACACATGAAGAAGCCCAGGAGACCAGAGACGATACCAGATAGATTACATACTAGTCAATGAAAGATTTAGAAATAGCATTAAAAATGTGAAAACACTACCAGGGGCAGATATCGATTCTGACCACAACCTTTTGGTGGCAAATATACAATGTAGACTGAAGAGCGTTAAGAGAAACGTAAGAGTTAACAAGAAATGGAACTTAGAGGAACTCCTTAAAAACAAGGAGGCTATCATGACTGAGCTGGAGGAAAGGTTGGGGGAGAGAGATGAAGAAAATAGGAAGAATGTAGATGAGGAGTGGAGATACATCCATAGCAACATTAAAGATGTAATGGAAAAGAAGGTAGGAAAGATAACGGGTGAAAGAAACAAAAAACCCTGGATCACAGCAGCCATGCTGCAAAAAATGGAAGAGCGGAGAAAGTGGAAGAACATAAACACTGAAGAAGGCCAAAGAAAGTACAAGGAGTTAAATAATGCTTTAAGAAGGGAAACAGATAAAGCCAGAGAACAGTGGATAAATGAGAAATGCGAGGAGATTGTCGAATGTGAAAGAATTTGTAGAACAGACCTCATGTATAGCAAAGCAAGGGAACTATTCAAGAAAAAAGCAAGAAAGATAGGACGTAAAGGAATCATGAACAAAAGTGGTAAAATAGTATCGGAGCCAGACAATGTAAAGAATGTCTGGAAAGAATACATTGAGGTTCTGTATGACAAAGAAGGAAAGCCAAGAAATATTGAATTAAATGAAGAAGAGGATGTAGAAGAAGATCAGCTAGGACCAAGTATTCTCGAGTCTGAAGTTAAAAGAGCAATTGATGACATGAAAAGAAGAAAGGCAGTTGGGAGTGATGATATACCCGTGGACGTTCTTAAGGTTTTGGGGTCTAAAGCAGTTAAGCAACTCACAAAATTTTTTAACCAAGTATATGATACTGGCGTATGGCCTGAAGATTTTTTAGATGTTGTGATGGTACCACTGGAGAAAAAGAACAATGCAAAATGTTGTAAGGATTACAGAACTATTAGTTTAATTTCTCATACAGCTAAAGTTCTAACCAGAATAATAACCAA
The DNA here is from genome assembly GCA_028673005.1 of Tanypteryx hageni. Taxonomy (NCBI): domain Eukaryota; kingdom Metazoa; phylum Arthropoda; class Insecta; order Odonata; family Petaluridae; genus Tanypteryx; species Tanypteryx hageni. The sequence continues at coordinate 5,049,050 of CM054116.1, read as the reverse complement.
AAGAATTGAATGTAAAATAGAAAAGGAGCTGCAAGATAATCAGTTTGGTTTTAGAAGAGGAAGGGGGACTAGAGATGCTATAGGATGTATGAGGATCATGATAGAAAGAGCGCTAGAAGTCAATAAAGATATGTATTTTTGTTTTGTAGATTGGGAGAAAGCTTTTGACCGAGTGAAATGGGATAAGATGCTGGGTATTTTAAACAAAATAGGAATAGATTGGAAAGATAAAAGACTGCTTAAAAACCTTTACTTTGATCAAAAGATTAGAGTCAGGGTTGAAGGAGAAGAAACAGAAAGTACTTCAATAGGGAGGGGAGTGAGGCAGGGTTGTCCTATTTCACCAGCGATATTTAATATGTATGCAGAAACAATAACAGAAGAAGCGTTGATGGAAGAGAAAGGATTTAAGATAGGAGGTGAAAGTATTACCACCATTAAATACGCAGATGATCAGGGCTTAATAGCAGAAGGCGAGAAAGAGCTTCAGAGGATGACAGACAGACTAGCTGAGGTTGGCCAACAATATGGAATGAAGATCAATACAGAAAAAACGAAAGTCATGGTGGTTTCAAAGGAACATAAAGAATTAAATATAATGGTAAATGGCCAAAAATTGGAACAAGTAAGTAGTTTCAAATATCTCGGCAGTATTTTAGCACAGGATGGAAGTAGTACACAGGACATCAGAAGTAGGATTGCAATGGCAAAAGCAGCATTTAACGAGAAGAAGGAGCTTCTCACAAGCAAGAAAATAAATCTAGAAACAAGGAAGAAATTAGCAAAATGCTACATATGGAGCATAGCTCTTTATGGTGCAGAGACGTGGACGATAAGGAGAAAGGAGGAAAAATATTTAGAAAGTTTTGAGATGTGGGTATGGAGAAGAATGATGAAAGTGAAATGGACAGAGAGGAAGAGAAACGAAGAAGTATTAGAAATGGTGGGAGAAGATAGGATGCTAATAAAAACAATCAGGAAAAGAAAAGCAAATTGGATAGGGCACATATTGAGAAGACAGTGTTTACAAAGGACGATCTTAGAAGGAAAAATTAGTGGAAAAAGAGGAAGAGGGAGAAAAAGAATAGGAATATTAGATAATATAAAGCAGGGATATACTACTTATAGAGGTATAAAAGAGGCTTCTTGGGAGAGAGAGAAATGGAGGCAGCGATTCAGTTAAAACCTGTCTTCGGACAGAAGCATGATGATGATGATGATGTGGGTTCGTGTATGTTATTGTGCAATTCTTATGTTTGAAAATTTTATTCAAGCCTCTGTTTAATATGGGACAATACGGTAGTTTTATATATTTGTTGGCTTTATTGTTGTCAAGTTTGAAAGTGGTGGAGTTGGACAACGTTTTTTTAAGATTGTGTTTCCTTATTAATTTATTGATTAAATTGGGATCAAAACCAAGTTTCTTTGCAGTTTGTTTTATATGTTTGAGTTCTTGAACATATTTATCTTTGTTAAGGGGGATGTTGCACAATCGGTGTGTTAAGAATTGGAAAATAGCTGTTTTTTGATTCATGGGATGGAAGGAGTTATTTGGAATATAATTGTCAGTATGTGTTGGTTTCCTGTAAATATCAAACTCTATTTGTTGTTGGTTATTGATGATTAGTAAATCCAGAAATGGTAAAGTATTGTTCTCTTGAAGTTCAAAAGTAAATTTTATGGATGGATATAAGTTGTTTAATTGATCCACGAAGTCTTCTACTTTTTGTTTTTTTAAATCAAAAATTGTAAAAATATCATCAACATATCTAAACCAACATTCAGGAAAATAATGGAATTTGTCTTTGCAAGTCTTTTCAAAATGTGACATAAATATGTTGGCTAAAAAGGGGGATAAAGGATTTCCCATGGTGGTACCTTGTGTTTGCTGATAAATTTCGTTGTGAAATTGAAAAATGTTTTGTTGCATGCATAAGTTAGTGAGCCGTAAGTATTCGTGGACAACTTCATCAGTAAAATTTTGTTTTAATAAAAGAGATTTTAAGATTTGGGATGTTTCATCTAGGGGTACACTGGGGAAAAGACTTTTCACGTCGAAAGAGACGTTTGCATTACCACCTAGGAAGCTACCTATAGACGAACTCATTACTGACATTGAAAAATCCATAGAATTTTTCGATGAAAATTCAAAAAATTATATTAGACAAGCTTGTTTATTACAATTAAAAGATAACCTGAACAAGCCTACAAAGATTCATCATAGTTATAGTAACTTCCCCAATACCATTAAAACGACAACTCTATGAGACCTATTGCATCAGGGATCAACAGCCCTACTTACAATTTAGCTATTTGGCTAAACAATGAATTTAAACATATGTCATTCCTTGACAAACACTCAGTCATTAATTCTTATGATTTGATCAACAAATTAAAAAATACAACCATCAAAGAATCAGAGATTTTGGTCTCTTTCGACGTGAAAAGTCTTTTCCCCAGTGTACCCCTAGATGAAACATCCCAAATCTTAAAATCTCTTTTATTAAAACAAAATTTTACTGATGAAGTTGTCCACGAATACTTACGGCTCACTAACTTATGCATGCAACAAAACATTTTTCAATTTCACAACGAAATTTATCAGCAAACACAAGGTACCACCATGGGAAATCCTTTATCCCCCTTTTTAGCCAACATATTTATGTCACATTTTGAAAAGACTTGCAAAGACAAATTCCATTATTTTCCTGAATGTTGGTTTAGATATGTTGATGATATTTTTACAATTTTTGATTTAAAAAAACAAAAAGTAGAAGACTTCGTGGATCAATTAAACAACTTATATCCATCCATAAAATTTACTTTTGAACTTCAAGAGAACAATACTTTACCATTTCTGGATTTACTAATCATCAATAACCAACAACAAATAGAGTTTGATATTTACAGGAAACCAACACATACTGACAATTATATTCCAAATAACTCCTTCCATCCCATGAATCAAAAAACAGCTATTTTCCAATTCTTAACACACCGATTGTGCAACATCCCCCTTAACAAAGATAAATATGTTCAAGAACTCAAACATATAAAACAAACTGCAAAGAAACTTGGTTTTGATCCCAATTTAATCAATAAATTAATAAGGAAACACAATCTTAAAAAAACGTTGTCCAACTCCACCACTTTCAAACTTGACAACAATAAAGCCAACAAATATATAAAACTACCGTATTGTCCCATATTAAACAGAGGCTTGAATAAAATTTTCAAACATAAGAATTGCACAATAACATACACGAACCCACATAGTTTGAAAAATTTACTAGATAGCACTAAGGACAGAACGGAGAATTTGAACAAGTCCGGAATTTATAAAATACAATGTTCACATTGCAATTTAATGTACATAGGACAAACTAGACGTAAACTAATAACACGATTTAAAGAACACTTAGCCCATTACAAACACAATCGTTTTGAGAAATCAAGTGTAGCCACTCATATCCTCGAAACTGGACATAGTATACACATAGAGGACTTAACATTGTTAACTTCAGCCAATCATTCACTTAACTCGTTAGAAAATCTTCATATCTATAAAAACAGAAACAATGTTATGAACACAGATACTGATTTTAACAAAACTTTATACAAATTGACCGAACTTGACGCATAAATTCTTTTCGTCCCTCAAATGTTTTTCGTTCTTCGTTTTAAACCTCTCCTCTAACTTTGTCGCAGTTGAACCTTGTTCACTGCCAAGGCAGGTTCTCCCCTGAAGATGCCCACTTAGTGGGCGAAATGCATAGGGCTTACCCTACAATTTTTTTGGCTTAAGGAGTTTTATACAACTGTTCATCCTAGTATGTGTTAGCCTACGATAGGTTAAATGCAGCACATATGTCCTTCGACCGCTCGCCTTTCTCCAATCTTTGAATAATATTTAGTTTCTGGGCTACACTTAAAGCCCTTCTCTCTTTTTTCACTTTACCACTTGCAATACCTGAAAGGCTGGCACGTTTAGGAGCCATGATTCACAAAAATATATCCTGATTTAAAAGATAAAAATGAACACCACTCAGCGAACAGAATTTCACAAAGAATGACAACACGCGCACTGAGACCGAGATGATGGTTCTTATTCGGAACAGCATGATGCAATCTGACGAACTTTAACAAGCTTTCCTGAAGCTAGAGCACAAATAAGCGAAAATTTATTCGATATTTTAAAAATAAGATTTTAATGCAAACGTAACAAACTTAAATAAGCAAAAATTTATTCGCAAATCAAAAAATAGGTATGAAATTGCTCAGTTCATATAAGCAATAACTCGTAAAACGGAAGTTCGTTAAATGGGGGAAAGCTGTACATACATTCATAAAATAGTAATTTTACACTGAAAATGCATAAATAATTATTATATACCATATTGTCCCGAATATAAGGCGACCTCAAATATAACGCGATCCTAAGATTTCTGAAAAGTTTTTCAAGAAAAATCTAAACCTCGAATATAATGCGATCCCAAATATTTTGGTAGATTTTCTAGAAAAAAACTCGAAAAAACAAAAGAAAGCTTTGGGATATCTTCTTTCATTTTTCCCTTCTTTGCGCAGCAAACATCTTGCTTACCGCACACAGAAAGATGGCAAATTGCCATCTTTAGTTACATTATAACCCAAGATATGTGTATTAAAGTGGAAGTAAACAATCTACTTAAAATGTATGAAAAAAGAATCATAATGACTGAATATGAAAAAATAAATTATGTAAAAAGTGTGTGCCGCATCAAAGTCGTCGAAATCGCGACCCAACCAGTGCGGGTAATACAGCTCATCTATTGGTGGAATGTCAATGAAACATATATTGTTTTAAATTTTCTTATTCTAATTTGAACAAAAATCACAGATCAGCTGAGTCCCATCCACTGCAAAGAGCATGTGACACCACCTTTCACAACTCACACCTCTGTACCAAATTTCATTTTTACTTTCTCCATATGTAGTATAGGGGAAAGTATTGTTTTTATGAAAAAAATCGACTTCAAGATTTCAACGGAAATCCATGTTTTGAGGTCCCCTGAACATGTTTTGACAATTTTCTTGATGTCTGTGTGTATGTATGTTATAGCTTTTTGTGGGTGCTCTAACTCAAAAACTATTAATCAGATCAATACGAAATTTTATATTTATCATTTTTATAAAAGTCAGAAGAACTGATTAGTTTTTGGTAAAAATCGGTCAACTGGAAGTGGGTGTTTACTCTTGTCACATCCGTTATTTTGAAATATTTGCTTTAATATTTGGTAAATGTAAAAATGTATTGGAATAAAAGTTGTAGGAAATTTAATATTCTACAGCCTTTGTTTGAAACATTTTCCCATAAAATGCATTGTTTAAGAGATATCTAATATTTTTAGCTGCCACCATCATACCACCTACCAACGACTATTGTTAGCAATTGATGCTTAGTTACGTCTTAGTAACGCTCGTTTTTTTCTTAATTGTTGGAGCTTTGTGGCTACATCCAATATCAGAAGGCTATGGTTTGAGTTTGTTTCTGTTCTTTCTCAAGTCTAAAATTTTCTCACAGTTTCTTAAAATATTCATTATAATGTAAGCTATTTGGAATTTTTAGAAATATTACAGACATGGAGAAAGTCATATGGTGGCCACATCAGATTTTTTAAGCTAGATTCTCTGCACATAAGACAATACTGATAACTGATATCACATCACTGTCTTTATCATCACAAAAATTTTCTGATGAACTTTCATAAATTTTCCTACAACAAATCCATTTTTTTGTTTCTTTGTAGATTTTTACAATCAGATTTGGCTGCCTTTCTTTTTTTGTTATCAATTAAAATGTGATTTTTAGGAGTTGACGTCAGGATTTCTGAATGTGGTTTTGCATGTTGTTTTGGCTGCTGGAGTGACGGAGACCTGCTGGTTTAAAGACAAAACATCTAAAACTGATATTCTAGATGCAGATGGTTGAGACTCGAGTGGTTGATTTACTGTTCTAGGCGTAGCATTCGTAGACTGAACTGTAGAAGATTCCTCATCTGACTTGGTTATTGTAGGGAGGACTGGGTTTCCGGGAAGAAAGTCCTCATCAGTGAAAACAGTCATTGAAGGGGAAAATGCCCATTTTTTTAATAGAGACTGCTTTTTCCACATTTGAAACTTTGATGTATGCTGCACAAAACAGTGAAGATAAATCATAATAGGTTATTTTCTGTTGTTGATTTGTCTTCATGAAATGATCACATTCATTGTTAAAAGCAGGACCAAAGAAAGTTACATCCAATGGTGGTAGACGCGATGTATGAGGAGGAATCGAAAGCATTATGATTCCCTTTTCTCTACAAAAATCATAAGTTTTAAGGATATGTGACTTCTGTGATTGTCACAAATGAATAAAATAGCTTCTGCAGGAGTAGGTTTTGTATGGATTACGAAATGCCACAAATACCGTAAGAACATGTCCTCATCCAACCATCCATTTACCATGCAGGAATATTCGGAACCTGGAGGCCCTCCTCTTTCTAGAACTGGTGTCATTCTTTTCCTTGGGTAAATAAAGAGGTGGGACAAAGCCACAGTCAGAATTCATGGAACAAGCGACAGTGACAGTCAATCCTCGCTCCCAGCTAGTTACTACCCTCACTTATTTCTGCCCCTTCTGTGCAAATATTTTTCCTGGCTTTTGCACTGTAGAAATTCCTGTTTCATCCATGTTTTATATTTTAGTTGGTTTCTGGAGTGAAATGGAAGGATTACGCTGCAAAAAATTATAAATCCAGTCCTTGCCGGCTAGTTTCGACTCCTGGTATAAATTATGCTCGAAGCAAAATCGAAAGCAAGACAGCGAAGTTTGAAGCAGCCAATTCCATAAAACAATTTAGATAACAAGAGCATATGTTAGGCTATTTCTTGCTGTTGCTCTACAGAAAAAACTGATTTTCTTCCTAATCTTGCCAATTCTGTGTTACCATATTCAAGATGATCATGAAGAGTAGTATATGGTATTTTAAAAGACCTTAAAACCTCTCGCATTGCTCTTCCATCTTCCTTTACTGCCTTCATAGCTGCATGAAGGCCTTCACTTACCCAACTTCCTCTTTTTGTCACCCGTTCCCTTGATCTTGGCATCTGAAGTACAATATAAACCATTTTTACAGAAAGAAGCGAAGAAAAAAATTGGAATGAAATCACAATAAGATAAATGAAATAAATAGCCTGTGGGGGTATTACTGATCATCTGATTGGCATTCTGTATTTTTTTACGTAAACCTGTTCATTGTAATGCTGAACAAATTTGTGAAAGAATGGTGCAAATCGGTTCAGCCATTCTCAAGTTATAAGGGAACATAGTTACAGACAGAAACAGATTTCTCACCAGGGCTGTGCTGCGCAAGAGTGGAGGGGGTTGAGAGTGGTGTCCAAACCTACTGCCCTGTCACCTAAAAAAAGATTGATTAAAATCGGCTGGTTATTTCCAGAGATATTTTGGTTATTAGGGGGTTTTCGATTTTTGCCTTTTATATATTAGATATGTGCTACAGAATCTGGAGTCTTCTTCATTCTCCCAAAAACATTGTAAATCACAATAATAAAAGAAAAAATTGTAATCAATTAAATAGGTAACAATCTAATCAGAAATCTTCTTCCTCTCCTACCTCTTCATCGCTCGTAGTTGAATCAGGTTCCGAGTCCTCGTGGTCACTGTCTTCTTCCCACAAGGCATCATCTTCGCTACCATCCATACTGTTTGATATACAGCATTTCTTAACCCTCAAGCAGGCGTGCCCTTTTCTTATACACGACCGGGTGCACGCTGTACAGTAAAACTTCGCCGAACGCGGATTCAAATTTACGCGGTACTCAAATGCGTGATGAGCTTCTCCGACCGCGGGAAGTGATTCACTTTTACGCGATTTCCTTGAATGACCATTTTCAATAAAAGGTTTGCCCTGAAAAGATCATTAGTAAGAAAAAATCCTACTACGATTATAGTGTTTTGTTAAGTCTGTCGGCACCCAATAAAAAATCATTCAGCGTTTTTAACTGCTTTTTTATCTTCAACTCCAACCTGGAGATGAGGTTCCTTTTTTCAGTTTTTCACGTCACGTGAGACTTAGCACTTAACTACCATCGTTAAAAAGAAGTCACATAAGTAACGCCGATGGATCTCTTAGCCCCCAGGAATATTTCCGCTGGAAATATCTTTTCTCCCCGAAGATGCAACGCACACAAAACTCACTGCGGAGGTTGCCAAGGCTGAATCACTAAGGTATTGACGAGATGAATTCTGGACGGTCAGCATCCCGACAATACGACGTAAATGAATCTACGATAAGAACCGTGAAGAAGACGGAAGAAAAAATTCATTCTAGTATTTGTGCCGGTGCTTCTGCTGGTACCTTCTATGTTAGCAGACGAGATGCACTAATGGAGAAAATGGAAAAGATGTTAAACATTTGGATCGAAGATCAGGCGCAAAAACGTGCTCCTTTGGATGGGCCTATTATCAGAAATAAAGTCCTTGGTATATATGAGCATTTAAAATCGCAAGAAAGTGGTGAAGAACGAGGAGCCTTTACTTTTCAATCCAGCAGAGGATGGTTTGATAGATTTAAGAAGCGATTTCAACTTCATTATGTGAAGATTGCTGGCGAAATTGCATCTGCCGATCATGAAGCAGCAGCTAAATATCCAGATGTATTCAGTGAACTCACCGAAAGGAAAAATTACCGACCTGAGCAAGTCTTTAACGCCGATGAGACGAGTTTATTTTGGAGAAAAAAATGCCACAACGAACGTGGATTGCTAAAGACGAACGGTCGGCTCCTGGCTTTAAAGTAGCGAAAGACAGATTTACCCTTCTATTTTGCGGAAATGCAGCAGGAGATTTTAAGTGCAAACCAATGTTGGTGTATAGAGTGGAAAATCCGAGGGCACTGAAGGGCAAGACCAAAAGTTCGCTCCCTGTATTTTGGAGGTGTAACAGCAAAGCTCGGGTTACTGCAAGACTTTTTCAGGATTGGTTTGAGAATTGCTTCGTGAAGTGAAGTGAAAAAGTACCTGAAGGAAAAATATCTTGCATTTAGGGTGATCCTCGTAGTGGATAATGCACCAGGTCATCCGAATTCTCTTGCTGAAGCCCATCCTGAAATTGAAGTTGAGTTCTTACCACCTAATACAACTTCACTTGTGCAGCCCTTGGACCAGGGTGTTATTGCAGCCTTTAAGTCGTATTACATCCGCAGAAGTTTCGCTAACATTCTTTCAATGATGGAGACAAATCCATCCTTAGGAGTTAGCGATTGCTGGAAAAAAATTGATATTTCGAAGGCCATTGAAATAATAAAGGGATGAAGTGAGAAGTGAAACAATGAACCTTTGCTGGAAAACTCTTTGGCCTGATATCGTTCGTGACTTCCGAGGTTTTCCCGATAATACGGAGGACGTATAATTAATATCGCAAAACACATCGGGGGTGAAGGCTTTGAAGACATGGAAGAAAGTGATGTGGAAGAATTGTTCGAGTCCCATGCAGAGGAACTAACCGTTGCTGAATTAGATATGGTGACACAAACTTCGAGTGAAGGCGAAAAAGAAGAGAACGATTCGGAGCCTGAGAAGCCAAAGTTAACAGCAAAAATTTTGGAGAAGTTTTTGAAGCAGGCAGAAGATTTAAAAGAAGCACCACTGGAATTTGATCCTTCAGTAGAAAGAAGCCTGAAGTTCAAGAGGAGTCTAGAATCAGCTTTAGCTCCCTACGTAGAACTTCATAGGGAGTTAAAAAAGTCCAAACACGAAATTCTTCCAGTCAAGGTTCGAGCACATCGAAATCACAAGACCAAGAGCAGACCATCTAATTAACCTTGGTGAGTTTCACTGTAACTTCGTTAAAATATTTCATTAAATTTTCAATAAAATATTTCTAGCGATAAATAAAAATTACGCGAAAATTAATGCCAGTATGTACCGTTTCAGTGAGTGCAAACAACTGCCGGTAGTGCCGCTAGTGTTATGCATCTGTGCAGAGGCCAATCCGGCATAGCTGAGGACCTATCGTTGGATTCGCTGTCGATATTAATGAACAAGTTTTTAATATGTATTGTTTCAGTTCTGTGAACATTAAGTTTAAATATTTCAAAACTTGTTTCTAAATATTTATCACTGCGAGCGATGAAAGTGTCGTATTTAAGCAAGCATTTCCAGGTATAAAGGGAAAACTATAAAAGTGAATGTCTGCCTAGTGTAAAATCACGCGAGAATTTAATTTTAATTTTTTAATAAATATTTTTTTAAACGCAATACTACTGTATATAATTAGTTGATGCGATGTTTATAATCTTTTTTCGAGGAAATATAAGCAAACTATGTCATTATTATTGAAAAAACGCCTTCAAGGAGTACATTTTTCCGAACTCGGAACCGAACCCTTTTATTCTCATAAGACTAATGATTCTTCCAACGCGGATTCGCGCAACGCGACACCCTTGTAGAACCTAACCCCCGCGTTCGGCGAAGTTTTACTGTACTTCGTACAGGGCATACTTTTTACAAAATATCTCTTGTGTTTGAAGGAATTATTGATTCATTTTTATCAAAATGATGTTTTATTTCTCATAACTATTACTCACAATGGTAATTCTTGATTAAACATAAATTGAATTCCAATTAAAAATAATTTAATATAACGAACAAATCTTAGTATCTGTTACAAAATTATCATTATTAATCTGAAGTACTGTCTTCAGCATTACATTTATCATAACTATTAACCTCGCTTTGACATGCTTCTTGCAAGAATCACATTTAATGGTTGTGTATAATAAATGATGATAGAGCAGCACTTTGAAAAATGACACATTTATCAAAAAATCTGATGTGCCCACCACATGACTTTTTCCGTATCTATGATTTTTCTAAAAATTCCAAATAAGTTACATAATAATAAATATTTTAAGAAACTGCGAAAAAATTTAAGACTTGACAAAGAACAGAAATAAACTCAAACCATATCCTTCCAATATTGGATATAACCACAAAGCTCCAACAATTAAGAAAAGAAAAAGGAGTGTTACTAAGACATAACTAAGCGTCAATTGTTAACAATAGTTGTCGGTAGGTGGCGTGGTGGTGGCAGCTAAAAATATAAGATATCTTAAGCAATGCATGATATGGGAAAATGTTTTCCCCTTTGTATCACGAAATTTGTGAGCAGTCTATAAGTCAGCGTTCAGGGGTATGAAACTCTTATGGGAGAATAGATTCCCAGCTTTTACACGTAGTTCACTATGCTAAGGGATCCGCAATTGGCGCTGCAGTCACAGTCAGCTCAAGGCCATATATATGGAAGGTTATGACACTTTGTGAATGCATATGCCGAAAAGCGTAGCTTGTCATTGGACGAGACGAATCACGTGATGTCAACCCGCCATCTTGGTGCCTGAGACAGTCTCCTTGCTAAGGATCAAACGCCTGTGTTTGAGTGTCTTGTGCCTTAATTCCAATTTGCTTTTTCTGTTTTCATAATTATTGTTATTTTATTATTCTTGTTATTTTTTATTATTATTATTTATTTTGTTATATATATCATTTGCGAGTTCAAAGGAGTTATTATGCCTTGCTGCTGTGCTGTCGGGTGCAAAAATCGAGGTGAAAACGGCGTTAGGATGTTTAGTTTTCCTTCAGATCCCAACAGGAGGAAAATTTGGATGGTTAAGCTCCGGCGAGATTCGTGGATGCCTACCAATTACAGCAGGTTGTGTGAGGTGAGTAAACAACTCCTTTTGTTCAGATCTTGCCCCTCTGAGCAAGTTAATGAAATTAATATATACTTCTTATATTTTGAATTTTATTTTCTTGTAAATATTACGAGTTTTTCAACAATAGATGTTTATATATTTTAGGTTCACTTCGACTCGACCCAGTTTGAGAGTAATAGACTTGATGGCCGTAGATTACTCAAACTATTTGCAATTCCGGAGATTTTTCCGCACCGGGCTGTGAAAATACCCAGGAAACCACCAACTAAAAGACAGATTTCTTACAAAGGGAAAGGTGATTATTCACTTCAATTAAAGTTTATGATTCGAATTAATTCATGAATGAGTGGATGTTAGAATGTAGTCTCTAAAGAGGTATAATAATATAGTTCTTGCCAAACCTTCTTCACCCTGCCATTGTTTCCTCATTCAATTAATAATGTTGAATCTGGTCTTCAATTTCAAGAAATAATGATATGATTTAGTTATTTATTACATTAAACGAACTATGCAGTGCAGTGATTGGTCTCATGTTTTTGGTCTTAATTTTGTATTTTGATTCAACTCAATTTTAGAAACCTAGATAGCTTAAGTATCAAATATAAATTAACAATGATAGCTAACCAACATTTCATAACTGCATTGTCTGTTATTAGTTTGGTATGAGATCCTGCAAATATTGTGATGTATGAGAAAGTGAAAACATTATTTATAAAGAAAAGTAAATGCATATTGTCAAAATACAGGATAATTTCACATGGAAAATGCTAGGATATAATTATAAAAATTGAAAGACTCCTCAGTATATTGGACTTGTTTTATTTAGTGTTATATTAAACCTTTCAGTTGCAGAACCTGAAAACAATCCTGTGGAAGTAGAAGACCAAATCTCTTTGGGAGCAAACATGTCTGTGGAATGTGCAGCTGGTGATGAATCTTCTGTAGATCCTGTGGAACATTCAGCAGAGCAGATATGTGGAAATAGTGATGATGAAGAAGATGAAGTCATAAGAAGACTTAAGTCTCAGGTTTCAGCATTACAAAATAAGGTGAAGAAATTAGAGTCTTGCCTGGAAGTTTGTTAGCAGAATTTTTAGATGTGTCAGGCTCAAGAATAGGAGAGGAAGAGTCAGAGGAGCCATTATCCTCCATTGACAGCGAGTTTGTTGATATGGACCTTTTTCATACCAATTCATTATATTATTTATGTGGGTATATTGCACGGCAATTGCACAGGAAGTTGCAGTGCACTGCCTGTAAAAATGTGTTGTGTGGTGATGGAACTGACATTGATCCAAGAGATACACACTTACTTAGTTTGAAAGAAAAAAATGAATTTTCATTGGTGCGAAGCAGCAAGTGGTGTTGGGACCTTGCCAAGGAGGCTGACATTATTTTTCATATTAATAAAAATGTCCTGTCTTCATTAAAGAGCAATATTGTTGAGTATTTATGCAGTGCTTTTCCTAATGATAATATTGTGAATGCATGCCATGATATAAAGGGATTATTTTTAAAGAAATATTTTAGTATGCGACTTGACTTATACGCTAAGGCTATCTCTGAGGCCCACAAAAAATCAAGTAGGTCGATGGGCCACGGTAGCCGAAGTGCTCATATGAGGAGAATTGTGTGAATAAAAAATTGTCCTCAAATGCCAAATGTTTTATTTTCTATGATGTTGTATACCCTGTTCATTTTTCAGATTCTTCTTATTGAAGATATTTCATCAGAGGCCATATTAACCTGAAAGGTAGTATGTAGTCATATTTTCTTCAAAAAATAAGGATGGGATGCATATGCATTCTTTAGCCTTGCAGTCAGTTGTCTTTTGAGTATGTTTATGTTCAGTGGCGTCTAGTAATTGAGCAGACAAAATAGTCTTTAAAATTTTTAAAACGAAGGTTAAATAAAATAGGAACTATATTTTAATATTTAGAAATGGGGGTGCAAAGGATGTAAGGCCCAAATACTTTTTCTCAGTAATTGAACCATCACTTATATTTCATAATAATGTAAGTATTGGACGTTCTGCGACATTCGTTCTCAATATGGAATAAAAATGTTTTGTTGCGACGGTTTCGTTCTTTATAAGTTATTTTAAAAATAGCTATGTTCAAAATATTTTATATTTAATGAAAATTATGTAAGTATTGAACATTCTACGACATATCCTCAAAATGGAATTAAAATGTTTCGTTGCGATGATTTTGTTCTTTATAATTTATTTATAAAATAACTGTCGAAAAAGTTTATATTTCATCGTAATAATATAAGTATCGAACATTCTGCGTCACATTTATCCTCGAAATGAATTTAAAATGTTTCGATCTTCGTAAGTTATTTTAAAAATAACTGTCCAAAACATTTATATTTAATCATAATAAAAACTTTTCAGTTTTTCCATTGGTAATAAGGATAAGAGAAGCAGAGCTGTCTGCTACAGGCACAAATATGGCGGCTGGCATAAGCTGTCAGAACCTTCCATATATATGGCCTTGAGTCAGCTCTCTCTTTTTCTCCCTCTATTTCTCTCTCTCTCTACGGTATCACCACAGCGCCACCCCACAGGCCACACTTTCCTTGTGTATCGTAACATAACAGCGGCCATTTTGCTTGATAAAAGTTCGCCATTGCTTATTGAGCGGTTGTCAGTTACTCTGATTTTGTCAAGTAGTTATATAGTAGATATGCATTCATCACTGTTTAACAAAACGTGACGGAATGAATTTGTTCTGATCTCAAATCAACAGGTAAGTCTTTAAAATATCATATATTTTTGAAAAAAATTCTAACGAACTAGTTCTACGAAGTGTTATGTGAATGCGTTTTGTGAGAATGCTTTTATATTTTCTTAACAGATACCTGCAATGGATAGATCTTCTATGAAGGAAGGAAAGAAATTTCTCTCGTTTGTGTGCGAAAAGCATTTTGAGAGGAAATGTTTCTCATTTTCAGGTGTTAAGCCTCGCTTACTTCACCTAGCTGTGTCATCCATTGCCCTGGCCGTGAATATGGTACGTGTCAGTTCACAAAATAAGCCGTAATTTTAGATCGAGTAACTGAAATTTCCGTATAAAACTTCTCACGGTTATCAGTAGATTATAGTGAGTTTGGAAGTTAAACTGCAACATAGATGCCAGAGGATAGAATTGTGCTTGTAATAGAATGAAATATGTGGACCATAGCGATGTCTCATTGTTTTAATTTGAAATATTTTGAATTTACAGAAATTGTTAACTTGATTATTTCTTGTTTCTCATTATGCATTTGTTTATAATCCTAGACCTTAAGATAATTCTTCTTTGTTTCAAGACATTTAGAAATATGTATATATTTTTCGATCGAGAAATTGAAATCTCTATATCAAAAGTTTTCCTTGTTATATGATGAATACATATAGATCTTGAATGAGCTAACTGTAACTGCTGTGAACATGTAAACGTCAGCAAATACAACTGTGCTTAGAATAAATTATAGATAAAGTGGACATTTTCTAGGGCAATCTGATGTGTTTAATTTTACAAATAGTAATGTGATCTTCATAGAAACATTGTTTATGGACCGCAATGGGCTGTAAGCGCATTTGGCTTATTTTACATTTATTGCAGCATTTGAAGCATGCCCATTGCCTCCTAAATCAATTTCATTAGGTTTAGCAGGTTTAATGATTGACATTCTTAGATATTCATTTTCGTTCTTTTTACAGGTGCAACAGAAAGAGAATGTGTTCCAGGGCCGAAGAAATCACTTGACAAATAGATCTTTGCTTGATCCACAAATTCATTCTTGACGTGAAAGTTTGACGTTTTTTGTCATCCACGTGAATTTCCTTTAAATTCGTTTCATGCATAAAAGGTATTAACGTTATAAAATTCTGTTACAATAATTCATATTTATATCTTGATTGTATAATATTTATGTAAAAATACCTCACTGTTATGTAATTTGATAATGACTTTGTATTCTCGCAATGTGTGATATACTGTAATAAATTTGATTTCTTATATGCAATTCTTTCATTTAAGTCCATTTAATCTGTCCGTGCAATTTATATTTGCTACGATTATCGTATTAAAATGGGAGGGGAAGGGGGCGAGGGACATCCTGTGATGACGTCACGCTAGCATTCGTTAACACGTAGTTCCAAATTTTCCCGTTGACCCATCGATTGTCGCCTTCCATGGAAAAACCTGGGAATCGTTTTATAGCATTAAGTTTCCGGTCTTTCCGTAGGGGTACTAGTCTTTGCTCATAAATGTAAAATCTGGCGTCCCACAGAGCAGCATCCTTGGTCCTCTTATTTTCACGATATTTATAAATAATTTCACATATAGTGTGATCGCCAATTTACAATGAAATAGAAACAATAAAGTTCTAAGTAAGAACAATAGGTATATCAAAAATAAAACAAAAATATCCAGTAAAAAGAAAAAACATTATTAAGTAAGTATTCTACTGATTATTGTTAGAAGCACTTCATCGAAGCTATTATAAATTACAGATCATTAATCCTGTAAATTAAAAGAAGTAATGTAGTTTTCATTTAATGCAATATATTGTGTTTTAAAATTATGACAATCATTTGTGTATGTCTTTGGTTGAAATTAATGGGGTTATAAGTAGGTCAATCATTTTTCAGGTTTTACCTGATTTTACCTATCTTTTGCCTCCTGAATAGATTTTTTTAAATTCTGGTAAAACCCATAAACATTACACTAATAATAAAATAATTAGTATTTAACAAGGTGCTTGGCCCTTCAGGTCTCCATTTTATTATGCAAACGCATTGCAATTTCAAAATGTGAGCTGAAATTACAGGCTCAAATACAATGCATAATACCAACAAAATCATCCACATAGGTTCGTGGTCTACCTTCTTCATAAATAACCTTCATTAATTTGGATATAGTTTTTTTTAATCTCGAGTTTGTCTCTTAATTCTTAACTATTTAAAAAATGCACTTATGGAAAAAAATGTGCACAATTCATTCATGTAGACATTACATCTCACAGAGAAGAACATGCACAAAAAGTTTCTGCAAGATATGAAACTGTCGTTTGATCATATCACAGAAATGGAATTTAATTTTCATTCCACTAGACACAACACAGCATTCTTTGCCATTTGTTAGGATGACTGAACATCAGAAACAGTCAGCATCACTTCCGGGCATTGTTGCATGTTACCCATTTACAATGTGTAATCAATTCAGACCCAAAAATATATCTCAGCAGTTGGCTGACTCTTCATAATTATTCTGAATACAACTTGTGACAATTTTTAGTCAGTAATACAATATTTGTATTCTATTGTGAAGTAAACTGTGGCATGTACACATTTCACAATGTTTCATTGGCTAGAGATCCCAGATTTCACATGCATTGCATTCTGTTATTCTGTATGTGTTTATGCTTAGATTGGACTGATAAGGTCATTTAATTTTAAAGTATTTTTGACTACACTTTGGGGTGTTTTTTATTATGGGTTGAAAAAGAAATTCTGAATGCCTGGATTTCAAAGTTGTTAAAAGTGACGGAAACAACAGTGATGAAAATGCTGTATTGTGAAACCAGATAAAAAGCCCTATGATAGAATAAAAGAACATCTTGCTTCTTCAAGGCATGGTCAATTACAAAGTGGAGTGTCAGTCACCAGACCTTCAGTTTCACGACAACAGGCAATGCAGATTAAGATGCAAGTAAGACAAAGAGAAAAGGAAAAGATGCAAGAAGGTGCAATTCATGATTTTGTTCATGCCGTGTGTAGTGCTAATTTGAGTTTAAAGATGTGATGGTCCAGTGAGTGACTTTGTAAAATGGTTTTGTCCTGGAACAAAAACTATGCCAAGCTATTAAAAGAATATTTGCCTGAAGTATTCAACAAGGGCTTTGATGCAATAAATAGGTCAATGAAAGATATAAAAATTAATTTCATTATTGATGAAAGTAGCAATGTAGTTGGGCGACAGACCATGAATAATTTTGGTGGCATATTTCATGCATAGCCATAAAAAAGTCATTGTTTTTAATAGACATTTCTTTTGCTGCAGTCACTAACAGTGCTACCATTGCCACAGTTTTAGGGTGAGTTATGGGAAAAATTGGCAAACAATGGGAAGATGTTCTCCGCATAGCAACAGACAGTGCTGAATATATGAAAGCATTGGTTTCCAACATTCAGAGTAATGAAAATGGACCATGGCCTCTACATGTTATTGATATACCTCACTTAATTCATGTTGCTGTTGACAAAACCATTAATTGTCAAACTATGGCTCCAGCTAGGAAATTTGTTGTTAAGCTAGGAGCTGTTTTTAACATACACCAAAACAGTATGGTAAATTTTTTGCCCTATGTAGCAGTTGAGACATTTCAGGAGAGAAACCTTCAGTGGCTGTACCTGTTGATTGGGCTAGTTTTTATGAAAGCTTAAAAATAACTATCAAAATTTGGGATAGCCTGAACAAATTTATGACAGATTTGGAGGCACCTGATGATAAAAGAATATCTGACTTCCAAGATGTTTTTGAGTCATTTGGTCAAATCAAACTCTGCACCTTACTATTATACTTAAAAGAGCGATTGACACTAATCATCAATTTCCAGAAGCAGCTTGAAACTACCACATCAATCCTACATCGAATCGACCATATTGTCAATGTACACTTTAAGGAACAAATGGAACATTTCTGAAAACCTATAGAAACAGGTGTTTGTGGTGCTGTTATGAAAACACTTCCTAGCACTACAACAGTTACTGAAGTATTTAAAGAGTTTTCTGAAGTTCTTTCTTCAAAATGGATTGCTATGATGAACAGAAATGTTCACACACCAATCAAAGAAATATGAAAGAAGGCTTCTGTATTAGATCTGTTTTACAAATCAGATCAGACAAAGCATATAACCAACTTAAAGCCAAACTTGCAGCCTATTTACGAGAGCCCTTACCTGAAAGTCAAGAGTAGAATATTTTGAACTTTTGGGTGGATGCTGGAGCTCGATGCCCATCACTAAGCATGATGCCTACTGGTAGCTGTGATGTGAAACAATCGTTTAGCCATTTGCATCAATTACAAACTCCAGAGATGAATAGTGCAACAGAGGATACCCTCTGCATGCAGATGATACTCTATATAAACAAATTGAAGTAGAACCTCATGTTTATTGTATGCTGTGTATGGAGAATATATAGAGTGCTCGTTAAAAGATTTATTTTTAATTAAACTTATTTTAACCTTAGTTTTTAAAATGTAATTGTGTTGCTTTTATTTAAACTTGATTTTACCCAATTTGTTTAAAAATTTAAAAAACCCGGTAACTACCCCCAACTGTTTTTTCCTAACCCAAAAAATCAATGCCCTAATTATAAGTTGCCAATGGATTCCATATTAAAAAGCATCAAATCGATGCTATAAATTTAATTTATTTTTCAAAAATAATAAACCTCATTCTTTCAGCAATAGAACTCTTCATGTTCCAAGTTTCCATCTTTGTTTTAACTGATTGAAAATTTTTATAATATTCAGTGGAATAAATATAACTTTTATTAAATCATTTGCCAAAACACTATCTTCATCGAAGTGGAGGAAAAACAAATGAAAGCATATAACTGAATTTTCATAACAAACTTTATATAGTAGTGTAGTAGTATATTTCTTTAGTTGAAGCTGAGTGCATATATTAATCATGGATTCCTGTCCCTAAAAGACTCAAATATATTTGATTGAAATTACTAATTTGAACCTTATAGACGTGCAAAAATATCAAACAGAAAGTATAGAAGGCATTAAATCCATAAACAATTATAAGAAACATCAATTATTTTAAATTTTCAGTTGACACTTAAAAATGCTGATCTGCAAGAAACTTCTTTCTTATTTAATGATGAGGGTCACATCAGTTATTAAAATAATTACTAAAGTTGTGATATTTTTAAAAAGACTGCATACCAATAACATCAATAATTTCTGCGATTTTGATGAATATATGAAATATCGGGAGCTCACTGGTTGTCAAGGCAGTATTGAGGGCTTAGCTGCTGGAATAGATCCCAACTTTATGGCTATGTATGGGCGGAAGAGGACTGTAATCTGTGGACCTCCTCAAAAAAGGAGGAAGGGAGCAGGAGGATCTCTTGCAAAGTGGGAAAACCCACCCTGCTATAACTATAAAACTATAAAAAAGAGTGAATCTGCCATTATGGCTAGTGTGAAGGCAAGTGCACCAATTGTCACCAAAGTGACTTGTATGCCCCTGTGACACTAACATTGAAAAAGCTGAAAATGCCCTCTCTCTGTGGATTGAGGGTCAAATGCAGAAAAAAGTGTCACTGAGTAGCAACATGATTCTGCAGAAAATGAGATCTCCAACCATCTCGCAGAAACATCAGGAAGCACTTCTCGATCTTCGACTGATTTTCAAGCCAGCAAGGGCTGGTTTGATAAGTTCAAAAAAAGAAACAGCCTACATAACATGAAGAGCAGTGGCATACCGAGGGGGGGCCACCGGGCCCATGCCCCCCCCAAAAATAAATTTGGGCAATTCATGTTTTGAAAGAGGATTTAGGCAACCAATTTAAACACCATTCGTTGCGTTATATGCAAGAAGGAATAAATTTGAATGTAGAACATTAATTATTCGCATATTAAAATCACAGAATCATCGTAGGTGTTCGAGACATGAAACAACGTATGCCTAAATAATGGAAGTTTGTTTTCCTGCCATAGATTTTTTAATACAAGTCGAATCGATCAACAGATCGGCTTTTAAAGGTGCGTTTACACTATGTGAGCACGAACGAAGAATATCTTGTAAATTATGGCATAAAACTTGGTATTAACTCTACTTCGATTCACTAAAGGAGATATCTGGCTTAAAAACGGTATAGGTGGCTTATAAACTGTATTGGTGGCTTAAACACTGCATTTGAAATTTAGATATATTGAGAGAAATGAAAAAGGCAACAATACTTTCTCTATCTACGTATATAGAAAAAGTAAAAATTCAAATGAAGCAAATGATTTAGTGGAATTTTATTTGATTCTATATGCTGCAATACTTTCCAGAAATTAGCCGATTTGTCTCACAAATGATTACGATATTTGTATGCAATTACGTTTTCGTGAAAAGTTCTATTTCAATTCTGTGTTATTATTTAATTTACAAAATTTCTTTATATACAATTAAGTGTTCAAATTCTTGAACACCTCACATATTTCCATGTATAAACCAAGGTTCAGGCGTAAAAATACCAACTTTGGCTAAGGTTTGGCCTTGTGATTTATTTATTGTCATGGCATAAGACAGTTTGTTCGCGCATGTTAAAAGGAATTGCTGGATCATTTGGCATGCCAATTTTTACACATGGGATAACGTGAATGATTACAGCCATAAAAACAGTAATGACTTCCAATAATTAATTTAATTATTAATCACATTTTATTAATCACTCATCATTCTCTCTCACATTTTCCAATCATAACCCATACTATGTGTCTCTTATTTATGTTAAATAATGGTACTTTCTGTTCTTGAATTAAATCATAATGTTCTTTTTCAGATTCAAAGAACTTGATTGTATTGTAATTTTAATTAGAATAAAATCAAAATTAAATATAATTACCAATAATCAAATGAAACTTATACGTATACAGCATCTATATTAATTTCATTTAACATTATTACATAAGACTTTCATTTAAATACTAACTGAAATTAATATAGCATGTTGTATACATTGAAGCTGCAGCATTTTAGCCTCCTACAGTTTATCGAGTTCTCCATCAGTTTTCGTGTTTTCCAGGAGCAAACGCTTGTACGACAGCAAACGTGAGTACGACTGCAAACACAAGTATGACTGCAAATATGAGTATGACTGCAGGTGCGTGTATGTGTGGAGTTTCTACCTTTATAGGTAACAGACATTATCCCAGAAGAGAACGCTACAATCATGATAATTAACCAATAGACTTCCGCAAGAAGTACGCCCTCTTCTCAAGAAAAGATCGAACCATGGGAGTTCCAAGCTGGCAATGTTGGAGAGTACAAGGTGGACGAGCAGTAAGAGAGAACACATGGTCATGAGTGGAAGCAGAGAGAGAGAACGAGAGAGACTGGTGAGGAAACAGAGACAAGGCAGAGACCAGCCGGCGAGATTTTCTTGTTCATCCAAGTGCTATTTTCATATCATTTATTATCCCTCCAAGTGGACAATTCTATTGAGTATATTTCTGTTATGTATTATTTCATCCAATGTATTTGTAAACATTTTCCTTGTCACATTACCATTGTATTATATTCGATTGTCTGTTGTTAGCACCAGTGTCATTTAAAAAGGGTTGTATCATTTTTGTATCTTAATATCTTGTGAATTACAAGAGAATAATGTAAATGAGACAATTGTAAAATGTTAAACAAAGCGAATATGAAAGTTTATTTAATAACATTACTAGCTATATACTGTTGTTAGTAACCATACATACATTTATAAGTGGAACATGACTTCTATTAGTTACTAGGTGTTCCGCCAGGTTGCAGCATCTACTGTTACTCCACACCCTCTACAGGAAGTTTTGAGAACTGTGCTTTGCAAAAGTCACCTAATCTTATGTACTATAATAGAGATAATGCAAGCCACCAGATATCTTTCTGATATGGTGTTCAATTCTGACCCATTTATCGAAAGAAGCTTGAAGTTCAAGAGAAAGCTAGATATATCACTTTTACCATATAAGGAGGTTCAGAAGACCCTACAGCAAAAAATGAAGCAGCCATCCATTATCAGTTATCTAGTGCAAACGCCTACCCTCAGTATCGCTCAATCCTCATGCGCTAGCTATACCATTGCTTCTGGTACCACAACGCTTCATCAAAGATCCTCATCATTAGATTCACATGATGATGATTTGCATTGAAGAACCAAAGACTGTGGACCGCCATCATAATTATCATCAGTAAAGGTTAGAAGAACACATTCTATTCTATTTATATAGGTTTTGAATTTTTCGAATTAAAAACATATGTTCACTCAAACAATAATTGAGTTTTTATTATTTTTTTAAATTTAGGGCAAAATCAGGCTATAAAAATTTATTTTAAATAGGGCACAGATTTTTTGGGTTTAAAAATGAAATTCATTCTGAAGGGTTCTGGTTTATATTAATCTTTTGAGATCGGGTTAAATAAAGTAGATGTTAAAATATCAATAATAACCCTGTAGAATTTACTCTAGATGTTAAAATATTTCGGAATTAAGTTTTGATTTATGGTATTCATACAATATCATCTGCATGCTGAATGTGGCATTGGAAAATGTTTAACATCACATAGAATAGCATCACTATTGACAAGCACAATGAAATTAATGTTAATTTGCTCAATTTAGAGTATTTGACACCAGAGTCATTCTAAAACTCAATAATCCCCAATTCTTCTATTAAAGGTGGTTTCTTTAATAAATAGGCTACAAGGTAAAGTTTACATGAGTATTAAAACAGCAGTTAAAACTGATAGAAACAAAAATTAACTGAAAGTGGTTCTTGTTCTCTCTTGCATAGAGTTACATTAGTCTGTGGAAAACTCCTACGTAACACAAGAACATAAAATTTAGAACCTAAATCTAACTCTAATTTTTGTCAGTGAAGGTTTTTAAAATTAATTTTTTTTCAAAGTTAATCCAAATTTGGAAAAACATTTGCTCAAGAGATAAGCCTCAGAAAAATATTCAGTATAACTCGAAAAATTCACACCCTATATACTCACCAATAGAATATAAGATTAATATTCCTGTAATTTTTCTTTATGATACAATTTTTAACCCTATTAAATAAGTATTTCTTTTTGTAGCTGTGCATCTGGTGGCCTATGGTGATTTATGATAAGAAAGGGGAGGAGTGCTGTCAGGAGTAGGCAATCGTGCATAGATGATTTGCTATGGAAACCATAAGGCCAGGATAGCGGCCTCAAGAGGGACAGCTGTTTCCACTGTACTTAAATTCTTTGTAGTTTTACTTTTTTATTTTATATAATAAATAGAATTTTTAAGGATAATAAATATATAATAGAAGAATTTTATTATATATTATAATTATAACAAATACCATAAATAGGAGTTTTAAGCATGTTTTGTATGCATTATAAGATTGAAGGTATGTCTCTCAAGGATCACTCCCCCTCTTTTCCATAAGCCTTGGCCCCTTGGTAGTTTCTCCAACTGCAGTCAAGCCAGGAACGTGTCCACCGCTGTTGGAGAGGGACTACTGTACAATTGATTGTACATAGCAGTTTCAAAAGTTTTGCCAGAGAATAACTGATATTGGGCAATAGCTTTGGGATCATTATGGTAACCCTTTTTGAATATTGGCAACATTTTCGAGATTGCACAAGCATCAGGGAAAATGCATGTTATTAACAAATCATTCAAGAGCACAGATAGAGGTTCAGCTATTAAATCCATTATTTGTTTAAGAAGATTATTAGAAAGGCCATATATATCCTTGCAGAAAGAATTCTTCATGCAACGTACAATTTTTTTAGCCACAGATGGAGAAATATTGGGACAGAAATTTTTACTTTAAGATACATTCAGGAACTGTAAAATTAGTTCTAGGAACTAAATTTTTAATTATTCTTACAGAGTCAACTAGTAATAGTTAAGTTAAGTAATAGTTAAGTTGATGGGGATGTCCATTGATGGCTTATTCATGCGTCTCATTCTTTATGATTTTCCAGCCAGGATTGCGTTTATTAATAGAGTTGCTAATATAAAGATCAGTGGCATTCCTTTTGGCATTGAGAATAGTCTGTAGATTTTTTAAAAATCCCTGTATACTTTTCTATCTTGAACATAATTAGATTGAAAGCATTGTGTAAATCAATCAGTGTTCTCATTGAAAAAAGCTCTGAAGTAAACCATTTACCAGAGAAGTTTTTCATGAAGTGTCTTGCATCATCTTACAGAAAAACCAAAATCAAATAATTGGGTGAACATAGGTACTAAAAAAGTTTCAAATGTAAAGACAGCATTATTGGCTGACTTGAGTCACACCCAGTCAATCTCACTTAGTAAATAAGTTAATTGCCTGAAATTGAAGGATCTGAATGACATGAGGTTGTTATTCAGGCTGCAAGACAGAATTTTATAAGGACAGCAGAATGGTCGAAAAGAGAAGGGTCAAAGACAACTGTGTATTGCCATTTGTCAAGATTGGTCACTATGTTATCAAGGCATGCAGCAAGTCTAGTTGTACAATACAAGTAAAAAGCGTGAAACAAATATTTAAACATGATAGCTTCATTATAATTTAGTCTCACATCTAAATTCAAATCTGAACAAATTATAATCTTGGAATTAAGTTTCTCCAGGAATTTAACCAGCTTTTCAAAAAGGTCAAGAAACATTGAAATCACCACTGGGTGAATGATAGATAGATACAAGAGTCAAGGATAATTCAGCAAAATGTACTGCACAAGCTTCAATATGAAAGCCAGCGCTAAACAATGGGGTCTGTTTTACCAGTTGGTTGTACCTAATAGCAGTGGCGTACTGAGGGGGGGGGGGGGCACCGGGCCCGTGCCCCACACAGAAAATAAATTTGGGCAATTCATGTTTTGAAAGAGGATTTAGGCAACCAATGTAAACAACATTCGCTGCGTTATATGCGAGAAGGAATAAAATTGAATGTAGAACATTAATTATTTGCATATTAAAATCACAGAATCATCGTAGGTGTTCGAGACATGAAACAACTTACGCCTAAATATAGAAAGTTTGTTTTCCTGCCATTGGCTTTTAAAGGTGCATTTACACTATGTGAGCACGAGCGAAGATTATCTTGTAAATTATGGCATAAAACTTGGTATTAACTCTACTTCGATTCACTAAAGGAGATATCTGGCTTAAAAACGGTATAGGTGGCTTATAAAATGTATTGGTGGCTTAAACACTGCATTTGAAATGTAGATATATTGAGAGAAATGAAAAAGGCAACAATACTTTCTCTATCTACCTATATAGAGAAAATAAAAATTCAAATGAAGCAAATGATTTAGTGGAATTTTATTCGATTCTATATGCCGCAATACTTTCCAAAAATTAGCCGATTTGTCTCACAAATGATTACGATATTTGGATGCAATTACATTTTCGTGAAAAAGTTCTTACGAAAGACATTTGCAAAATCTAATTTGCTGACGAACATTTACACGATGTTTTAAGAATTTTTATATCCTGCAAAATCTGAAGGTTTCCAAATTTCACATTGACATTTAATTCAAAATATGTATAACATTGTTTTTCCAATACTACTATTTCTTATTAGTAACTGGCAGGGCTGGAATTCGCATAGGCCAGCTAGGCAGCTGCCCAATTCCAAGGGATCTGCCAGTTACAGAGGCCGCTGCTACTACTTACATGCCTGTGCTAGATAATCACGGCACAAAGATTGTAAAAATAACAGGGATCGAGTGAATGGAATTATCATTAATTCTGCCTCACTTTTTCTCCACAAAATTCCAAAAGAATTTCTTTTCTCACACATTCCTTCATGCTTATCTTACTACCCCTTCCCATATTCCGACCAAACAGTGACCATAGGAGGAGGGAGAGGGTCTCGGGTCCCTTACTAGGGTCTTTCTCTTTTCTCTGCACGAATGGGTCTAAGAAAACGACCCCTTTAATAGTTTCCAGATGTAGGAATGTTTCCAAGTCCTTTTTGAAAGAGGGAAACTATTTCAGAGGATTAGTCTCATTTGCTTTCTCTTTGAAACAACATCAATAGTTCAAGTTCATATGTTTCATTTACACTGAACACTGGATAATTCGTTTGAAAATACGCAAAGGTGATTCAGATATTCTTCTGAAATTATTAATTTTCATGGTTTGATCTCAACATTTTACGTTGATCACGAGTGTTTCTCTACAGACGAAGAGAACAGCTTCGGAAGTTCTTGGTTGCTGACAAATTCTTTTTCCCGGATACTTTCCCAAAACAGCCAATTTCTACAGTACCCAATTAGCACTATTTGGTAAGTAAAGCTAATTATTTTATGATGCGGAATTTGTTTAATTTTCGTTGTTAATAATAATGTCCTTT
This sequence comes from Tanypteryx hageni, assembly GCA_028673005.1. Lineage (NCBI taxonomy): Eukaryota > Metazoa > Arthropoda > Insecta > Odonata > Petaluridae > Tanypteryx > Tanypteryx hageni. Next base: position 5,022,202 of record CM054116.1, on the reverse strand, counting down.
AGGAGACTGAAAGCCCCTCCGTAATGTAACTGAATGATTTTGATAAAGTAATTTGAATTAAACTTATAAAAACTTTAATAAAATGTTATCCTAATTTCATTAATTAGAAGAACACATTGAAACAACACCGTTAGTAGAATCACCAGTACTCACATCAATTTCATCTATATCCTTAACAGAAACTCGGTTTGAAAAGTCAGAATCATGTGGAATTGACTGTAGTGATATTGGTCTGTGGCCAATACCTCTGATTGATAATCAGCTAGTCTTTGTAATTGATAAAGGCCCAAACAGGGAAAGTAACTTTGACTTTCCTGTGAATGAGAGTAATAGGCGTTTTTTTGTATAATTGTACACCCAGAAACTTTTAAATGGTGAATTCATCGATCGTCGTGGGCTAGTTTGTTCTTAAAAACTTGACTGAGTTTTCTGCTTCTTTTGCAAGTTGTTTTCTGATTTTAAAAACAAATTTTCAAATTCTGAATTCAAAGATTGGAAAAATCTTTCTATATTGATTATTTTTATTACATATATTACACGTCAAAATACTTTTTATGATAATATGAATTTCAATTATTTATTATTCTGCCCACGAATATGTTATTCCATATTACCGTTTAAAAATAAATACTGTAAATTTTTATTTGAAAATACAACTATCATATATTTCAAAGGTTAAAATTTGTGCATAGTTACAGTAAGCTGTGTCCAGGTGTCACGTTTCCATGGAATAGCCGTTCTTATTCATTGAAAAAAGTGTTCGACTCATTTGGCCACTACATTTATGAGGTAAAAGTTCACTTAAAATTGTAAAATTAAAAGTTTTTAGTCATTATTTTTTCTCATGCTAAGTATTACAATTATAAGAAATAATTTATTCAAAAAATATTTACAGGGGTAATGGATGATAACAGAAAGTCGGGAATCGGACTGATATTCAAGTATTTAACCATAAAACCAAAATTGGAAAACAGTATAGTCCTATCAAAATCACCCTAGACGGGTGAAAACTTGCAGACTGCATCGAATAACACTACTGGAACATTAATAAAATCGGATATCGCAGCTTACAAGAGCTTACTTATAAATGAAGAAAAAGTGGATTTTATACAGAATTTGTGGAAACCAGATTATCTTTTTCCATTTCCATATATGAATGAAAAAAAATGGAAATAAAAGAAAATTTCAATTGCAATGGTTGCACAGATATGAGTGGCTTGCTTATTCGAGACTAGATATATGTTTTTGTAAGTATTGTTGCTTATTTGCGCCAAAAGAAATTGGTAAAAGTAAATCTCAACCTTTAGGTCAACTCGCATCAAGTGGGTACAATAATTGGAAACATGCAGTTGAAACATTTGAAGCTCATAAAAAATCATTCAAATTCATTATGTTCTTACGAAAACCTATGATACACAATGACAGACAAAAGAATACCTATTGACAAACAGCTCGATACGATGAGAATGAAACAAGTTATTGAGAATCGGAAATGCTTGGAACCCATAATCATAACTATAATGTTATGTGGACAGCAAGGTATTGCACTACGAGGTCATGTGGATTCTGGAGAGTTTAACATTGATAAAAAGCCTAAGAAAAATGAAGGTAATTTCTGTGCAATCCTTAGAGCAAGGCTAGAAGCTGGTGACACCGATTTAAAAAATCACTTTAAACAATGCGGGCGAAACAGTACCTATTTAAGCGCCAACATCCAGAACCAAATAATAGAAATTTGTAATGATTTGATTCTGAAAAGACTTGTTAAAGAAGTAAATGATGCAAAATGTTTTGCTATTTTAGCAGATGAAACAACAGACATTTCAACAACTGAGCAATTGACATTATGCGTCAGATACGTAGATAAGGAAATTAGAGTTTGCGAGAAATTTTTACAGTTTGTTCCAGTTATCGACACTAGTGGAAAAGGTTTGGCTTCTACCATTATAGATAGTTTACTAAAATTTGGTATTGATATTTCCTACCTTCGAGGTCAGGGGTATGATGGTGCTGCTTCCATGAGTGGCAAATTTGAAGGTGTTCAGGCACATATACAACAACAGCTCCCACAAGCATTATATGTACATTGCACCTCGCATTGTTTAAATTTAGCCATTAGAAACAGTGCAAATAATCAAGATATAAGGAATTGCTTAGGAATTATTGAAAAATCATACACTTTTTTTAACACTCCAAAGCGATTAAATATATTATCAAAAAAAATTCCCAATTGTAGGCATCTACGATTGAAGCAGATGTGCCCAACTAGATGGATAGAGCATCATGATTCTGTCGTGGTAATGGTGGAACTTTTAGATGCAATTTACTTAGTGCTCGAAGAAATAAGTGACTGGAATGACAAAGACACTTCATCTACAGCACAGATTCTTCAGAATGCAATATTCCAAGGAAAGTTTTTGGTGTCTTTGTATAGTATACAAAAACAGTAGTTATACACTGCCATTAAGTAGAGTATTACAAAGTGAAAACATCGACATAATTTCCGTAATACATCTCGTTGAAGATGTAACATCTGCTCTAAAATGTATCCGAGAAAACGCTGATACAAACTTTGCAAATATTTTCAAATAGGCAACAGAAAAAGTAGGAGATTTTGGGGTTGAAATTACAATACCGAGGATATCGAAATATCAAAAAATAGAAATAATATTCCTACTGAATCAGCGGAAGTTTATTACAGGCGATCTATGTTTATTCCATTTTTGGATTGTCTTGTGACACAATTAGAGATGAGATTCTTGGCTCATAAAAGTATTTTAAAATCCTTCATGTGCCTCCTTCCAAAAGGATGCAGATCTACATCAGATGTAGGTAGACTATCAACTTTGGCAAAATTTTATTCCGTAGATGTATACGATTCAGTTTTAGAGAGTGAACTAAAGCTTTGGCAAAAATGGTACGAAAACAGGATACCCCCTACAAATGCATTAGAAGCATTAATGCAATGCAATAAAAAAATATATATCCAAACATTCATCATTTATTAAAAATATTTGCAACTCTGCCGGTATCAACTAGCACAGCAGAGAGAACATTTTCAACGTTAAGATGAATGAAAACGTACTTGCGTAATTCCATGGGACAGGAAAGACTGAATGGTTTAACGCTCCTCAACATTTATAGGGAAATGGAACTGCTTCCCAAAGACATTAGATGAATTACAAAAAAAAGACAAGATTAGATATAAAATTGTAATTGTGTTACCCAATTAATTTTTGTTTTAAGTTTTAGTAAACAAAATCTATAAATATTACTTTTATCATATGAAAAATCGAAATATTTATATTCAAATTCAATGTTAATATATATATTTCTATGAGAAACTGAGAATGTATGTTCTAAATAAAATAAATTTGTAACCAACATTGTTTTTCATTTTATATGTTATTATGAATGCCTTTATGCAGAGGTCGATTTATGCGTAGGTGCTAGCTGGAGACCTTGTATTTTTTGTTTTATGACAACTTGTTTTATTTGTAAATCAACGTATTTTCTTTTGGCTGTGATGGTACAAATGTTGTAATTTTTAAATTAAAATATATTTTATCCACAGGATATTAAATGTGTTATTAAAAACATGTATTTTCATACACTAAATCAATGAGTTTCATTCTAAATATACCACTGCCTATGCATATGTTTGTTTGTGAATACATACATGTGTGTGCATTGTGATGTATTTATTCAAACATGCACGTTAATCTCCAGCTCCGGCGTCAGACTGGCTAGCCTCCGCTGTAAGGCTGTAGCTTTGTTTGTTGCCGTGAAACAAGTGAAGGCTATGCTCGCACTTGGCACCAATGACGGATGCTCAAGCGCAAGTCATAGCTACAACATTACACTCCTCCCCTTCCACAAAAAAAAACACCACAAAAAAAACAAAAAATTAAACAATTTACATAAAAACATATATGTTATATATATATATATAGTCCATTGTTTACATGTCTCTAATAACTCTTTGTTTCCGATTTCTTAGTGGGTATCTACGCACAGATATATCACTTTTATCTGCCTCAACAGCTGAATTAACTGTTTCGGCAGTCACTTGTTCCTCAGGACTGCCTACTCTCTCCAGTCCTTGTTCAGTACATGAGGTGATTAGGGGTTTCCAGGAGCTTATGTTGTCCTCTGCAACCATGGGTGTTGTGCTGTCCTTCGCTGGAATCCTTGTTTGCACGTCACTGCTGTTTCCCTTACTATTCCAGAACTCTCGAAGTTGGTCCAAATGTCTGTGCCACACCAACCCGCCATCAGTCTCCACCATGAAATTCCGAGACCCTTGGACTGCTATGATGGTTCCTATTGCCCTGTATTGTCTCGCCATCACCCTGTCTCCCACACTGAAGGTCCTCACGGACGTTCCCTCCTTCTGCTTCCCTGAAGTTCCCTTGTTCACCGAATCCTGTAAATTTGGTTTTACAAATGATAGCCGTGATCTGGGAATTCTTCCCAGTAGCAGCTTGCTTGGAGCCTCCCTTGTAGTTACATGGGGCGTGATCCTGGCACTGAAAAGAAACCTGGGTAAGGCAATGTGCAAAGGAATCTTAGTGTGTAAGAGAGACTTAACTTTGGATTTGAACAATTTCACCAAATTTTCCGCAGCCCCATTTGTTGCTGGGTGGTAAGGAGCAGAATGAATTTGCTGAATACCATTCATTCTACAAAAGTGTCTGAACTCTGCAGAGATAAATGGAGATCCGTTGTCTGTGACTATAGTTTCAGGAAGTCCAAATATTGCAAACAAAGACCTCAGATGAGAAATTATCTCTTCAGATGTCCCATTCCTCAACTCCTTAACCTCAGGCCATTTTGAGTGGCTGTCTATTATCACAAGAAAGGTTTTTCCCTCAAATGGGCCAGCTAAATCTATATGAAGTCTCTGCCAAGGCTTCTCTGCCCACTCCCACGATTTTATGGTACTCTTATTTGGTGCCGGCTTGTGCATTAAACATGGAATGCATGACTTTGTAATAGATTCAATGCACTCATCTAGCTTTGGCCACCAAACATAAGACCCGGCTAAAGACCTCATCTTCACTATGCCCATGTGACTAGAGTGGAGCTCTTCTAAAATATGTGGCCTCAAGCTGTTGGGTATTACTACTCTGTTCCCCCACATCAGGCATCCTTGCTCTGCTGTAAGTTCATGCCTTCGAATTCTAAAAGGCTTAAACTCTTCATCTGTATGAGACGGCCAGCCAAACAAACAAAAATCAATTATATGACTCAGAATTTTGTCCCTCTTTGACTCTTGACTAATTTTTGTAGCAGTAATTGGTAGAAATTCTCTCTTACCCATTTCAATGTAAGAAAACTCCTCTTCCTCTCGTTCAACAGTATTAAGTGGCAGTCTCGATAACCCATCTGCTACTCTGTTCTCAGCAGCCTTCACATGCTCAATACTGTAATTATAAGACTGCAAAATGATGGCCCATCTCTGCAATCTATTAGCTGCCATTTGGGGGATGCCTTTCTTCTCCCCAAATATAAATATCAAAGGCTTGTGATCGGTTCTCAATATAAATTTCCTCCCATAAAGATAATGGCTGAACCTCTTCACCCCAAAAATTATTCCTAATGCCTCCCTGTCTATCTGGGAATAATTTCTCTCTGTCTTACTGAGGGACCTGGAGGCAAAAGCTATTGGTCTCTCTTCACCATTTGGAAATTTATGGAGAATCACAGCCCCTAACCCATGCGGATAAGCATCACACTCCAAAATAACAAGAAGGGATGGGGTATAGTGAGCTAGTACCTTGGTAGATATGACTGCCTCCTTGACTGCCTTAATTGCTGCACTGCACTCCTGGGTCCAACACCACTCTGCATCCTTTTGAAGGAGTTTATGAAGGGGATGTAACATTGAGGCTAACCCTGGCAGAAATTTTGAATAGTATTCAACTAAGCCAAGAAAGGCTCTTAATTGGGAAACACCCTGAGGGATTGGGGAATTCTTGATTGCTTCAACCTTGGATGTGGATGCATGTAGGCCTTCCTTATCAATTGTGTGTCCCAAAAATTCAACAGATTTCAACAGCAAATTACACTTCGATCTATTTACCTTGAATCCACACCCGTCTAATCTCTCCAACAGTCTTTCCAGATTCTCTTTGTGCTCCTTGTCGTCTCTGCCTGTGATTATTATATCGTCCTGAAAACATGCCACTCCCTTTAACCCTTGAAGAACCTGGCGGGAGAGACGGCCGACAGAATCTGGAGGCATCGAGAGGGAACGACGCCGGAGAGAAATGCTATTGCTGTGGACGCGAGGGACATAGAAGTGGCAGATGCAGATTCCGGTCCTATAGATGTGATATATGCCATCAACTTGGACACCTGAAGGAAATGTGTAAAAGGAGAGTAAATGGTAAGAGAGAAGGTTAGAGCATTTTTCACCAAGTTGCTTCCACTCATGTGAACGATGAGACGGAAATTGAGGTAGGAGATCCAATCAGGGAGTTTGGGGAGAAAGATGTATCGTTGTTTAACATAAGGGAATCTGGAATCGAAGATGTAGGGCCATGGTTTGCCGAAGTTAAAGTAGAAAACATAGATGTTCGAATGGAAGTCGACACAGGTTCTGCCATTTCAGAAGCAATGTACGAGGAAGTATTTAGTAATATTCCCCTGAGAACTACGAATGTGAGGTTGAGATCCTATGCAAATACGATTATTCATCCAAAAGGCGTCACAAGGGTAAGGGTTTTGTTTGCAGGGAAAAGTGCAATGTTACCCTTATTTGTAGTAAGCAATGGAGGACCACCACTTCTTGGGAGAGATTGGCTAAAAACCCTGAAAATGAGCATACCCATTCACAAGGTGGAAGTTTTAACAGAAAATAAATTGGAACGTCTTTGGGGGAAGTTTAAGAACTTGTGGGATGGTGGGTTGGGCTCATTCAATAAAGGGCAAGTGGGATTGAGTTTGAAGGAAAGTACCAAACCAGTTTTCTGCCCTCATAGAGCGTTAGCTTTTGCCTTGAAAAGTAAAGTAGACAACGAAATAGATAGGTTGATCAAATTGAAAATCCTGTACCCTGTTGAATTCAGTGAGTGGGCCACACCAGTTGTTCCGGTTGCCAAAAATGATGGCAGTGTGAGGATTTGCGGTGATTTTAAAATTACAATAAACCCACAACTCGAAGTAGAGCACTATCCACTTCCAAGAGTTGAAGAAATTTTTGTAAAATTACAAGGGGGGAAAAGTTTTCAACAGTTGATCTGTCTCAGGCATATCAACAATTGATTTTAAAAGAAGATTCTCAGAAATATTGCACTATCAACACCCATAGAGGGTTTTTTAGGTATAGGAGACTCCCATTCGGAATAGCGTCTGCACCTGCGATTTTTCAAAGGGCAATGGACCAGGTTCTTCAAGGGTTAAAGGGAGTGGCATGTTTTCAGGACACCTTCAGGTGTCCAAGTTGATGGCATATATCACATCCATAGGACCGGAATCTGCATCTGCCACTTCTATGTCCCTCGCGTCCACAGCAATAGCATTTCTCTCCGGCGTCGTTCCCTCTCGATGCCTCCGGATTCTGTCGGCCGTCTCTCCCGCCAGGTTCTTCAAGGGTTAAAGGGAGTGGCATGTTTTCAGGACGATATAATAATCACAGGCAGAGACGACAAGGAGCACATAGAGAATCTGGAAAGACTGTTGGAGAGATTAGACGGGTGTGGATTCAAGGTAAATAGATCGAAGTGTAATTTGCTGTTGAAATCTGTTGAATTTTTGGGACACACAATTGATAAGGAAGGCCTACATGCATCCACATCCAAGGTTGAAGCAATCAAGAATTCCCCAATCCCTCAGGGTGTTTCTCAATTAAGAGCCTTTCTTGGCTTAGTTGAATACTATTCAAAATTTCTGCCAGGGTTAGCCTCAATGTTACATCCCCTTCATAAACTCCTTCAAAAGGATGCAGAGTGGTGTTGGACCCAGGAGTGCAGTGCAGCAATTAAGGCAGTCAAGGAGGCAGTCATATCTACCAAGGTACTAGCTCACTATACCCCATCCCATCCTCGTCGCCAATGTGATGTATTTATTCAAACACGCACGTTAATCTCCAGCTCCGGCGTCAGACTGACTAGCCTTCGCTGTAACTTTGTTTGTTGCCGTCAGGGGGAGGGAACTCCTATGTTAAAATCGTGGTCTTAGCTGGCTAGTACAAAAAGTTAGGGCAGGCACTGGCTAGCTGGCGCTGCTGTTGCGTTGTGATGTATGATGTCATTTTTACAGCCAATCGAAGCGGAGAACAGGCAGCTAGCAGACGAATTTCAGCAGCCAATGGCAGCTTCGTACAGACGGCGAGCGCAATTTTCAAAAATCATACACCAATTTAGTTTTATTCATTATTTTTCAATAAATGACGCTAATTTATTTATTTAGCAAATCAAACCTTTTTACGAATAACGTAACCAGAGGAGTAATGGGTGAGAATAGAAAGAATAACAATTTAAATTTAAATAGTTTTATTGCAGAAGAAATATTGTACATATTTACATATAACAGATATTAAATGGAATTGAACCACATAGATCAATTATTGTTCAATAAATATAGGAAACATGCACACATTGAAAAAATAATACAGTAGAATGTTTGTAACAGATGAAAGAATAATTAACATATGAAAGCTGCAGAAGCCAGCCACCAGACAAACATCATAACAATAATAAAGAAACAAGTCATGACAAAGTATGAACAGAAATGACTTTTGCCAGTCTCAATGAATCAATAAGCATAGGAATCAAAGCAAATGTTGATTGAAATAGCAATGAAACATTCAAGTTAGTCACCAACCATTAAGTATATGAAGTATTTTACCACTAACGCACACCTGATAAAGTACGTATGGACCAGCATGAAATCAGCCAGTCAGCCTCAATTAAGGGAAAGGCAAGAGGGCAACTATTGTATAAGGTTCATGCAATGTCCATCAAGCATCTTCAATAACAGTGGCTTTATGTTTGCCAAGCTGAAGCATATGGGTCAAGGTGCATAACTGCCGTTGCAAACTGATCTCCTCAGGAACAAGGAGTCCTTCCATCTAATTAACAACTTTATTATTGCAATATTGCAAGACTTTCATGCAAAGCAAAATACCCGCTATTTGATATGCCCAAACCATGTCATTAATTGTAATTGTGCCCAAACGACAGCCAAGGCAATACACTAAGCTGGCAAACACCAATTGCAGTGTACCAACACCTCCAATGGATTACCATTAATATTAAGCATTCCGCCACCAGCCACAATATAGGACTTACAATGAATATCACAACACTAGCACCCAAGGCTATCTTATACTGAACAATCCAACACTAAATACAGCATAATGATGCAGCTAACATAATTATCAAAATTAAATGGTTATCAAGTAAATATAAATTTATAATTACAAAATACATCTAACTAATACATTCTAATCCTAAGAACTAAATAAGACTACTTAGCTAATTTTTTACTTAAACTAATGCTATACCTAAAGAGGGCATATTTGCACACTTCCTCGGCAGTTCTCTCCTTGATTTTGTGAGCACTGCAATGGAGCCATAAAAATTCCGACTCCAGGATAGCATTTTTCCCCACCTCCCCAATCCGATCGTCAAGATGATGATTAGGAATTACATCATTCAAGAAAACCAAAGCACGCCCCACAGACTCTACAAACCTCTCCGACGGAAAATAAAGCCTGTCCTCAACATGCAGTGGTTCACTCATTGAAAGTAATTGCTCACACACTAGTGATGGATTGGTTGTCAACTGAGATAGACATGTGGAACAATTACTATCTTAAAGTAAGGCTTTTAGAATGCGACAACTAACACTAGCATCTGAAATGTCCTTCGCACACGACTCAGCTGTCCATATCTGTTCAGCATCCTCATGTAAGAAAGATGTTTCACATACTAGATCATCAGTAGAAGCACTCTCTCTCTCAATCGAACCTTCAAGAAAGCTGGGGCTCAACTGCAGAAAATCTTCGAGATCTGCCATGAAGCCATCATCATCAGACTCACAATTGGAACCTCGCAGCAATTGTGATGTAATGCCATTGATGATAGATGTCTTAAAAGCAGAAACAAACTGTTCCATATTGGGGTTATGGTTAGCCCCTCCATGTAACCTTATGTTCCCGAAGAAATTCTCCAGTGGATCCTGGTTTAACCGCCGAGGTTCTAGGCTGTCAAAACCGGCTTTCTTCAGCTCTTTCCACAGCAGTTTAATAGCCGTAATGGTCATGACCCAACCGTTTTGACATTTGGGCCTCACAATACCCTTAATTTTGGGGTTACCTAAAGTGTCCAAAATTGGATTCCCTTGAGGGTCTATCACATCCTTTTGGAATCTCCAATCGTTAATTTTTCCAACTGCTTCATTCCAAAATTCTACATGTGAGCTACGGTCAGTTAAAGGGGAGCATAATGAATATGTATCAATACCCTTACCATCACCACCATTAAAGCTATTAAACAGCTGACTCACAAAACCAAGGAAAGATGGTCACAAACATATCACGACTCATGAATCCTGTCAGAAAGAAAATGAAAAGGAGTTAATATACAGCACAGTACTATACCCTCAATAAATGCTATTTCTCAAAAGCTGTTGTTAATGCAACTTACCTATCCCCCCCCCCATGCATTTAGCACATCCCCAACACTACTCCTGAACACCTCAACAGCCAGTTTCACTGACATTTTCTCTCTCCATTGAGGGTCCAGGTGGGAAGATGACAATATTTTAAACATAGAAGCATTGGGGAATCCACGCTGCTTCTCCACCACGTGACGTGTGTGTGACCACCTGCCAATACCTGTCACCATTATGTTAAGAACATATTTCGGGTGCACTTAAGCAGGTGAGGAGGCATGAAGGGTGAAAATCTTTTGCCCATTAAAATAAAAAAAAGGATCTGTTACTGTACAGCCCAGATTTTTAAGAGCCATGGTGTTGTTGCTTCCCATGTCACACAGAGTAGCAACAATCTTCAGGCCAGTTTCCTGAAGAGCACCAAGGACCTCTTTAATAATTTCTGCTAAAATTAATCCAGGTGTACTTCCATGACTAAAGTAGAAAGCTACTGGCTGCTTCCACTTTCGTCTCAAGCCACGAACCATGAAAACAAGGGCTTCCCCAGCTATAGCATCGGATCTACCTTTGCTTCCATGATCCTGAAATCCTTCAAGGCGGTCAGACTTCGAATTGTAAACCACACTGGGCCTTATTGACATTTCATCAAATAATAGTACGCAGTGCTTATTACAATCCGACATCTGCCTCACACATAAGGTGGTTAATTACACTTGGATTAATTCCAGCTTTGAGAGGAAGATGACAGAGAAGAGAAACCAAAGTTTTTTTTAGAAGGAAGAGTGAATTTAGATTTAAGATAAAGGTATGTGTGGGGACTTCTCTTGTACAGAGAAAGAAAGAAAAGTTTTTCTTTCAGAGTCCATCTCCTTCCCCTTGGCTTCACCTTACAATTTCGCAATTGCGAATTAAGAAGCAATACTGAACCTTTATCCAACCTACTTTCCAAAGATTTGTTCAAAATTCCGAAATCTTCACTGAATGATAACTTTTCAGGATTAACTCTGCTGCTATACTTATGCTTTAAGTATGAAATTTCTCTACACTTTTTCTTGTAGCTAACAAACAGTTGTTTTTTCTTTGGTGTCAAATCTGCAATTTTCCTAACATTTATGCTTTTTAAAAGATGAGCGCTGGCAGCTTTCCTTTTTAAAGAACATTCGGTATCCCCAGTAACAGATGTTTTAAAAGGAAAGGTTGCTGGTAATGCTGATGAAGTGCCAGGGAGAGATAGATTAGAAGAAGAATCAAGACTTACATCATGAATCCTAAATGTGACTTTGGGGCTTGGAATTTCACTTGGTAAAGGAGAAGGAGGAAGTGGAGTAGCCAAAGACTCAGCTGATACAGTTGATATTACTAGAGGAGTGCTAGTAGAAGCAGCTGAGGAAACAGTAATGGAAGAGGAAATTGGAAGAAGAGAATGAGGCATTGAAGGTGATGATGAAGGAACAGTAGAAAATATTGTAGGAAGTGCACCACGTAACAATTTGCGTTCTTCATAGGACCTGTATTGACAGGGAGTGAAATGATGTTCGCACAAATATGCCCTTTTGTTCAGTGTCATAATGGGCCTATCAAATAAAGCGGGGTTCCCTGCCCTTGCAACCCATTCTCGGCACCTGGAATGATAACATTACAGAATTATTAACGCTTCAACATATGCATCAAATACAACTTTGCTCCTAAAGTGAAGATATGCATCACATGAAAACAAGCCATAGTGAAGTATCTCGTTAAATGGTTACTATTATTAAAGTTGAAAATGCTGAGATACATATCTAACTACAGTAATAACTCGATATGCGAATAATCTGTACACTAAATAAGTGACCTTTTTACTACAGGTAGTCCACGATATACTCGCCGTATCTCGAAACGAGAGGTTTCAAGTTAAAAATTGCAATCCCATAACAATAATAATTGTTATTCATCCCAGGACATATATGTATAGGATGTCAAATTGGCTGTACTTATTATGCAATAGATATAAGGCCACAGCCTTTCTTAGGAATAAATAAACATCCGAGAGAAGGTTCTCAGTCACTTATTAAAGGATCAAAAATAACAACTAAGCTGAGTTGGGCGGTAGAACAAGGTTCGTGTGTTCCAAATTGCAATCTGGATATAATTTCACATACGTAAACACAACCATAGTAAGATTAATCTAAAAAAGAAACGTAACTCATCTTTATTTTTCTCGGTACGTAATATTATTACACAATATGTAGTACTGTAGGTAATAAAATACAGAAGTACATTAATTAATCGATATATTGTTTCAATACTCGAAAGCAACTCACGGAGCGCTTCTACTTCGTATATCGAGGTATTACTGCATATAATTCTGTCGACTTACAAAAATATTTTTATAAATATAGCTAATAGTACTTACGTAGATTCCGTGCGAGGAAACTAATGTAATTTCAACTTTAGATCTCCGCTCGTTCCCCTCGTATGCTTGCAGTTTAGTGCATAGCACTTACGTGAACGCACCATCTTCTCTGGTTGATTCATTTTTGCAAGCTAGTGGAAACGTTGCAACGTACAGAAAATAACTTAATTAACACACACAGAGAGTCACATGTATCACCAGCATATATGAAGTTGTTAACCATTCATTCATATACTCCTCTATAGTCAAAACATCCTTACCTGTACTAAAAAATAACACTTTCCCAAGATTTCCCGTAATGGCGGATAAACTTTCAGTTACGCAGTTACCGCGCTCACTCATTGGCTGTCTTACCATTCAAATTAGAGCGACGACAGCGCTCAACCTTTCGCTTTCACGGTGCCTTCACCAACTGTATCTGACGAGAACCAAATCGCCCCATAAGCCCATAAGAGTTCCCTCCCCCTGGCTTGGCCGCTTCGCGTTGCCGTGAAACAAGTGAAGGCTATGCGCGCACTTGGCACCAATGAAGGATGCTAAAGTGCAAGTCGTAGCTACAACATTACATGCATGATTACATATAAAAATGTAAACATGGAAATGAGTGTTTACCATTGTGGGCTCCCCAAACAAAAATCCTGGGTACGCCTATGCCTAATAGTGTTGCCAGGTGACCGGTTTTGAACTGGAATGTATTTGGACAGTCTGTCCAGGAAGAAAATGCAGGTATTACTGGACATATATTTATATTTTCTCGAGCGCTTCGCACCTTCTACGCCTTTGTCCGGTATTTTTGGAGAAGCCACCTGGCAACCCTAGTACCTAATGAACTATCATCCTACCAAAATTTCAGGTCTGAACCCCTTCTAGAAGTACCTGAACATTTATATCCTATGTAAGAAGCAGCTATTTATAATGGATGTTCTAAAGAGAATAGAAAAACGTTGCCAACCTTTGGCCTAACTCTTGCAAACTAGAAAGTTAAGGTGTTTCCGAAGATGTGGCTGTCATAGACGCAGGGAAAACCATGATTTGCATCTCTTGCTGAGCAATTAGTTTTTTTAACTTCATATTTAGCTCATCATTATAAAATTCGCTTATCAATTTAATCCTTCGTTCGGAAGTTACATATTTTTCACTTTAGCAATGAACACTACCGCCTCAGTAAAAAAGTACTCCTGAGAACGCGCGATGTTTTATCGTTTTATTGAAAGAATGATAATTTTAGTACTAAGTTATAACAAATATTAGTCTACGATACCGTAGATATCGTCTTTATTTATAGAATTTATGAGCTCATAGATTACGTATATCAAATGAAGGAGAAATGTCTTTAAATTATTAATTAATGATCCGAAACAGTATAATTTACACTAATAGTTGCAAAACTTGTCTTTCATTGCAAACGTTATTTTCACTTATAAGATATGCAGAGAATATGACTTTTGACATTTCCAACCAAAATAACTCGGTTGAAATGTTGCAACACTCTGATTTGAAAAATAAAACAGCCAATAGCGTTTTCGTGACAGTATTTTTATAGGCATTAAATTATGTTTTCATTATATAAAAGTACATTTTCTTCTGTGATACTATTCAAGTACCATTTAGCAAACCAGAACCATTCTCCTTCTTCCATGCCGGCACTGCCTTCACTTTCATTAAATGGCAACGTAGCAATTGATAATCTCTATATAGTCATATAGTAGCTTGGTTAGTTTTGGTGAAAGTACTAGAAATAATCATATACGGCAGGACCATTCTTAAGTTAAAAAGATTTAGCGTCGCCTAATAATATGAACATGTCTAGATTAACTTGGCAGTTTCGCATGTATCGGCAAATTCCTAAATTGAGAAGAGAGTACTCATCTGCTGGTGAAAAATTAATTGACTTGAAAGTTAATGAAGATACTGGTTAGTTTAAAATTTAAAAAAATGTAATCTTATGTGATAACAGATTTGACGGAAATTTTACAATATATAGGCATAGCGGTCGTAACAATGCAAAGGCCACCGGTAAATGGACTTAATTTGGAACTGTTGCAGCAGTTTGGCAGCACTATGGATAAGTTGGAGGAATCCAAATGTAGAGGAATGATTCTAACATCGGTGAGTTCCATATGAAATTAGTTTATAAATTGACCATATTGTATTCGCTAGGTAAAGAATCGTCAAAAATTTGTTAGAAATTTTTAAAATTGACTAACTTTTTACATGTTTCTCATGACTAAACCTACTTGAAGATAATAGTTGCAATCGTATATAAATTGCTCAAGTTATTCGTTTTTAGACGAAAGATCATTGTCTTTTTAAGTTGAACCCACGCAACTTAAATTTTATGGGAAAAATAAAGTTGTGTTAGTATAGTTCCCCAATTTGTGTAAGATAGTATAATTCTAATAGCGCAAGCTAATGCGATACTTATTGTAAGTTACACCGTTAGTGTCAGGCGGTCTTGAAGTACCTCCTTAATTTAGTACGTGATAATGTGAGAGTGCTGTGTATGTTACTTTATTCAACATACAGGCCATACATTTACTTGGTTTGGGTTGC
Organism: Tanypteryx hageni; assembly: GCA_028673005.1. NCBI lineage: Eukaryota > Metazoa > Arthropoda > Insecta > Odonata > Petaluridae > Tanypteryx > Tanypteryx hageni. The sequence goes on along the minus strand of CM054116.1, from coordinate 5,006,631 downwards.
CCAGCCCTGATATAGAGCATTCTGCAGAACTATAGAATCATTAGCCAAATTAATTTGCGTGAATAGCTTACAATCGTCGGTTTGATAAAGGCGGTCTTGAAGTACCTCCTTAATTTAGTACGTGATAATGTGAGAGTGCTGTGTATGTTACTTTATTCAACATACAGCCCATACATTTACTTGGTTTGGGTTGCCCAGCCCTGATATAGAGCATTCTGCAGAACTATAGCATCATTAGCCAAATTAATTTGTGCGAATAGCTTACAATCGTCGGTTTGAAAAAGGATTTGGCAGGAAGTTGGCAAAATCGCATCCACCAAATCCTCGACAAATAAGGTGAAGAGCAAAGAACCAACTACACTCCAGAAGAAATGGGGGCAACAGAAGAAGAATAGCCATCAATAATGACAAATTGGCGCCTGCTTAATAAAAAGGAAGATAAAAGGGATAATAATTGTCTATGGATATTATATCGATTCACTAGCTTACTGTCAGATAGGGTGTAGGAGAAGTCATTCATAAAAATAATGAATAACAAAGAGCCCAAAATTGATCCCTGTGGTACTCCGCAGGTAACTTTTAAAGGCTTAATAGTAGCAGTATTAGGACCATTAGGGCTAACATGGAAGAATCTGACAATTTGATGTCTGTTGATGGGAAGAGATACAATCCAGTCCAAGCCATTGCCTATTATTCCACTCATATTTGCATTTACTGTGCAGGCTATGTAAGGACTGGCTCATATGCACTAGTTCAGCTAAATAAAATTTACACTTGGACAAAGGTGGCCTCTGCTTAATGCATGTTACAGGGAAGGCTGCATTAAAGTACAGTTTAAAAGTATTTATGAATGCATTAAATTTGGCATTCACACCTTGGGCAGGATCAACTTTTTCCTACAATTCCTGGGATAGCATTGAACAAAACATCTGAATTGAAGTTTGGTCCAAGATCCATTTGAAAATATAGGTAGGCTTAATATTTACAGGAATGTTAGGTAAGTTATGTTTTACATTGAGGGCTAGATGATCAGAGAGATCAGTATATGCAGTTTTACAAGAAAGAACACAGGCTGGAACATCTGAAATGATTAAGTCAATAAGCGTGGAAGATTGTGTTGAAATACGAGTAGGCAGGGGTGCCGAGAGCCAATATGAGCCCCGGACAAACAGCTTGCCAGGTCCCTTTATACGAACTTAATTCTCTCTAGAGGTCTTGGCAACTGACGAAAACCTTATATTATCTTACCGCAATAGTGAATATTTTTCTTTCGAAAACAAAATTAAATGGAATGGCATTGCTCCATTTTATTGTGCATTCTGCTAGTTAGGCTGTTAGACACACACACACATATATATATATATATATATATATAGTAACAAAATTTATTCTGCAACTGCGTTAATCTCATAATAAATAAATCTAGGCACAACATATGTGTTAAAATTCATAATAATTATTTGTAGATGGTGAATTTTATAATAAAGTGATGTTAGGATAGTAGTACCCAAACATGGGATTCGGGCCCCATGAGGGTCCTCAGGCCCTGGGTCAGTGACCCCCTCTGCCCCCTCCCTTGTCAGATCTGTGAGTAGGTTCAATATTCCTAATACTGAGGCCAAAACTGAATAACAAATTTACATGATCAATATTTTCTGGCGAGTCCTTGAAGAGGTCCACATTTAGGTCACCACAAATCAAGAAGTTGTTCACTTTTTTTTAAAGTGCATGCTGTATAGCATCACTTAAAGCAGACGTAAAAACATGGAAAGAGCCAGGAGATGCAGACATGAAATAATTTGGTTTGATCTGGTATAAATTGCAACACTGCCACATTTAAAATATGATCTACAGGATTTGACAGATTAAAACCATTTATATGTAAAATATCAATTTCATCATTAGTTAACCAGTGTTCAGACAGTAAGACAAATCACATTTCAGTTCCTATAAAAGAACTTCAAGAGAAAAAACCTTCTTCCTTATAGATTAGATATTACTGTAAAATAATATCAAGGTAGAAGCACTTGCTGATAAGTCACCATCAGAATACCTAGTGCCTAGTTACAGCTTTTTGGGCTTTGATATACCTGATTGAAGGCAGGTTGAGCACTTCTCAGGGTTAACATACAGATTATCTTTCGCATCAACTGGAACACCAGCTTGTTGCTCAAGAACAGATACTTTGGAACATGGACAAACTGCGGTACAATCATGGCTTGGAGAAACACTATCACCAAAATTTTCATTAGCAGCTACACCAGTGCAAGCATTTAGAACCCCACCAATATTGGACTGCAGTGGATTTGAAAGAAAGGTGTTCCTTGATGGCAAATTGCATGGAAATTTATAATATTTGACTGCAACATCACAGGGCCAAATCACTGAATTACGAATTATTTTCTAAATACTGGAGTATTGTGCTGATTGGAAAGGAAGTATAATCTCCCTTTGAAATCAATTTGAATACAGTTAAGTCAGTAATTCCCATAGAAAGTAGGTATTTCTCTAGGTCTTCTTGTTTGGTATCGGGAAGAAGATGCCAAAAATGCAAGTGGCACTGGCTAGCATAGGGCTTCAAAGGACACTCAGAATTCATATCGGCAATGCCAATGGTAACATCAGAGGGTAGGGCCTTGGGATGGCATTTACTGTGACAGACATCATCAGAGGAGGGATGCACAGGCACATTTTCAGGTAGATCCCAGGCAGCTTCACTCTCAGAAGGGGGGCTGAGCCCAGTTGATACAACATTACCTTTGGAGTTGGATTGAGAAACAGAGATAGGACTGGAAGTTATAGTGGTCGCACAGTTAAAGGTTCTATGGGTCGATGCAAGCTCCTGATTTGAAAAGGGAATTGGAAGCTGACCAAGAGCATGTCTATTTTGAAACAACATTTCCCTAGAACCCTGCACCAGGACACAGTTTTGATTTACTAGAGCAGCTTCAACCTTGCCAAGGTATTAAAGGAGTAAAAGAGTAACATTGATTAAATTTGTTTATTTAAAAAAATACATGCAAAATATAATGTCAGAAAGATTTTGACATAGTTTTTAGTATTTTAAACCTGATAATGCTCTAATTTGTTTTCCAATTTTCTCCATCATTGTTAAACTATGAACTACAAGTGATATTTATGGTATGAGGATTCCTTGGAATGACTAACACATACTAAAACATTTCCTTTCAATATAAGTAATCAATTCGGGATGACAACTTTGGGAAACCAGCTTGCATTAGTCCTGTTTTGGACTTGTTGTTGATATATGCATCGTGTATTCGCATTTAACGCAGTTTATTCTTACAACCATTTTTCAATAAACGTGTCAAGCATTTGCATTAATGTGATTCATTATGCCCACAGTATGGTCCATTACTATATTTTATTATTTATTAAATATTTCGTAGATTCTCGCCTGTTAATCATCCATGCAGTGATGGCATTCATTGCATCATACGATTGAGCATGGTTTCCGGGGAGATCATATGGTGGTAAATTGTCTCGTTTCTTATTCCCATCTTTAAGCAAACAACCCAGTTGAACCTAATTTCTTTTTTTCCTCTGAAGAGAGGTTTTCTTCCAGAAAGTGACACACTGCTAGCAGTCAACAACTGTAAGGGGGAAAACCCTCGCAAAAATATTCATTGAGTTGGGCGAGGAGAAATTTTTATAGTAAGGTTCACTCATTGAAGGAGCTTTGAAATGTGATTTATGGCAGAAACTCAATGCACAAAAAATTAAGAAATTGCAAATGTGGATGCTGCACAGGTTGCCATATGCTTGAGGGGTTAAAGTGCTCATTAAATCAAATTTAAAGATGTTTCTGAGAAGAACACCTCTCTTCAGGAATGTAAACAATGCCTATTACATTATTTTCAATGGGAAAAATATTTTTGATTTTCGCTTTACGCAATGATTTCCAGGAATGCATCTCTCACGTAAACCGAGGGATACCAGTATAGACAATCATAAATGTGTTAGCAATTTATAACATTCTCCTAAAACTATAAAATATTTTTAAAAGTAGTAAAAGACACTTAAAAATAAGTTTTATGCAATATTGAACAACTTGAAATATATATAAATATGCAAAAACAATCAAATAGAAAAACACGATAATATTTAAGATAATGTAACACTTCTGATGTTGTTGGCATTTACAGATCATCATAATCATCTTCACTCTGTTCATTGTCCGAATTGAGAGCTTTCACCACATATTTCAAGTCATGTCATCTACTTATGTGAAAACTCGTCCATCAACATTTATGAAACTTTTTGTACTTGCATTGATACTCTCAACTTCATACATCCCTTCAATCAAAGTTTCAATTTGAATCAGATATTTATCACTGTCTGCCTCATTACATTCATTAACCTTATCAAAAACAAAACCACAGTTTCTAAAACAATTTAGGATATATGTTACTTGTATGCACTCTAATAAGCAGTTGAAAGATGTTATTGCATCCAAAACATTAATTTTATCTGTCAAGTCGGATGCTCGATTACATTTGTCCATACTTGTAATCAGTTGTTTCAGCATCAATTTCCTGTAATTAATTTTAAAATTTTGTATTGTAACATTATCTAATGGTGTTTTCTTTTATCATTTTGTGATTTATATCTTTAAGAAATTCAAGTATGATACATGTCATCGAAGCATTTTTATTAGGCCTCCATACTTCGGGAAGTTTAATCATCTTGAAATTTGAAAAGCATTTTGGTTTTTGACTTTTCCCTATAATTACTAGCTTTTCTAATTAATGGTTTCAGACATCACTTGGGGAATTTCTTCATAATGTAAAAATAAAGAGACATCATTTTATGCCATACTAAAGACAAAATTAAACATTTGGAAACAAGTGGAATTTACAAGTTACATTGTGGAGATTGTACAGTGGTTTATATAGAACAAACAGGATGAAAATTCAAAGAAAGAATCAAAGAACATCATTCCTGCTTCATAAACAGTAAAACTACCTCTCTCTTCACCAAACATCTATTAGAACATGGAGACAACAGCGACTTTATTCCCAAAATCCTGAATTATGAAAGAAAGGGACCCAGGCCTGATATTCTGGAACAATTTGAAATTATACAGTGTGTCGCTTCAAAAAACTGGGAAGTTTTAAATGATATTTTGTATCCTTTTCATTCTCCACTTCTTGACCTCCCACTAATCTAATTATTCCTACCAATTATCCCCATTGTCTACTCATTATCCAACTTACTGGACTTCACTGAGCTCAACCAATTTCTCTCCCTCCCACAAACATACGTTCACTCCTTTCCTCCAATGATCGTTCACTCCACAATTCCTTTCTTTATTCTCCCCAACTCACCCACCCATTGTACCTATTACTATAAATTGCTACCGGCTTTGAGTTTACTTCACCTGATGATGTTGCATTGCAACGAAACCTAGGTCGTTTTGAATAAAATAAGTCTCTTTATTTTTACATCATAGCTTTTCCACCATCAAATATGACCAAAAGTAAAGTCAATCGTTCCTTTGAATACCAACTGACAGAACATCTTACCTTAAGGTTTGTAACTATGGATTTGATGTGAAAAAACCATCGATTTTTAATATTTCTGCAGTTTCTTTTGTCTTTTGTTGCAAAATTGGATTATAAACAGGAACATTTTTGGCCTTGTCCACTGAAAACCATTGAAATACAACACTATTAAGTTTTTGGTATTTTGTATCATGTTCTTTTCAACAATATCGTTTTCATTACCTGATAAATATTTTAAAATGATTTTCTTATCCTTTTATTTCATGATATTGATAATTTGTTTTTCCACACTTAAAATGAGTATTCCTTCCTTTTGTCTTTGCTAATCATTGTTATGATCAGTTTTCCCTCGGAGCTGTTTGGGTGTGAAGCCGCACATGCTTATTTTCCCTCTGTGCACAGCCACTTTTTTGCTGCACACAATTTTATTCAGAAAAGATGATATGATAAATTGCAGAGAACATTACATGAGGCATTCCTTTTCAAAAAAGAAGAATATTTATAGTTACCGTGACATCATTCATGGACAGACAATTCTTCTTCCACTTCGAGGGGAGACCATGGAACCCTTGACTTTTGGGCTTACCACTGATGCTCACGAAGTTGGACTGGCTGCACAGCACTTTAACAAATTAGAGGGAACACTGGTTATGATGTTATACTTTTATTTCAAATATAATTTTTTATCCGTCGATCAGAAATACTGTATTCACCGTAAAAGCCTGTGTGCAGGATACACCTGTGTATAGGATGCAATGAGGTTTTCGATGTAAATTCTGTGAATTTTCTGTTCCCATTTATATAATGCAGGAAGGTTTTATTCTTGAAATTCTAGTAATATTCAGTAAATCTCTATTCTTTCTATTGGGTTATTTCTGTTGAATCTACTTTTTACTCAGTTTGAACTGACAAGTGAATTTACTGAAGTATTTATAATAGAAGAATTTAAAAAATGTATGTCCTTCGTATTTTAATATGCATTGTAACACTGATGTGGAAACTACAACACTTTGGCAAATAATGTAGATGAAAATACAATGCAACCAATTTTCGCCATGCTACCTATTTGAATGAAACACTTTAAAAAATTCTACAATTGCCTGTAAAAATTGCAATGAACATAAATTAATTGAAGATTAAAAATGTACGTATCTTTTTCAATTATAAATATAGATTTCTCCAAAATTCCATCCCTTAATATTGACTGTAATTTTCATGGTGCTTACTAATGATGCTTCAGGCAAAACAATGTTGAGAGCCATCTAGAAACAAAATGTTGAACTGTTGGCATAGTATCCTCTTATACATATATAATTTGCTATTCCCTGCACGAAAAGGAGGAATGGGAGCTTGGAGGTGTGCGCAGCAAATGGCAGATGGGAAAATAAAGGGGTGGGGAATAGATGTAACAGAGGGGAAATGCCGGGAGAGGGGTAGGAGAAAGGGAAATGGTGATTTAGTATTTAATTTGTGATTTGACTTATTTTTTGTTTGTTCTTCATATGCCATTGTTTTTGTTAGTTAGTCTTAATGGTTCTTCCATTGTTCTTAGTTGATTGTTCTTCATTGTCGATTGTTCGTTGTGGTTCTTTTTTATGTTGTTCATTCTTCACTTATCTTTTTGTTTGTCGTTGTTGTACGTAACTTGTTATTTGGTGTTGTCTGTTCATTTGTAACAGCGTAAAAATTTTAGTATTATTTTAATGGAGACTGCCCATTTGTGATTTTGATATCATAGAAAACATGAAGAACTCAAGGCCCCGGAGTGAATAAAAATAGTACATACTTAATAAGCAGGTCTCGCCAGGATTCTGTGAGTTGTTTTATGTTATTTGTCATTTTTTCTCCCAAGCCACTTACTGTATATAATGTTTGTCACAAATAATTGACCAAAATTTAGTGTATTGTACATGGTAAGAAACCCAAGTATTATTTTTCTGCCGCTCAATAATAGTTATTTACAGATATGTTGTTTGGTTTCCCTTCGTTGAGAGAGAGAAAAATAACTCCAGTGTAATCATTCTTTATGTGGAATTAGAAAATACAACAACTTGTGACAAAACAAAGATACAAAGTGTTTTCTTTTGCCTTTCTTTTCTCACCCCTTCCTTTTTCCTAATTGTCTCTTTAATTACTATCCAGTCACTTTCTGTGTAACCCCTCCTTTCTTCCTCCCCCTCTCTCCCTATACGAGGGCTGATCAAAAATATCCGGGACAGAATTTTAACAAAGTAACTACTAGATGCATTGAAGTGACAACTATGTCGGTGATTTGGCAACATCTCCTGATACGATATACCAGAGGAGCAGGCGTTAGTATGAATCAGTGGTGAGTGAGCTGTTCAACAGTGCAAGTGTGTTTTCCAGTCCGACGTAGTATGAAATGGATGGTGAAGGAGCAACGTTTTTGCATCAAGTTCTGTTGTAAACTTGGTAACACGGCCACAGAAACCTACGAAAAGCTGCAGCAAGCATTTGGAGAAACAACATCGAGTCAGTCCAAGACATTTGAGTGGTATTCAGGCTTAAAAAATGGCCGCACATCCGTCGACGACGCGAACAAACGACACTGTTGACCGTGTCAATGCTTTAATCCGTGAAAACTGTCGTTTGACGATCAGAGAGATTGTTGATGAACTGAACATTTCATGTGGAACATGTCAAGCGATACTGATGCAGGATCTTGGGATGAAACGTGTTTCGGCAAAACTTGTTCCCCGCCTTCTCATGCAAGATCAGACGGAACAGCATGTGGCAGTGTGCCGTGAACTTATGCAATGTGCCGAAAATGATGCCAGCTTCTTGCCAAGCATCATCACTGGTGATGAATCATGGATTTATGGGTACGTAGGTTTTTGTGGCCGTGTTACCAAGTTTACAACAGGACTTGATGCAAAAACGTTGCTCCTTCAACATCCATTTCGCACTACGTCGGACTGGAAAACGCACTTGCACTGTTGAACAGCTCACTCACCGCTGATTCATACTAACGCCTGCTCCTCTGGTATATCGCATCAGGAGATGTTGCCAAATCTCAGACATAGTTTTCACTTCGATGCATTTAGTAGTTACTTTGTTAACAATTCTGTCTTTTATATATTTTTGATCAGCCCTCGTATATGGAACTGTTTCATACTCCTTTTCACCTGAAAATGCTACGATCATAGCGAAACCGGTTGTTTTAATAAATTGTGTGGAAGTGACATAGTTGTTTTATTGCCTCTCATAATGAGCAAATTGCACAAGGTTGAGCCTATTAATGATATATGGAAAATTTTATTGCCAGCATTGGGTGTGTTAAAAAATTTTGCAGTCACAACAACATCGTTTTGAATTCTCTCAGCTAAAGTACAACTGAATGGTACTGATCTGGTGGAGGGGATTTCACGTTCCTACCAGCTCATCCAGTGTAATACAGCCATTTGACCAGAAATTCTTATAGCCATATTTTAGTAAATCGAATTTTGTTTCAAAATATACATGAATCAAGTACCCGTAATTGTTGTACAATATTGTTCATCTCTTCAGAGTGTCTAATATAAATGATGTTATCCACAAATATGAGATATCATTCAATTTAGTTTAACTGTCTAGGCTGTAGTAAGATTTTGAGTGGATTGTGGCCGAGGCTTAGGTAAGGTAGCTTAGCATATATTGTAATGTATGTCATATAGTGATTTTTTGAGACATATGGCTTACGTAGTAGTATTTGTGATATCAGGTTCTACAAATCGATTGATTTCAATCAAATTCTCTGGAGCCATTTTTGAGTAAATCAAATTTTTCTAAAAATTGCCAAGAATAAACTACCCTTTTTTTGTGCAATATCATTTTCATCAAAAAAGGGTCTGCAAAAGATGTATTGCATAAATATGAGATATCATTGGACATTATGTATGTGTTTGGGCCCTAGAACCGTGAACAGACCGACAGACATACAAACTGACAGACAGACAGATGGCATGGTGAAAACCACTTTTATGGACTCGGGGAAAAGAATTCCTGGAAAAGGAGTGTGTCAGCCACAATTTAGCATATATTACTTGAAAAAGGGAGGAGATGTTGTTCAGTGCACTGAAGGTGAAATGTGGAGTACTCAAGGTGAAAAGGGTGTAGTTGTAAAAACAAGTGTGAAAAAGTGTTGTGCGCCAACAAAGATAAAATGAAAATAATTGCAAAGATTCTAGGAGGGGACAGTAGCGCAGAAATTGAGGTGAATCCCACATATATAGCTTGCTTTAAATACACCCTTGTCACTTCCATGGAGGTAGAGAGATCCTTTTCATTTTTAAAAAACATCCCAACTGACAGAAGAAAGAGTTTAATTTGAACATTTAAAAAATCATCTCATGTCATGTAATAGTTCATAATTTGAAGATTTTATCAATAGCGATCGCAATCATATTTTATTGAAATGTTATACCTATTCCATATAAACTCCATATAATAATAATATTTGGGTTAAAATAAATGCCTTTTTAGTGCCTGTTTCCCTGTTTTTTTGTCCCTTTTTGCCTGCCTATTTTGACATTGTACAGTGCTTGAACTTCTGGGCTCTATTCATAACAATTTTTCCGCTTTTTTGTTGGCATTTCAAGGTAAATTTGAACAACAGTATCAATAACAATACCAAAAATCACATCGCTACGAATGTAAACATTTCACTGAATGTTGCCATAAGTGTGTGTAGCCTGAAGATCATACAACAGGCATAACAGTGGCAATTGCTCAATTATTGAAATTTTTTCATATCTAAAATTTTCAAACGTTTTGGATTTTTGAGAATTCTGGAGTTTTGAATGCTGGATTTATGAGGTTCCACTGTATTTTGAAGTCACATTCTGAGGTTGTGATATCTTTCCTTAGCAGCTTCTTCATTTATGAGTGGAGGAAATTGCTCTGCAGGGATCCAGTGGTGGATCATTCTTGCACGAATTGAATTTAATTGCATGTTTTATTAGTTTGGTCTGGAATATTTGTTGGGTCTCCTTGGGAAACTTTGTAAATGTTCAGCAGTACTGAAAAACATCTGAATTTCGACAAATAAAACTATTGAGAGAAACATTCCTAATTTATGTTGAGCTTCCATTTCTTTCTCTTGTTGGTTATTATGGTCATTTTAGTGATTATTTTTAAGTTATTAGATATAAAAGCGATGATTTCCAAACTTTTATGTGATTGTGGTACCAGTGCTAGTAGTGTACTCATTCAAATGGAGGATACGTGGTATGACACTGATTTTGAAATGGAAAGAAGAAACTAGTATGTGTTACGCAGTAGCGCAATGGATTTATTGATGCCATGAGACAAGCTCTGTAGAGCGGATTTGAATTTAGCAGCCAGCGATGATCACCGCTGTATTGTTTTAATTTTCAGTCTTCACCAACGGTGTTCTCAGCAGGTTTGGATATAATGGAAATGTATAAGCCAAAAGCAGAGAGAGTAAAAGCATTCTGGACTGCTCTACAGGATGCATGGCTTAAGCTCTTTGGATCATCTTTTCCAACTGTAGCTGCAATAAATGTATGAGAATGAATATTTAAAGACATTAAAATTTCACCATGCCACAGAATTTTAACATATTTTCAGTTTTCCTTGTGTTTAGGGTCACAGTCCAGCAGGTGGCTGTCTTTTAGCCCTTAGTTGTGAGTATCGTGTTATGGTTGGACCTAAATTCACGATAGGACTCAATGAAACTAATCTAGGAATTGTGGCGCCTAAGTGGTGAGTAATATGTGGTTTAGAAAGTGAAATACAGTGGAACTTCCATAACTTGAACATCTATAACTCGAATTTTCCATAACTGGAAGTGAATTAATTTTACCGGGCAAAACAGAAATGAGAAAAACATATTTCCATAAGCCGAATTTTCTATAACTCGAATATTTTTTGTTTCCCTTGAAGTTCGACTTATGGAAGTTCCACTGTATGTTAAAAAGAAAACTCAAGATGCATGAAATTGAAAAATCCCTTTACTAAAATTGATTTTATTATCCATAATTTAACATTTAATAATTGCATGCATTGTCAAACTTGCTTCTCTGATCAACTAATGACCAGTCACATCTCTCATCAGATCATTTTGACATTTCACCTCTGCATGTCAGTGTGACATAAATGAGCATTGAGCAGAATTTTTTCTATATCATAAAACTGAATCATCAGGATGATTGAATTCTCAATATTGTAACAGTGTGTACTTTAATGCATGTTAAATGGTAGGATGAGTCTAGCTGTAAGTAAGGGGTACCCAAACTATGACCCTCAGACTGTATCCGGTGCAGTTATTTCGTATGGCCTTACTCGCCTCGTCAATTTCTTGAAGACATGCATATTGGCATATTTGCTTGTAGGATAAGTCGTTAGATGTTATTTAATAAATCTAAATGATATTTTTCGAGTACTTTGTTGTTTCAATATGATAATTTCAGTATATTAATGTAAAATAACATAACTTTGTACAATTTCCTCTGTTTTAATTGCAAGTGACCAGTTTCGCAGTAACTATTTCATCATCAGGCATAATAATGTAAATAAAAAACGAATATTGTATATTTCCACTAAAAAATGTATTACAACTGGTTTCGCCTGTTATAGCATCAAATGATAACAAGTGAAACAGTTCGTAATAAATTTGTTAATGGAAATATAGAATATTCGTTTTTATTTACATTATGGAATCTTTCCACAAAGTAAAGCCTTCCCAAGTAGAATATGTTGTCAGGCATAATGATGCAGTAGTCACTGTAAAACTGGTTGCTTGCAATTAAAACAGTGGAAATTGTACAAAGTTATGTTGTTTCATATTTTATTGAAATGCATTTCCACATAGCGTATATACTCATGTGTAACACGCAGTTGGAAGATAAAATTTTTAGGTCATAAAGTAGGGGTGCATGTTATACACGGGTAACACTTCTGTGCAGTTAAAATGAAAAATTAAATTGTACCTACCTCGCACGTTTCTCAATTTTTTGGTGAATTGAGGGGAAAACCATGCTAATTATCGATAATTCAGCTTAAACCTATATTAATTAAACATATCAAACACCTAATTACTTCCTTAGAATTGTATTTCCAATTATTCCACATTTCACTAGCTCAACAGCTGATTGCTGAAATCGCCAGGTAGACTTCCCGCAAAACAGTATCAAAAACAAATCACTTAGTACATATATGAAAATTGAAATAATTTAATTAGTTAATGAATATAATATATACTAGCATAATTTTCCGTCATATATGACTGGTATGCATGGATTAAGTATTAAATTTAAGGCACTTTTCATTCTTCCTCCTTTTCTCTCTTCCTCACTCCCATCCTCCTCCCTCTTTCTCCTTCCTTCTCTGGAAAAATAGACTTCCTAGTTTCAATCGAGCTCTAATAAGGAGCATTATCTATATGTCACTCCCCCTCTTCCTCCTCCTCTGTCTCCCTCTCCCTTTATATATCTCTTCCTCACTATCTCTCCCTCCCTGTTCTGCCTTCTCTGGAAAAATAGACTTCCTAGTCTCAATATAGCCCTAATAAGGAGCATTATCTATGTATCACTCCCCTCTCCCTCCTCCTCTGTCTCCTCCTCTGTCTCCCTCCCTCTCCTTTTATATCTCTCTTCCTCACTCTCTATATCATTAAGAAACTTAAAAATTTCCAATTAATATGAGAAAAAAATGTAGAACTTGAGTGATTTCAAATCATAGGCAAAATGTGGCGATAAGAATAAGAAACTTTTTTTATTTTTCTTTAAAATGGTTTAGGTCCGAAGATCATAGGTCAATTCATTCTAATTTTAATTTTCAAAAGAGTAAAAGCCTGTAAGTTGAAAAATTGATTTTTACGTGTTATCTTACGGGAAACAGAAATTATCTACTGGAATCAAATCCAGGTTTTTTTTGGGGATTTTTTTCATAAATGGCTTTTACTGTAAGTATCAAACATTCTTACCAAATTTCAATCTTCTACATACTTGGTAAGTTTGTTAAAAATAGCATTACAGTCAGTCATAAGTAGTTCATATTAGTCGAGCGTGACCAGATTTCTTAGCTCATTATTTGAAGAGATAATTAACAATCTAAGTAATTTAAAACCCATAGATTTCATCTTCCTCATCATCTTCAGCACCAAATAACTGTGTGTGGAAGGTGACAGTGATACAGTGATATACAATGAAATTTAAGGTTTCATATTAAATACTGTTATTACATTTCTCTAGTCATTTGATATTCTGTAAAATAAGTGTTACGTATAGTTTGATAAATTTAAAATAAATTGACACATTTGAACTTCATTCAACATTTGATGTTTAATCCTGAAACGTTTCGCCTTGTAAGCAAATTTCCGCAACTCCAAATTTTTGGATTTAAAAAATATATTTTTGGAGTTTTTTACATAATGTCAGATTTGCATAAGTCAAGTCTTGCATAAGCCGTGGTGGGTCTGTATTTATTTATGGTACTCTTATTAATATCTAACATGACAATATAATTCTAAAATTTTGTTCTTATACCCCTCAAAGTCTAGTGCGCATTATACGCAGGATATACAAAAAAGTCGGGATATTTTTGCAAAAGGTATGGGTGTGCATTATACACAAGGGTGAATTGTACATGAGTATATATGGTAGTTAAAACTTCTGTAATGAATTTTATTTTTCTATATATTAGTATGACATTTTACAAAACCAAAACTAGTTCATTAAAATTTAAACATGGCCAGTTAGTCATTTGAAAGATCATGTGTGGCCTACAAAGTGGTATATAATGCCTCATGTTGCACTCTCAGTAAAATGTTTGGCGATGGTAATGTGAAGGTAGTGTGTTGAAACAGAACCAAAACAAATAGTTTTATGTATGAAGTTGTTTAAAACTGAGATTAAGGATATGATATGGAAACCACAGTAACATTTCTATCAATGAAACTATTTTGATTGGTAAAATTTGGTTTCATTAACAATTAATTATATATTAAAATTTTGTGTGGAAAGTTGATTCTTTTTTGAAAAAATGATTTCTAATTCTCTTGGAAAATTATAGGTTTCAGGATTCGATGCGTAGCGTTATATCTCCACGTCAGGCTGAAATGGCTCTCACTCTGGGACGAATGTTTACTACTGCTGAAGCCAAAGAAGTTGGTCTAGTGGATGAAGTTGCAGCTGATAAGGCTGATGCCATGAACAAGGCTGAAGCTTTTCTTGAAAAATTTTCAAATGTACCCCGTAAGTTTCTTATATCACCTTGAATCAATTGAAAGACTTATTTTTATACCAGAAATATAATACAGAATTATTCCACAATTTGGCTGGATAAATTCCTGAAAATATTTCAAATAGTGAATCTACTTTTCACTTAAGAATACAAGGATGCCTTGATAATTGTCATTAATGTGTTTCGTGAATAGGCAACGATTGTCAAATCAATGGTAGTTGAAGCACATTTTTCCTGTATAAACAATATTATAAACTGGAGGGCCTGTGACCTGCTTCGCATCATATAAAAGTTTTCATTTGGTCACTTATAATAATATATATACAGCCACTCCCCGACTTAAGACCATCCAAAGTTATGACTAAAATTTCTTTTTAAAAATTTCATTTCAAACTACTGGAAAAATTTCATAAAATAATTTCATTTCGAACTACTCTGAACAGTGTGTGCAAAGTGTGGCATTGATGTACTATCACAACGCCCATTGCCGTCTCATGCTCCATCTCTAATTTCTGAGTCAGCTGATTTAGTTCAGTTTCCATTCGGACATCGTTGCGATAGGTTGTTCTTATGTCAGCGCTGGTTCAGATTGTTTTATTTGAATTTGTATTGACTTATTTTTCTGTGTTCTGACATTAAACAAAATACTTAATAATAACCATGTTTTCCAAACAAAAAAGTGATGGTGATGCTGGTAGTGATAAAACAAAAACTAGCCATTGTGAAACAGTATCAAGCTGGCCAAATGGTGACTTCTTTAGCACGCAGTTTTAATCTATCAAAGGCCACGGCTAACACCATAATAAAAGACAGTGATCGATTATGGATGCTGTTAAAGGTAGTATGCCATTAAAGGCAACAACATTAACAAAAAAATAAAAGGGCTGATCCACAAAATGGAGAAGTTACTTGTGATTTGGATGGAGGATCAAATTCAAAAACGGATCCCTTTTAGTCTGCTAATGATCCAGGCAAAGGCACGTAGTCCGTTTGAGGATCTCAAAAAAAAGGAAGCTGAGGATTATGACCAAATATTCAATGCTAGCCATGGCTGGTTTAATTGGTGTAAAAAGTGTAGACATTTTCATAACCTGAAAGTGAGTGGGGAGGCTGCCAGTGCCAATGGGGATGCTGCTGAGGTGTCTCAGGAGGAGTTGGATAAGCTAATAGTGAGGGAGAATTATTACCTGAACAAATATTTAATGTTGATGAGACAGACCTATAGAAAAAAATGCCGGATTGTACCTACATCCATAAGGAGGCTAAAAGTATGCCTGGATTTAAAGCTTTCAAAGATAGACTAATGCTTTTATTGGGAGGAAATGTTGCAGGCCATAAATTGAAACCTTTTTTGATCTACCATAGCAAAAACCCAAGGGCTTGCAAGAATGTTAGTAAGGCAACTCTGCCAGTGTGTTTCTGGTCAAATAGCAGATCATGGATGACCCTTGCTCTGTTCGAATACTGGTTTATGAACTGTTTTATCCTTGAAGTAACCGCCCGAAAATGTCTCTTTCGAAATTACCTCCGAAAACTCGGATTGGTCGACATATCTCGTGTAAATGGCTTGTTTCTCATGTTAACAAAAGAATAACGAAATCAACTAGATTGTTGGCATCCTTTTTGAAGTTTGCGTACACGTGTTTTTTCGAAGTTTTTGATCAACATTTTTTCGGTTTTATTCGCGAGTAAAGTCACCCCAAATGGCTGACGATAACTCAAATTATGCCAATTTAAATTGGAGTTTGAATTCTGATGATTCAAGCGATGAATTCATGGGATTTAATGTGGAAGACGATAGTTTCGGTGTAACTTCAGGCAATGCTCGACGAGGTTTGGAAGGCGAGTCAGACATCGAAGTGTCTGATTTTGCGAATGATGATAGTCTATACGGAGATGAAACGCAAAATATTTTGTCTGATGAGGGAGATTCCGTAAATATTCATGCTTAGCTATCATAATGCTGCCTTTAACATAAAAGAATTTTTTTCTTTAAATGTCTTTTTTAGTCAATAAATAGCCTTTTAAGTGAATGTTGTATTGTTTTACTAAATCTGATCGTAATTTTGGCAGCCATCTTGGATTTCTTTGGACTTTTGGGGTCAGACTAACTACAGCGTCTCCAGTCTTAAAAGGGTTAATTCTTCATCACCAGCTTCCACGAGTTGATCTATGTCTTCATTATCCACTTCTAAGTCCAACTCTTTTGCCATAAACACAATTTCATCACTAATCACTGAAGAAGGTAGAGCCAACTATAGACGTATAAACAATGAGTTGAGAAGGATAACAGATAAAGCTAGAGAAAATTGGATAAAGGAAAAATGTGATGAAATACAACAATTGGAGAAGTTAGGACGGTACGATATGATGTACACTAGAGCACTCGAGTTAGAAGATAAGAAATCTAATGGAATTCATGGTATGGGAATTATGAATACGGATGGGAAGATAGTCTCAGAAACAAAGGATGTAGCACAGGTATCGGAAGAATACATTAAGGAATTATACAGCAAACAGTCAGGAGCGGCAAAAATAGAACTGGAAAATGAGGAAAACATTGAAGAAGACAACTTAGGACCAAGTATTATGGACAGCGAAGTAGAAAAGGCGATAATGGAACTAAAGAAGGGGAAAGCCACGGGCAGCGATGGCATACCGGCTGAGATACTTAAAGTCATAGGATCAGAAGGACTAAAAGCGATCACGAAATTAATTAATAAGATTTACGACACGGGAGAGTGGCCTCAGGATTTCCTAGAAGTAACAATGATCCCTCTAAAGAAGAAGCCAAAGGCAATGCAGTGTAAAGATTACAGAACTATAAGCCTTCTGTCACACACATCGAAGATCATCACGAGGATTCTTAATAAAAGGTTGGAGAAAAAGGCAGAAGAAATAATAGGGGAAGATCAATTTGGTTTCAGAAAAGGACGAGGAACTAGAGATGCTATAGGTGTAGTTAGAATCATATCAGAAAGGGCAATAGAGTACAGTCAAGATATCTGCGCGTTTCATAGACTGGCAGAAGGCCTTTGATAGAGTAAATTGGGTAAAGTTGATGAAGATATTAAAGGATATAGGTGTAGACTGGAAAGACAGGAGACTGATTAGGAATCTATATGAGAATCAAGATGTAAAGGTCAGATTTGAGAATGTGGACACCTGCGGAATAAATATCGGTAGAGGAGTAAGACAAGGCTGCTGCCTATCGCCAACCCTATTCAATATATATGGAGAAAGTCTAATGCAAGAAGCTTTAGAAGGCACAGGGGATTTCAAAATTGGAGGAAGGATTATAAGAACAGTAAAATACGCAGATGATCAAGTACTTCTAGCAAGAAAGGAAGAGGAGCTACAAAAAATGATAAATAGACTAGTGATAACAGGTAGAAAATGCGGTATGGAAATAAATACAGAAAAATCCAAGGTCATTCGAATATCGGGTAAAGAAGAGAATCTGAACATAAGTATTGGGGGAAAGCCATTAGAACAAGTTTCAGAATATAAATACCTTGGAAGTATCATAACACGAGAGGCAAAATGTACGGATGAGATCAGAACTAGAATAGGAAAAGCAAAAGCGGCTTTCAGGAGAAAGAAACAACTACTTACAGGGAATATAAGGGAAGATATCCGCAAGAAGTTGATAAAATGCTACGTATGGAGTATAGCATTGTATGGGGCAGAAACATGGACGCTAAGGAAAAATGACATCAAATACTTGGAAAGCTTTGAAATGTGGACTTGGAGGAGAATGCTGAAGATAAAATGGAAAGATAGGATGAAAAACGATGAAGTGCTACGAAGAATAGGAGAGAAGCGAATGATTATACAGACTATCAGAAAGAGGAAGGCTAACTGGGTTGGACATTACCTGAGGAGAGAGAGTATGATTAAAGACGTGTTAGAAGGAAAACTAGATGGGAAAAGGGAAAGAGGTAGGAAAAGGTTTCAGCTGATAGACGATTTGAAAGGGAAAGAGAGTTATCAAGATATATATATATATATATAGGGGAGAGGGAGACAGTTAGATACAGGGGCACTTTGGTGCAAGCATTGTAGCCTCACTGTTCGTTGAAGGGAATAGTTGCAAGTCCTTTCAAGAGATGGCAGCAGCATACTCAACACCTGTGAGACGCAACTGTCTCATTTACATTAATCTCATGTAATGCACAAGATACTTAAGATACAAAAACGATACGACTCTTCTTAAGTGACACTGCTGCTGCCAACAGGCAATCAAATATAACACAATGGTAACGTGACAAGGAAAATGCTTATAACTATAATGGAGTGAAATTATACAAAGCAGATATATACAAAAGATATACTCAATAGAATTGCCCACTTGGAGGGATGATAAATGATTTGAAAATATCACTTGGATTAACTAAGAAATTTTCCCCGGCCTTTTTAGGCTGCTCTCTTGGGCTGCTTACTCATCCTCTCATTCACTCTCTGGTTTGACACTCGTGGCTGCCTCACTAGCGCACCTCTTCCGCATCGCGTTCTGCAATGTTGCCAGCTTGAACTCCGCTTGTTTGATCTTTTCTCGAGAAGAGGGCGTACCTCTCGCAAAAGTCTATTGGTTAATTCGCATGATGGTAGTGTGCTCTTCTGGGCTAATGTCTGTTGCCTCTAAAAGTAGATATTCTGTACGTACATGCAAAGCAGGAGTACGAGCATATGCTGGGGTTTCATGCGTATGCAGGAGTGCATCATTTGCAGGAGTGCATCATTTGCAGAGGTGCATCATTTGCAGGGGTGCATCAATTGCCAGGGGTGCATCGTTTGCTGGAACACGAAAAACTGAAGGAGAACTTGATAAACTGTTGGAGGGTAAAATGCTGCAAACTGGATGAAGTTTGCTTGTTGTCAGAAGAGAAGGTTATGTTGACATGTGAAATCAGCGTTTTACCGGTGTTTTTTCACTCACCGCATTATTTGTAATTTTCTTTAAGGTAAGACACTTCCATATTTTGTTATGCATGTTAATAATTAGCTGCATATATGTATATCTTTTGTATGGTATTAAGAATTATTAATTGTTTAACCTTTAGCTGATATAAATGCATTTATAAAACTTGTCAAGGGTGGAACATTGGTACACACTAGTGCTTGTCATCCCAGGATCTCGCTTTCCCGGGATCCCGTGGGTAAAATGGTTTTCTCGTATCCCGGGAAATCCATTGAATATCCCAGGAATTCCCGGTATATCATAAAGAGAATTTTACTCTCTAGCCTTTATCGTCCGTATGGTCCCTAAAGGGACCACTAAGACTCTTTGTTTCCGAGTTGCTTAGTTTCACATCTAATGCAATAATAAGGTAAAATTTATATAGATCACTCACAAATTCTTGCATTCTCGTGGAAATATATGCAGTGAAGCTTCGATTTTATGGTTTCCTCGAATTTACGCATTTTTCTTTCGGTCCCGGTGTTTGGTCCATTAGAACAATGATACATTTTAAAGGATTTTATGTTTAGCAATTTTCTGCTTCCCTCAAATTTACGACAGGAATTTAACATCTAGATAATATGTAAATGCCCCCGATTTTATGTTTATAGTATTTCCAATTACAATTCAACCGAATCGTTTTCCATATTCTCTAATTAAAAAACTATATTGGTGTATTCCATATTCAAAAATAATTTAGACGAAAACAAAAACAGCTGAAGACCACTGTGCTATAGAGAGTGAGTTGACATTGTATACAGATTGTCTCCCAAATTGAGCATATTTTGATAAACTGTTTGGGGTATCAAATTTCAGGTTTTTCTCACAACTGCAGCCGGTCTTTTCATAACCAAAATATGCACATCACTGAATGATCATAGTGTGAACACATTATGTTTTCTTAAAAGTTACTATAATTCAATTACTAACAGGAAATAAGAATTAGAACGCTGTTGTCGATATGATTTTGTATCTATGTGAGAAATGTATACTTATGGTATAAATGTTTCAATTCATATTTTATTTTACATACCATGTGTATTGGTAACTATATTTTTACAATAATTATGATAAGCAAATTTCACAATAAATAAATGCTAGTTTCAATTATTTTTTATCTTATTCATTTACCCCATATTTGTAAACAATTTTAACAAATTTCTTGGAACTTCTCAGGGTCCCGGGAGCGATTAAAAACCTGAAAAAACAAGCACATCAATATGTAAGCGTTTTGTCTGTTACGAGGTTCAAATAAATAAATTGGAATAATTTTCTACTAAAACATTAAATAACCCAAATGAATTGATAAAAAATCCTAAAGCTAGAGTAAAATTACTTAAGATTCACCTGTTCATTAAAAAGTTGTAACACTATTTTTAGTTTATCCCAGGATTTATAATTTTGAATCCCAGGATTGTGAAATATCCGGGAAATGACAAGCACTAGTACACACAATATAGTGCAGTTTGGTACAGTGTTCATTTTTAAAATGATCCTATTAATGTCTCTTTTCACTTATGAAATCTTAATCTAGGTACTATATCATAGTTGAGTTAATGTTTTATTCACAATACAACTAATATAAGTAGGTCAGGTTACCTATTTGTAGTATGTTTAAGAGCTTTTTTAGTTAATTTGAATTGCTCTTTTCTTTTCTTTCAGTTGGTTAGAACTTACTAACCAAAAACCAATCGGAAATATATTTCCGAACAGCAGATTGCTAATGCAATTAATGATGTTCTCAATGGCAATGGTAGTGTAAAGCAGATTGCTGAAAATTACAGATTGAAGACCATGACGCTACAAAACAGAATAATGAAATTTAAATGAAAAGTTGCTGAGAAAACAACATAGAGGTGCAGCCGACAACTGTTCCTGCCATGCCCACAAATTGTCTTCAGTTCCAAGTATAGCGTAAAGCAGGTGTTTACGGTGGAACAGGAGTTGCAGTTGGTTAACTACTTGAAGACCAGTTTCAGAATTCAATACGGACTCACATACAAACAAGTGAGAGAGTTTGCTTATACTTTTGCATTGTACCTACAGAGCTCTGCCCCCAAAACATGGCATGAATGGAAGTTTGCAGGGATAGACTGGATGAAGGGTTTCATGAAGCGCCATAGTTCATTGAGTCTCAGAAAACCCGAAAATACAAGCTTGTCTAGAGCCACAAGTTTTAATTACACCAATGTTCTCCTTTTTTGACAAATATGAAAGAATCATGGAAAAGTATAAATTTAGACATGTCAAAATTTTAAATCTGGATGAAACTGCAGTTACAACAGTATTGCAGGCCCCCAGAGTTATTGCAGAAACAGGCACAATGCAAGAGGGCAATTAGTGACATTTTGTGCAATCATAGATGCACAGGGCAATACTGTTCGTGTTTCCAAGAAAGAAAAATAAGGACATTTTTCTGCGAGGAGCACCACATGGCAGTTTAGGTTTAGCTAACCCAACTGGATGGATGATGTGCCCATTGTTCCTAGAGGTTGTCAAGCATATAAAAAACACAAACTGTTCAAAAGAAGACCCATACTACTTTTGCTGGATAACCATGAAACGCTTGCTTACTTAGAAGTTATACTGTACAGCAGAGACAACGGCATGCCCTTTCCGCCCCACTGTAGGCATCAAATGCAACCATTGGATGTGGCTCTGTTCTGCAAGTCTGCATTTAATGGTTGACTTTTTTGTTACCCAGGGAGCACAATATCCATTTATGTCATCGCAGAATTGGTTAACCAAGCTTACAGTTCTGCATTTACATTGCAGTATATCAACAGGACTGGTATTTAGCTGGTAAACAGCTGTATTTTCTGAAAGCGATTTTCAATCCTCATATGTAACAGATCGGCCAGGTCCTGATGATCTAGAAGATGGCACTAGCAGTAATGATTCTGTAGTGACACCAAGAGAACCTTGCTCTTCTGGTCAATGTTTGGAACAACCTGGCCCCTCGAACACTACAGTGACTGATGTGCGGGAGGAAATTTTCCCTTCCATTTCGCCAGAGATGATAAGACCATTTCTCAAAACCCCTGAGAGGAAACCTTGTTTAAAGAGATGACACGCAAGAGGAAAGTCTAGAATCTTAACAGAGACACCCGAAAAAGATCGAATTGTTGCCTTAGCAGAATCCAAACAGCAGAAGAGTATGGTGAAGAGTTTGAAGTTTGAAAAACCTGCAGTGGAAAAACTAATAAAAGACCACAAATATTGAAGAAGAACACACTGAAGAAGAATAAAGTCTACCGTACCTCAGATTTATCGCTGAGCGATGATGCGATGTCACTTATTGGAAGTGATTTTTCAGATATTTCCATGTCAGACTTCATTACTTCTAATGACCCAGATGAAGGTGCAGTTTCACTTGTTCCAGCGATCAACCCTACATCAGGAGAGAGTAATGTGAGCATGGATAGCTTTGTGCTAGTGTGTTTCTGCGCAAAAAAAGCAAGCAGTTTTACGTAGGAGAAATGCAGGAAGTGATTAGTACAGATGAAGTATGCGTGAAATTTTTAAGACGAATCTGTCAGACTTGGAAGTTTGTATTTCCAGATAATCCTGATGTCTCTACAATAGAATTTATACTGCTACAATCTATGAGAATTGTAGGTTTAGCTTGAACGACCAGATTCTTGACCTTCAATTTAGAATTATGCTCCTACAATGTTCTGTGATCTAATTTTATTTTGTATTTTTAATCATTGACTATCTATTTTATGTGATTTTTGGTTAACTAAATGTTACAATTTGTGATTTGAAGTTTTAAGTAAATAAAGTATTTATGACATGTTGTTATATAGTGTTTTTCTGTCACTATAATACTCTACCAAGCTTGTACCAAACTTCTCCCTCCCGGAGTACATTGGTACAAAAGTTCTTAGTTAGAAATAATTAAATCAAATTAAAATTTAAAATACCTAAATATAACTATCTGATCAACTTATTTTCTGTAATACATTAGTTAATTGCAGTAAAAATTACACATCGATATTTTGAATTATCTAGGAGTAGAGAGCTGATTTGTAAAAATTGTACCAAAGTGCCCCCCCCCCCCTCGATATATATACCGTATCTGCCCGAATATAAGCCGATGTTTTTTGTCAAAATCTATCATAAAAAAATCACCCCTCGGCTTAAATGCGAGTCCGAGACAAAATTTGGGTCAAGGTTAAGTCTCATAGTCACCCATAGATGGCAGCACATCTCTCATTGTCGTCACATTCAAATTATAGTACTATATTTTTTGTAAAGTAAATATTTGACCTATGATGAATATTAATGAATAAATAAGAAAGCTAGAATATTGAATTTAGCAGTACCCATGTTTTGTTGCCATTGTTACCTGTTCTTTCATTTGTAAATGCTATTGGATAGTTTCTTTCATTTGTCAGGGCTATGCATATGTATCATTAAGAATAGTTAGCAATTTGCATTATTTTCCATTAGCCATTAAAAGAAGTTCTTATTAGTTTTACTTGGCTATCGTAGCTATAGCCATTGCAATGTTTATATGCATGTTAAAATCTCATTCGTGAAATCTATTAAAATTATGCACATTGACTACGCAGACAATTACACAAAATATGATGATCGCTTTTGATGCTCAACTGTTTGAATTACGGCAAAACTTTACATGGAACATGTATAATTATAAAAATGCAATTTCTTAAGGCAATGTAAATGCTAATTTCATTAGAAATATGGATTAAAAATTATCTTGGCGATGTCACTATTGCTTTATTTGACCTTTTGTGAAAACGAAGATGAATGAAATTATCGTAACTGAATGTGGAACATTATTCAACAACGTGAAATAATTAATTGGAGTAATATTTCAAAATGTCATCAACTAAACCATTTCCCACTCTTCAATCTCAAATAATGTATTCTGGGTCGTGCGTGCATGCCCGGCACACTTCAGCATGAAATCTACGAAATTTACTTTTTTGTCAAATTGATGGAAATTTTGGGGGGGGGGGGGGGGCTTGCAACTGTCATTCCAACGGACTTCCGTATTCTCCCATTACGACAAGTAACTTTTTCTTTCCCCCTCCCATAGAATAGAATCTAGACCCTCACTCTAGCTTATATATATGGGAATGAGAATCCAAGGGTATATGATCCTGACCAAGAATTCTCATATCTAATGCATATTAAGTAAAAATGTGTCACTTTCAATGTTGTTTGAGAGTTTCAATGTACTGCATTCCAACTCTAAATTTTGTTTATTTCATTCAAATGATATTCTCAGATTACATTAACTAATATGAAGTGTGAATAATTTGAGTAATAAAAATGCATAATTCCTCCACTCAGTATCTTTTTTCTGAGATGATGTGTAAATAATTTAGTTAATTATGAAATCATAATTGCAAACATTGAATTTGTATTTAGGTTATTTAGATGTATGCTAGAAACATAGTAGTTGTATTATTTAAGCCAGCAAAATTCATTTTTATGATATTGAGATCTATTTTATTACAGCTGTTGCTCGTAAGATGACCAAGTTGAGTTTTCGACAAGGCCCACTCAAATGGTTGCAAGAGAATAAAGAGGCTGATTTGAATATCTTCCTCAATTTTGTCACACAACCAAAAGTTCAGATGGGACTTGAAATGTATTTGGCTTCTTTAAAAAATAAGTAATGTAATGAGATATGTCTTTTTCAGTTTAATCCTGAGTATTAATTTGTGTTTTATCCTGATCACTATTTTGGTATAAATGTTTTGAATCAACCTTTGTATTATGAAAATCATTTAAATGAATATAATTTTATAACTTATCTGTTAAATTGCTTTATTATATTTGTACTGTTAATTTTTAATATTTTTAGATTAATTTCTTAAAAGAAAAATGTCCTATTCTACTTGGTTTGTTGATTCATTTGTATGCATATGTAAGGAGCTTTATTGCTGGACATATTTTAGAGTGAAAGACGGAAGTTGAACATCGGTCAGATGGCCAAACCATGAATGACTAACACCTCACTGGAAATGACCAAAATTTCAATTCTTGAATCTCCTGAAAGAGTATCCTTCGCTTAACATTGCAGTTCTGTTACTGGAACTTGAAGCAAAAGTACATTAAGCCTGAGAATTTCACACACAAGAAAAAGTAACGTTGGAGTAGTTATGTTCTTTGACCCTGAAGCTATAGAATAAATAAAACTAAATTGAAAATATCGTATGTATTAAGAAAAATAATAACATAATGGTAATTTAAACTTACTTGGCACAGGTGAGGGATGAGGTGGTTGGAGACTACATGGCAGATTGGAGAGGACGGATTCCTCAAAATCTTGATGTGTTTCCATGAGGAAATGAATGAGAAGGCTACGATATATATATGTCCCCTTGTTGATTATAATTATGGTGGGACAAATATATATATTTAAAATGTTAGGGTGACTTATGATAATTTGAAACCCCTGAGCATAGTCTATATGCTGGTATTTTTATTACATACAGTAAACATGATCTTAATCAGTGATTCAATCCTTAGGTCTAAGCTTAAATGGCCGTTCATAATAAGTGAATGAAGAAAACACATCATGTTTATGGTAGGTCTTGGAAACAGTCTTTAAGATTTTTTTCCAAAAATGTAGGTAACTACTTGATAGTTTTTCATGGTGACCTCTAATCCTAAATTTCATCAAACTGGAAGTGCATCAGTTAGAGGAGTGGAAGCACACATGAATGTCTCAAGCAGAAAGTAATTGCTTGTTGAACTGGCTTGAGATATTTTCTTTGCATTAATCATCGACTGAATGAAAGATTGTTGCAAAACCTTTCACAGAATTGAAGAAATGAAACTAACAAATTGGGTCCTGACCAGGAAGCAACTAAGGTGAGGGTGTTGCATTCTCTGTTGTCTCTCTATAGTTTTGCCTATGTTCCCATAGTTACAGCAGTTCCAGATTACTATGTGCAATGTAATAGTTGTCCCATTCATTCTCAAGCCTCTTCGCTTGCCATCGTAACATATAATGATAACATTGAAAATTCATAATACACCACCTTTTTGAACTTTGCAAATAATTGGTTCTGGAAAACTGACACGAAATGCAAATTTGCAAAGTGTAAGTCCTCTTTTCCAATGAGATGCAATGTCATTTTGGGAATATGGTTCCCAGTCAACCTATAATATCACTTTTTTATCGTAAATAATGGAGTTGAACAGAAAATAAAAAGGATGCTGAATGCTACTAGCCTGCTGCTTGAAAGGGCAGCGGGCACAAATACTGCAGAAGTAGGATTTTTTCTAAGGTCGCCCGGCCCCGTTTGTGTAGTTTGAGCATTCCGTCCTTCGGAAGGGACGTTAAGCTGTTGGCCCCCTTGGTGCTCTTCATTAAGAGTAGGCTAATGACGGCACTGGGTTTCCCTCCTCCCTTATGTTCATGTTTGGTGTGGAAGGAGTTATGGCTATAAAAATCCAAGAGGTTGATTAGCCAGAAATACACAGAAAATAAAAGAAAAATAACAGGAAATGTAAACCTAGCATCATAAAGTGAAAAAAATTCTTTCAATTATCTTCAAAACGGGTAATTACAAAAGAAAACCTTGCATTACAAAGCACATTTTCGCATGCGATTTTCGATCTTCTTTTGTTCATTCCAAGGAAATTCATAAATTTAAATTGATTAACTACTGAAATGGAATTTTGAGTTCGTGATGCACAGATGTACTCTTGGGTAATGCAACAAACATTTCCAAACCACAAAAAAAAAACACTAGCATTATAAAGTGGTAACGTTTCTTTTATTAATTACATTCAAAATGCGTAACAAAATCAAAATCTACCATAAGAAAGTGCTAACATTTCTTTTAATTATTCAAAATAGGTCACATTAAATGAAAATAAAGCATTAAAGTGGTAACATTTTTTTAGTAATCGCATTCAATATGTGCGGCAGAAAATCTTGTTACAAGATGATAGCAATTCTTAGATTTCAATTAAAAATTCGTAATAAAAATGAGAACCTAACAAAACAAAATAACATTCCCCTAAATTATGTTCAAAATACAAAGATAATAGTAAATGAAAACCTTACATTCCAAGATGATGGCATTTCTTTAAATTTTAAACAAAGTTTCACATGAAAAATAGCGGCGTTGGCAGTGAAGTTCAAGCTGAGCTACAAAATAATTAAGTTGATAGTTATCAAGTTCATAAGCAAATTACTGGATGATAATGTTAGTGATTAATTTCTTTCGACATTGACGTGTGGCCGGTGCATTGATTACTTAATATTAAACAAACCACAGAACATAACATCAGAAATATTGAACAAAACAAAAAATATTGTGTACCGGTAGTATAAATCATGAAGATATGTGCTTATGTTTATGAAAATAGTGGGAGCTATATAATTATTTTAAGAGGGGCAATAAAAGTGGTTTAACTAATAACATTCCTTGTAACAATTTTTTGTCATAGGAACTATCGCATTGGGTCACTTCATGCAAGGGTCTCTAGATGTTTGCAGGAAGTACTGCAACAGGCCCCTAGTGAGCATTATAAATATAATACAATAAGTGCTTTTCTAGGGCACCAAAGTTGAAACTGAACTTAGAAACAAAAAAGTAGAGGGAGTTCCGCCTGTTGGCATCGCAAACGCATCATGCGAAATGCAAAGAATCAGCGCAAAACAGAGGTAGTGGTCATAAAAAATTTTGTCGCGAAGTGCAAATTTGTGAACCGCAAGCACCCGAAGTTCAAAAAGGTGGTGTATTAAGCATGGACTTGGTAATAAATGAAATAGACATAGCTTCAAAAATAAGTTGAGTGAAATGATGTTATACAAGAGTTACCTTTATCTAATTACTCTCATGTTGCAATATCATTACAATTACTGTATTTACCCGAATCCAAGATGAGGTTCCAAATTTCAGTTAGCGAAAATCAAGGGTTGCCTTAAATTCGAGTACGAAGTGGTATACCGTCAATACATCATGGTCAATTCATCATGCATGAAATTCATCGTGTGTCAATTTGTCACACGACAAACTCATTGTGCATCAATTCATCACTTGGCAAATTCGTTGGGAGATCGCAAGATTGGTCTACGACAAAGGGAGACACTTGTCAGGTTAGGTGGGTTCGGAGTCATCCCCTGCCATACACCATCCAATGTGTCTCGCCTTGCGTAATTCGCATAGAGAATTGCGATTCATCTGGGTGTTATTGAAATAAAAATTTTTTTTTGCTGTATGTGCAATGTATTGACGCATGACAAACTGACCACGACAAATTGTATGAATTATGGTTACGCATTTAATTGATTTAAAAAAAAAAATTAAACAAAATAAAATAATTGTATCTACTGAAATATTCATTGCAAACTTACAATTCAGATTTGAATTAATACAGTATTAATTTTAAAAAATACATTTAAAAAATTTTTTTCTTAAACAAAAATTTGTAACAAACCATTTCAATGACTATGTATATTCAAAAATACTCCAAATACGCTCAGTGAGAAACATGTTGCCTATCAAAAACGTAATTGGAGTTAGAAAAACCAACAATTACCTTTTCAGGCATATATGCAATGCTGATGTAACTACAGTTTTCTTCAAAATGCCAGAAACTGCGAGAAAAATTCAGAATTTATAAAGAACATAAATAAACTTACCATAGCCTTCTGATATTGGATATAGCCATGAAGCTCCAACAATTAAGAAAATAAAAAGAAGCGTTACTAAGATGTTACTAAGCATAATGTGTTTACAAAAGTTGCCGCCAGGTTAAGTGGTGGCAGCGTGGCAGCAAAAAAATATAATTTTAAAATCTTTTAAACAATGCATTTTAGGAAAAAAGTTTCAAACAAACATTGTACAGAATAACATTATCTACTATCTAAATTTAATGTTATTAAAAATTATGAAGTTTTAATGGAGAAAATCGATAAAAACGAAAGAGACCAAGAGCAAAATGTCACTTCCAGTTGACCGATTTTATCCAAAACATTATCAACTCTTTTTCCTTTAATAAAAATTTCAAATATTTCGTGTTGATTTGATTAATAGTTTTTGAGTTAAAGCACCCACAACATTTCTATCACACACACACACACGATACACACATCATCGAGAAAATGATCAACGTGTGTTCAGGGGAATTCAAAAGGTGTTAAAATCTTGAAATCGATTTTTCATTAAAACAATTCATATGGAGAAAGTAAAAAGAGGGTTGCTTGTACCAGATGCATTCAAAGGACACAGAACTGAAGTTAAAGATTCATTAATCTTGTCACTGGCGTCATGTGCAGTCGCATATTGCTGTAGCTCCTGTAGTAATGACTTTAAACATTATGATAAGTTCACTATTTGTGGTTTTTGTACTCGACCATTTCACATTGAATGTATAGGAATTAACGAGACAACATTTAAAGTTCTAAATGAGTCTTCCTCCATCTTCTGGGCTTGTATTAACTGTGTCATCGACAAGACGTCGGCCATTACGAAGAAAACGACTGCCGGATTTCCCGAGAGAAAGGAAATTTCAACGAGTCTACCTGCAGCAGAGAATAAGATATTGTCTCCTGCAACCACGGATGACTGCTCGATTTATGAAACCAAGATTGTACATCCTAAGCTCATTCCTTCAGTGAAACCATCCGTTTGTGAACATGTGACTACGATCCCCTCTGATATGTCTCATCAGGTTAACATCTCTTACTGTGAGGCAGTGAATAAATCGAACAAGGTGAACTTAAGTGATGATAATATAGAAATCAATCCCAATTTACCGGCAGTCAATGACGACCTTTCAAAATTGTTGTGAATAAGCACCATAAGCGTAAAGTGATTGTTGGCACCGGAGTGAATTCTAGTGTATCCTCTCTTCAAAGTGCCACAAGGCAAGTGCACCTTCATGTTTAGAGACTTGCACTTAATACTACGGAGAGTGAGGTGCTGAACTATGTGAAGAATAACATAGGTTGTGAGACTGTGGTGCATAAACTTAACGCGAAAGGTGATTACTCATCCTTTTGAGTATCAACAAACTCGGATTTCTCGGAGAAACTGTTTGACCCGACTAATTAGCCTGCCGATGTTGCTATTAACCGGTTTTACTTTAGGAAAAGTCATCTCAATCCTTCCCTCTCATTAACAGCCTCCAATAATAAAATTGAAAATTGTTCCTCTAGAATGGTTAGTAATAGCACGGTCCATGATGCTGTTTTGGTCTGCGATGCTCTTCCGGTCTGCGACACAGTCCCGGTCCATGTTGCCGTTGCCGTCCAAGATGTCGTCCCCATCCAGGATGTCGTCCCAGCCCTCATTACCTCTCCGGAGCCTAATGCCATCTCGTTTCCTAACAATGTCCCGGTTCCTAATGCCGTACCATTTCCTAACGCTCCAGTCCACGATGCTGTTTCTAGCGATAGATCTAAATCCAACGATAGGCCTGTTACTTGAGGTGGTATTGTTAATTTAAGAAATTGTGACTAGGTACAAGTGAGGGTGCTCTCTCCAATTCTATATTATTAAATTGGTTTTATATAAATATTCAGTGCTTGAGGAATAAGGGCCTTAACCTTGAGCTCCTACTTCAGGAGCTTAATGTTGATGTCTTGATACTTTCTGAACATTGGTTAAGAGCAAATGAAATATCTGTGTTTCATATTCATGGTTTTAATCTAATAACATTCTTTTGTCATCAGCAATTCAAGTGTGGAGGAGTGGCCATCTATAGCAAACCCTCTGTAAATATGAAGTGCCTCAGTTTTAACAAGAGCATTGAAAAAACTTTTGAATGCTCATTTGCTTTAATCAATATTGATACCTATTGTTATGCTCTTTTGTCCATATATCATTCTCCCAGCAGTAATACTAATGATTTTTTTAGTGCCTACATGATGCCATTATATTCACATCAATGAAAAATATCAACGGCATGATATTGATTTATTGAATAAATCCTCTGAAAAGGCTGATCTCATAAATCTTCCATCCACTTTTGGACTAAAGGTAGTGAATGACGATCCTACCCGAATCTCACCCAAAACTCAATCACTTATTGACTATCTAATTTCTGATTTACCTCCTAATGCCTTCACTTGTGAAACCATCTTTACAGGCTTCTCTGACCATCTGGGCCTAAAAATAACCATTAAATTAAATCAAACTCTCTTTCAACCCAACCCCATGTACATATCTAAACGTATCTTTGATGACTATTCCACTAAAATATTTCTTCACCACCTCTCACATGAATCTTGGGATGGTGTTCATAACGCAAGTGATGTCGATTCTAAATTTATTGCTCTCATGCAAATATTTACTCTCTGCTTTAATGCAGCCTTTCCTGTCAGAAAAATCAAACAAAATGTAACAATGCTTAAAAGAAAGCTATACTCTCCTCATCTCATCATCAGGTCCCAATATGTTCGTGATTTATATTTTCAATATAAATTTGTTGACTCTAATCTTCACGGTGCATACTTATATGCCCTAAAGGACTTCAGAATACACTTATTAGCTGAGAGAAAAGCTGCAAATGTTAACTACATAAATAAATCCAAAAATATGATTAAAGCATCATGGAACATTATCAAACTAAATTCCAATGCTGCAATCAACAACCTAAGTCTTTCTTACATCAAATTCAATGGGATATCAGTTTTTGACCCAATGGATATAGCTATGAATTTCAACAATCAATTTTGCAATATTAATACTAATGCAGCATCTTCTCCTGAATATCCCTCCAGTAATACCAGCTCGGTTTTCAAACATTCTGTTTTTCTTCACCCCACTGATCCCTATGAAATAATAGGTATCATTAAATCTTTTGAAAATTCCCTTTCTTGTGGTATAGATGATATTCCTATGTTTGTTGTTAAGGAAAGCTCTTATATCATTGCACCTATATTATCTGACATAATCAATCTATCCTTCAGCTTTGGCCAGTTCCCTACTAATTTAAAATTTTATCGTGTGTCTCCAATACTAAGATAAGGTTCACCCTCTGACTCAGAGAACTATAGACCCATCTCTATTATATCCATATTTTCCAAAATATTTGAAAAATTATTTTTTAATCGTATACTGCTTTTCTTCAATTCCTTCAATTTGTTAACTCCTAATCAACATGGATTCAGAAAAGAGAAGTCTACATCTACTGCTGCCTTCAACCTTAAAAAAGTTGCCACATGTTTTTATGATAAGAAAGTTGGCCCCAATACTTCCTATTGATAGCTTACTATCTCTCTACTATGCTAAAGTGCATTCTTTGTTAAGCTATGGAATATTATTTTGGGGTAATTGCAGACTGGCTAGTCAAGGCTTTTCTTTACAGAAACAAGCTTTATGTAGAGTGTCTTACCGCACACACGGTAAACCCTTATTTTCATCTCTCAATATCTTAACTTTATCATCCATTTACATTTTGAGCTGTGCAACTTTTGTTAGATCTAATCATCAACTTTTTCCCACAAATGCAGAATATCATAGCCATTTTACCCGTTCATTATTTGACATTCACATTAATGATTACAGTAATGTACTTTGTCAAAGAGCCCCTCACCATTCAGCCTCTGTAATTTATAACAAATTACCTGGGGACATAAAATCAGTTTCATCCCACAAATTGTACAAAAGTAAAGTTAAGAAGTTCCTTCTGAAGAAAACTTACTATAGTGTTTGTGAATACCTTGATGATTATGTTTGAAATTTTTTGCTTTTCTTTGATCTTTTCTGATGTATGTTATCAATCTTGTATCTTGCTTTGTATTTTTTTCTTCTCCCTCTCCCCCTCCTGTCTTGTTTTGTAATATTTAGTGACAAAACCATGCAAATGTATTTGCCAACAGTGAAATAAATTATATTATTATTATTAATGACATCACAAATTCAAGTTCTTATTGTTGCTGTAAACAAGCATTTAAAGATAATTTAAAGGGTTTATATTCTGAGTAAAAAAGAAACCTAATGTCCCAATGGATCAAGGCATCATAGCAACAGATAAATCCAGAAGTAATAGTGAATGGATATAAGAAGTGCTGCTTATCCATGGATGGAAGTGAAGGTTATAGCAACTCCACTAGAGATTTGAATCCTCCACTCACTTGTCATACACCTTCTAAGCACATGGCTTTGACACAAACTATTACTGACAAAGGCACAAAATTTGCAGTACATTCCCAAAGGGTGGCAATCGCCTAAATGGGACGGCTACTGGGTTTATCGTGTGACAATTTCACGTGGCAAAGAGAGATCAGGTCGTCTGTTCGCTACGTCCTCTTACTATTTGACCAATCTCCAGCAAACATGGCATGGTGACTCCTACGATCTCCAGAAGTAACATTAAGGGGTCAACATTCCCACCCCAAAATTATTTGAA
This sequence comes from Tanypteryx hageni, assembly GCA_028673005.1. Lineage (NCBI taxonomy): Eukaryota > Metazoa > Arthropoda > Insecta > Odonata > Petaluridae > Tanypteryx > Tanypteryx hageni. The sequence continues at coordinate 4,972,584 of CM054116.1, read as the reverse complement.
TTTTTTGTCTCTATTCATTCAATAGAGGGTTATGCATCATGTGTTGGTGACTTTAACATCTCTTACTTCCCCTATACTCTTTGTTGCTAAACTAAAATGTTCCATATCTAAGTGTAATATTCATGGCAACATTACACAATAATAGCATTCCAAAGGATTGGAAGGAAGCGATAGTGGCTCCTATTTTTAAATCTGGCAGTAAAAATATGGTAGAAAATTACAGACCTGTAAGTTTAACTTCGGTAGTATGTAAAATTATGGAAAAAATCATTGCAGACTATCTTAGGAAATACTGGGAGGAAAACGATTGGTTGGTAACATGGATTTAGGGAGGGTTATTCATGTGATACTCAACTACTGGGGCTTTTTAAGGACTTAGCTGAGTCATTAGACAGTAGAGAGGAGACAGATGCTTTTGTCTTAGATTTTTCAAAGACATTTGATACAGTATCTCACAATCTGTTAATTAAGAAATTAGGTAAATTAAGTATTGATATGAGGGTAATACAATGGCTCAAGGAATTTCTTCCAAATCGAAGCCATAGGGTCAAAGTAGATGATTATCGATCAAAAAAAGCCGCGGTAGTTTCTGGTATCCCACAGGGCAGTGTCCTCGGGCCTTTATTGTTTCTTGTTTAGTATGTGAATGAGATTCCTCGACTAGTTAGTTCCAAGATTAGGCTTTTTGCGGACGACTGCATGTGAGGCACTTTAAAAAGGTTTACTACTCTTGGCCGACTGGATAAAGTTAAATAAGATGAAAATTAATGTATTGAAAAGTAAACACATCAACTTTTCTAGGAAACGATATAATATAAGCTATAACTACCAAATTAACGGAGAGGACATACCAACAGTAGATCATTGTAAATACTTAGGAGTTTATTTTATAAAAACTTTAAAATTTGATGTGCATATAGAGAAGATGGTGTCTAAAGCATTTAAGAATTTACACTTCGTAATGAGAAACCTCCAAGGAAATATTAAGAAAACTAAAGAGTTAGCATTTAAGACAATAGTAAGGCCCATGGTTGAGTATGCAACAAGTGTGTGGGATCTCTTCGAGGTCGGTTTGACCAAAAGAATAGAAAAGTTACAAAGAAAGGCAGCCCGGTAGGTATCAGGAAGACACAGGAGGGAGGAAAGCGTAACACAAATGCTTAAAACTTTAGGATGGGAATCATTGGAAAAAGAAGACAAATCAACAGGCTTGGAGGGATTTATCAAAGTAGGAGTAGCCATCCTGCATGGAAAGATCTGCACGAGAGATTATGTGAACCGGAATATATAGGTAGGCAAGACCATTCGTTTAAAATAAAAGAAAGAATGGCACTAACAGATGTAGGTAAATTTGCATTCATTAACAGAGGTTTTAGAGAATGGAACAAGGTGCCTGAGGAGCTGCTCAAACACTACCCCAAAACTGTTAAATCATTTAAATGTAGGCTAAAATGCCTAGGTAAATGGTAAATAATTAAATGGACGGGTTCATCATCTGTCATTTTTGCTTATATAATGGAATGTGTTTGGATCTTATTTTTATGTTTGACTTTATTGCATTTTTTTAAATGTAATTTTATTTGTAATTATTGCTATATTATACAACCAGTCACGATAACATGTGTTCTCAAAGATTATCAGAGTTATTTATTCATACACATAAATTTCTTAAACAAATATCATGTTATCTGAATTCAAATATGCTCATCTCAAGAGCATATCAATTATCTTTGTTATATATAATTGTATTACAGTTGATCATTCTGAGGCCACCATTGGAATTTTTTTACGATTTCAGTAAATCATTTGATACAGTCAGGGCCGGCCAAGTACTTTCAGGGGCCCAGATGCAAGCAAGTCTTTGGGGCCCCCCTATGTAAAAAAACCTGCCATTTTGTACACATCAATCTTACATCTTAGAGAGAACATGTACTTATGATTATGAAGTAACTATAATGATAATTAATTTAATAAAAAGGCAAAAATTTGTTTCAAAATGTAAATATATTATTTATACTTAACATTTGGGGGCCCCTAAAAATCGGGGGCCCGGATGCCTTGCATCCGCTGCACCCCCCACTTGGCCGGCCCTGGATACAGTAAATCATTAACTACTCCTGCATAAATTATAAAAACATAGAAACATGGGAACATCTCTTAAATACTATATAGAACAATATCTAACTAACAGAAAAGTCTGAGTATAAGTAAAATATAAAGATATAAATATCTTGAAAGCGTATATCTGATGAGACTTGCTTAAAACAAGGTAACTCTCAAGGATCAATGGCTGACCCAATACTTATATTCCTAGTTCTAATAATGATCTTCCGATTCAGATAAAATATGGAGTAATATCAATGCTTGTGGATGAGGTAAATCACACATTGAGATATAGCAGTTTTAATAACATAGTGGAAGCTGCACAGAATGCCATCAATGTAATTACTGTTTGGAGTAAAAGAAATGAATTATCTATTTTTAAATACAAAAAAAATCTTCATTGACCATAGAAAATGCCAAATAAACTACCTTATCCAAAATTGGATAATATTTCTGTATATTGGTCACATTGTATTTGTAACTAAAATAACAAACTTATGTCTAGCATTTATCAACTGGGCAGCCTTAGACATAAAGTGTCAATGGTATTATTAAAAACTGTGTGTTTTTGTATTATAACCTAAAAAATAGTATTCTGTTTTTAGGCCGCAGAACTAATCACAAAAGATATTTATTTTACAAAAAAAGCTGTAAGGGTAATGTATAAGGTTAATAGGTTTACTAGTTGAAAAATCTTTTTAAATACGTAGTTAAATATATTTGCTGTACCATGTTTATATATACATATATTAGAGTTTGCAATGTTTGCCATTTAAAATAACTAAATGTTTTTAAAAAATAATAATATTCACAATTACTCAACAAGATACTGTAATGACATTAGAGTTTATGCAAACTCCAAAAGTTTCTTTAAAAATAGTCCAAAGCATTTATTAACCCTAGGACTTCAAGAACAAGCAATTTAAAAATGTACTTGCCTTAGGTATCTCCAATAGCCACAACAAGGTTAGAAATCCATAAGCGCATTTCAGCTACAAAGCAGCCATCTTCAGTGGTAATTCACCAAAAATAGATTCTAAAAGAACATGTCTGCAATGATGTTATGGGTGAGGGGGGAGCTGTGTGTGGGATGCCCATTGAGGGTGCATGTGGGGAAGGGGGCTTGGGAACTGAAAAAGGGAACGTGTTTTTTAATAATTCGACGTCACGTGTTTTGCAAGGAAATATAATGGATAGCGTAGGATATGTCCAAGGTCACTGTTTATTGAAGTCCTTTCATTTTTGAAGATGTGTAAACTCTCCAATGGATTTAGTTTTTGATTTACAGTTGTTATTAATTTCAAATCTTTGATTTATCTAGTGTCCTGTTTCTTGAATGTTTTTCGCAACGTTTGATTTTTCGAATCTTCTGTGCCTGAATTGTGCCAAGGGCTCTTTAAAACATGTTTGGAGCTGCCTTTTTGTTTGTCCTATATAACATTTGTAACAATGTGTGCAATTTATTATGTAAACTAGATAATTACCTGGGCTTTGCCCTGGGTTTAGTTTTGAGTTGTTTTTGCACATAATACTCGGTAATATTTTCATTCAAACTCAAGGTACTCTCAAGACAAGTGACTAATATTCCCCTTTAATTGGTATGAACAAATTAAATATATATTCAAATTTGATACCTCGCCTCCCCCCACAAGAAATCAAAGTTCTGTCACCAAGGTGCATATCCGCAACGTCTAGTATGTGTACCAAGTTTTAAGTCTTTATGTTTCTTGGTTAAACATTGATATTAGTGGAGGATTCATCAAAATTGGTTGGTGAGATATCTTTTAAAAAATCGAAATTTAGACTGACTGTTCCACGGGGACCCCTCTACAATGTGGGCCAATTTAAATTGTATTTGGCACTCTAACTCTCATGACCAACCTGAAGCTGCATAATAGTTCTGGAGATAATCTGGAAAATCTGTTCAGAATGTTAGGAACTTATAAATAAAATTATGAAAAAAATATGAACTTCTAATTATCACTCGATGGTTGAGAAAAAGTAAAACTCATTCATACCTTATCTATATTTTAACCAGGGGTATGAAACTCTTATGGGAGAATAGATTCCCAGCTTTACACGTAGTTTACTATGCTAAGGGGTCCGCGATAGGCGCTGCAGTCGCAGTCAGCTCTCTCTTTTTCTCCCTCTATTTCTCTCTCTCTACCACATTACCACAGCACCCCTGTGTCACTTCTATGTTTTTGCGAATACCTATAGAGGGTAGTAGCATCGCCGACCGTAGCAGCCTCCGTATCTCGGTTAAATTGTAAACTTTTCATAACTACCACTAAAATGTCAACATTTCAGCTTCAATAACTTAAATAATAATAATATAATATAAATTTAATATAGCTATAGTCTATATATTCATATTGTTTTTAATGTATTCCTTGGTGTCATGGGATTCCTTGTCATGGGGTTGACATCATGGCAGGGGACGGGCACTCGGATAGCAAAACGAGGACCGCCTTTGGACTGGCTCTCCAAAGCACACCAGAGGTGATGGAGGGGAAGTAGGAAACATTCACCCATTTTCGTGCTATAAACGCAGAACCACGCAAAATTCCTCGCAGCTATAACTTTGTACCACTCACCGTAATAAGACACAAAATGGCGGACGAGTAATTCAGGAGCCTTACTAGCATTCGTTAACACGTAGTTCCAAATTTTCCCGTTGACCCATCGATTGTCGCCTTCCATGGAAAACCTGGGAATCATTTTACAGCATTAAGTTTCTTTCCGTAGGGGCACTAGTCTTTGATTTTAACTAATCAGTTTAGTGAAAAGTGGGAGGTGAGGCAACTTTATTCTGCAAAATTTGCAACATAAATCTAGGTCTTTGTATTTCAGTGAAGATTAATATTAATGAATTTATTGTGTAACAGTGTGTATTATTTGAAGAATTCACAGAGAATTTATTTTTCAACTTTGTTAAAATATTAATTTTAAATAAAATTAGTGTAGTGTAGGAGAGTGAATCTAAAAGTTCTCAGAATGATTCATAAAAACAGAACTCAAAACAAATATTTTATTTTTCGAAACACTTTTCCATATGGTGTTGCCATCATCCTAATCCATTTCCAAATTATGTTGGATCGTTTCAGTTCAAAACTGCTCCTTTGGCCATAGATATCAATTCCCAGCGTACTCCCTTGATATGATCTTTTAATTTTGGGAACAGGAAAAAGGGGCCAAGTCAGGGCTTGGGATAAGAGAGCAGTTCCAAATGTAATTCTCAAAGTACAGCTCTTGAAGCCTTGGACAAATGTGCTTGCGCATTCTCTTGGTGAAACAAAATTCGACGACGATGGAGTTTTCTAGGCTGTTTTGTAAGAAGAGCAGCATTCAATTTCTACAAGACCTGTTCATAATAACATCCTGTTACTGTTTATTGTCCTTCGAGAAAATCGACTAAGATCACGCTTTCACAATCCCAAGAATACAGTTGCCATAACCTTCTTGACTGACCTTTCAGCCTTAAACTTGATTAGCCCACTTGAACCCCTTGGTAACCTTTGTTTGGACTGAATCTTGTTTTCTGGATTGTACTGGAATCCAGGTTTTATCACCAATGGTGCTATTTTTGATAAGTCGAAGTTGCTGGCATTGAGCCACCAAATTAGAAATTATTGACTAATGGAGAAGCGTCCTGCACATTTAGTTTTTCACAACTTTTACAAGTATGACATTGAAAATATTCGTTCTTTGCATATGAGGCTGCTGGTTTTGGACCGAAATATTTAATGCTATTATTTTTGTATTTTGAATGTAATTTAAGGAACTGTTGTTTTGTTAGGTTTGCATTGTTTATTACAAATTTTTAATGTAAATCTAAGAATTGTTTTCATCTTGTAACATTTTCTGCCACATATTTTGAATGCGATTACTAAAAGAAACGTTATAACTTTATAACGCTAGGTTTTGATTTTCTGTTATGCATCTCTTATGTAATTAGTAAAAGAAATTGAATCATTTTTTTAATGCTAGTGTTTTTTTTTGCGGCTTGGAAATGTTTGTTGCAGATCCCAGGAAAACATTTGTGCATGATGTACTCAACATTCCATTTCACTAGTTCAATTTAAATTAAACCATTTCCTTAGCAATGTTCCCTCTAATGTGGCTATCTGAGTGGAAATGGAGGAGTCTGCATGGCCTTTGTAAATTCACAGCATGAACTGAGCAGCCTTTTATGCAAGAACTTTTTACATTTTTATAAGAAAATAAGGTAGAAATAAGAAATCTAAGATTTAATTTCATTTATAAAATTTACTATAAGATTATTCTAAGATCCTTTTTTTACTTTGTATTTGCCATTTTATGAAAATTCTAATAAAATAGTGCAAAGGGGTTGTCGCTTTTAGCGGCCTCACTGGTTACCTTGTGTCAACGAGACTGTATAAGGGAGTCGTGATAAGGAAATATGCATTAAAAATAGAACAAAATAGGAAGTTTAATTTATTAATTATATAAAACTCGTACTCATACTATCGTGCCATACAGTCATACATACACAAAAATAATAATGTTAAATACAATGTTTTTATTTTTGATTTTAAGTTAGCAAACAGGATAGACAGGTTTCCATTTTACTGTGTAGTAATCACAGAGTGAAGTTTGCAACTAGTTTACAGGGTAACATAGTAAGTACTTTTTGTTTAAATTAATTTTAATTCATTTAAATTAAGTTTTGAGAGTAACATAGTAAGTTATGATTCCTAAGGAAATATAAAATAAGAACTAGAATATGAAATATATTGCATTTTGAATAAATGTAAAAGTAATCAAGAAATATATTTTAAGTTACTAATAATAAAGAGTTTTTAAATATGAAACTGAAATTAGACATATTTGTGACCCCTATGTCACTGTTTTTAGTCTGTGGTGCACAGAGTATAGTAATCTGTGCAGGGGTGTTTAGAAATTTGTGTGCAGATTCGCAGCCATGCAGCTTAGAGGTAACATTGTTCCTTAGAATGAACAAAAATAGATTGAAAATCGCATGCGAAATTGTGTTTGAGGTAAACTGTACAAGTGCAGAAAGAAATGTAATTGCTTTGTCATGCTGGGTTTTCATTTGCTATTATGCGTTTTGAAGGTAATTAAAAGTATTTTTTATTTTATAATGCTAGGTTTTTTATTTGTGGTTCGTTTTCTTTTATTTTATGTTAAACTGCATTATTTATGATAAAACGTAAATTTTTTAAAGTTGGCTGGGAACCACTCTCTCGTAATAACATGGCATCTTATGTGAAAATAGGACTTGACTTCGTGAATTTGCATTTCACATCAGTTTTCTGGAAACAATTGTTCGTGAAGTTCAAAAAGGTGGTGTAATATGGCACTTACAATTAGCTTTAAGTAAATTTTAATTTTTTCTTTAATGTGTACACTGAATTATTTTTACCAAAATTAGCTGCTGTATTGTCAGCAGAAAATGAACTCATACATGGTAATTTTAAACCATTTTCCTCAAGCTACAAGCAAATTACTGAAGAAAAACCTAGAGCAGTTTCATCGGAGCTTTCATAGAAATCGAGTAAATAAACTTGAATAAAGATTAATTTTTATTAACCAATATAAATAGACTTGTATAACAAAGAAATTCATTTAAGCAATTCATTCGTATATAATTTTTATTTTATTTTTGTGAAAAATGCTATTAATTTCTATTTGATGGCTAGGTTATTTCTTAAGAAAGAGTTATTACAATTTTACTAAGATTGGAAAAGAAAAAATATGTAACAAATAATTACTCTTTTCCTTCCACATTAATTATTTCTTAAATTTGTGCTATGAAGAAGCTATAATTCTCAAGTAGGTTACGTAGAAAGTGCCTGTTAATCAAACATGTATACCAATAGCTATATTCTTCAGTATTTTTTATATTTAATTTTAACAAAGTATTAAAAGACAAGGAATAGCCTTCTTTAGATGTTTAGAGATTTTTAAATTCATTGAAATAAGTAAGATTTCATCCATCCATAATTTCCATGTCTGCTAACATTGGTAGTGTGATTGATGTAGCTTGAAGTTCTTCAAACTCTTCCCTTAGAAGGGTTATCACAGTCGTAATCTCATTAAGCCTCTCTCGGTTTCCTTTTACTTCATTTCTATAAAAAATTGAGGATATTCTTAAGATTTTGGTAATCTTTGTCTTGGAAATGACACAAAAGATTATATTTAGTCATTAATCTTTCAAATAATACACAGAAATGTTAAGGTTAATCTTTGTACAAATTTTTAACTTTAGTGATTGCATAAAAAATTACTAGTAGTCGGTGCTTGCATACTACAAGCATTTCATCTCACCTTGAAAAAACATTCATTTTTCAGACAGACATTTCATCATTACAAATAGTCTTTTAATTCTAAAGATTTCACCTCTGCAGCGATTTTCGTTTTTCCCACATGTAAAAATAATAGTTTAAAATAATCCCCAAATGTTGCAATTTTAAAAATTTTACACTTTCTTCATTATGGGGTACAGATGCTACACATTTTAGCCAAATTTTAAAGTTGTAGCACTTATAGAAGTAAAATAATATTTTTCTAATTGTTTAAATTTAAATAATTTTTAACGGCCGCCGCAATTCATATATGGTAAAATTGAAATGTTTATTTGTGCAAATTCACTACTCTGTAAATAATTTGACAATTTCAGCTTCCTAGCTCATCCCATAGTACCTAAACAGTTATCTATTTGTTTTAACTTTAAGAATTTGTAACTGCCAAACAAATTTAAATACCAAAATTTGTATAATCCTTATTTCGTTTTTTTAAGAATTCTACTTATAAAAAAATTTCAACTCCGTAGCACATTTGGAAATACATAAACCTTGAAAATTTGTTTAAACAATTGCGAATTTTTAGCGGCCGCATTGTTGCACTTTTTTAAGATTTTCGTTTTTTCTAGTCGGTTTTGCACAAAATCCTACCTAAGAAAAAAATTTCGAATCTCCAGCTCATCTGGAAGTGCATAAACATTAGTATCCTCCTATATCTATGTTATATCCTCCTCCTCCTGTGTAAGAAACGTCAATATATAATGATAGGTATTGAAATAAGGACACTTACCATTTTCCCCAACTATCTCCATCCATTCTACCTTTATTCCTCCCTCCCATCATCCCTCCCTCCTCCCTCTCATCATCCCTCCCTCCTTCTCCCTCCCATCATCCCTCACTCTCCCTCCCATTTTCCCTCCTCCACCACCATTTTTCCTTTTGTAAACAAACTTTCATTTTTTTAGCCGTTCGTTATTTCCACTCTCGAACTCCTACAATGATTCTAAGTAATTTTAATATGAGAATGATTAATGTTCTACATTCAAATGTATTCCTTCTTATAAATAATGCAGTTAATGTCGTTTACATTGGTTGTTATGAAAATCCTTTCCCTCTCCTCTCTCTCTCTCAAAGCATGCTTTTGCCCATAAGGATTGAAATAACAATAGGACTTTGAGGTTTAACAATGTAATTGGTTGGCAAGGCAATATCACGTTAAAATGACAAGTTACTGTATTTACTAATAATCTGGACAAAATTCACAAAAAACGTCAGTAAGTAAAGTTATCTTTTATATATAATTACTCAATGCTTGTCCATCAGTCCATCCATCCCCCCTTTTATCTCTTGAACAGTTTGTCATAGAGAAATGCTGTAAATGCCATTTTGATTCTGCCAACTAGGAGACACCAGGAAATCTATTTTCGTTTACAGAAGTATCCCAGGTTCGACTCCAGGAGGCAATTATAATTACCCATATGTTTACAAAGGATTTTTTATTTCTCAAGGTGCAAGACTTTTTCCTTCATTCATCAAAATATAAAAAATATGCACCAAATTTCTCCGTTTTTGCTTTATTTGATAGCTAAAACTATAAGATATCTTATTCTTATGATGTTTAGATGTTACACAGAAGAATTTGTCCAAAACACGCATTTTTTAAAAAAATTATGACTTTTTCATGCTCTTTCCGGGAGTTGCCAAGGCGACCTACATTGTTGCCTCCGATTGAATTAGTGTCTATTGAGCCTTCAAATAGACAAAAGAATTGGGTTATTCGTTTTGCATTTTTTTGAAGCATTGAAATTATAGTTGTAGCAAGTCAAATGTAATAGACTGCAACGTTAATAATTGCAGTTTTTTATTATTCAGTAAACTGCATGGGCATGATTAACGATTGACCAAAAGGAAAAAATCTTCTTTCTTTATTTCAATACTGGAAGGTTACCTTTTTCGTAAGGGAGAAGCAATAAAAACTGCACATATAAATTATAAAAACAAACATGAAATTCAAAATGTCAGTTGTCTAATTTTATAAGAAGAAATGGGCTATTATTACTTTAAAAAATGCAGATTTTTGACTGACTTCACAAAAGTTTTTGCAAATACCACTAGTAAGGCTAATTTCCTTAAATCTATGATAAGTTCCCCATGGCTGAATTGTATAATCCTATGTCTCGGAAGCAAGCAGTACCACCCTGAATGGGTTCAAACCCTACTAAGGTAACATTTTTTCTGGTCTTTTGATATATTTTTTGTCACATTGATGATTTTAGCTTCAATATAAGACCCTTCCTAACAAAATTTGTCTGGGCAATCTCTCTACCTAAATACCTAGATGACGTGGAGTCAGTGATGGGAGTTGAGAAATACGAGATGTTGAAGAGAATGGCAGAGGACAGGAGTTCATGGTTGCAGCGACAAGGCTTAGCCTTTAGATGAAGAAGAAGAATCTCTCTATATAAGTCAAAAAATGTTGTTCATTTTTTAAATATATATATTTGGCAAGAAAAGTGGAAAAACTAGGATCATACCTAGACCAATCTGTCACGAATATACTGGGTGAAAAAATCCCTATTTTACATGTTTTTTGCTAAAGTATAGCTTTAATATAAAGATTGGATTCAGTTATCTGAATTTACATTTATTTACCATTTAATACTACAGATGTAATGTTCATTTAGAAAATTATATATTAAAATATTAAACAAATAATGTCCAAAACTTGAATTAATATGACTTACTATGATGTATTTGTATTCTTGTGTCAACAAAGGTATTATAACGTTACTTTTAAAAATATTAACTTCATAATATAAAATATTTCTTTAAAAACTATTTATTGATCAGATGCTACATTTAATTTCAAATAAAATATTATGGCATTCTTTAACAGCAATTTTAATTTCTATCATCAAAATATATTTTTAAATATTTCAAATATGCAACATAAAGCAATGTTAACTGCACACATGATTGAAGGTGCAATTGTTATTTATTACATATTTATAACTTCTTTTCTTTAACATGCCTTTATATATTGGAACATTTGAATGAAAAGCAACACATTTTTGTCTTAAATATTCTCTCCAAAGATTTTGATGAATATTAATATGTGTCTTTGTTAGATAACCCAAATTTGAATAAAAATGTTTACCTTGTGCACTCATCCACCTTCTCTTTTAGCCAACACTTGGCTTCACTGATAAGCTTCTCCTCCCTGGCATCTATTATCTGCCAATCAGAGTTATAAAAGCCAATAATTATAATGACATTTTGATGAATATTTATTGCACTTTTCATTTTCATGTGGTTAATTAGAAAGAAATGGTATTGCTGTTTACTGTTTTGAATCACTTCAGTTCTTTCAGGTGATATGCATGTGCAAGAAGTAATAGTCCTGGCACAGCTATGAAATTAATAAAAATTTCTAACCAAATAGGCATAAGGAAATTTTTGACAGAAAATAAAAAAATTCATGTTATTTTAATTCAACCATTAACTAAAAGTACTTTTTTGTAAAAGTATATTGAGAAACACTGAAATTGAAAGTTTTTCTTGAAAGTTTTTATTTTGATGCAACTCATGACATCAACTATTGTATTTTCCTGTGTATAAGACACTTTTTTGTATCAACCGCATTTCTTACGATCAAATTATTGGAGTATGAGATTTACCTGTGACGAAGCCTTTATGTCTGCCATAGTATGGCATTTATCTTGCATTAGCATAATAATCGCCTGCAAAATATGAAGTATGTGACTCAATCATCGATGATAATAACATTTCTTTCCCCTTTTAGCATAATTTCAGGCCCGTCCGTCTCTCCATTTGTCTTTTAGCAGAATTTTTAAAACCTCCTTATGAACTACCTGTCCATTACTATTCTCAAGTCTCGTTTTGGTTTATGTTGCTACAACAATAAAAGCGAAGCATTAATATTGGGATCCCATACTTCCCAGTTTCCCCAGGACAGTCCTGGATTTATGGATTTTATGGAGCTCTGTCCTGGTGTCCCGCCAAAGTCGATTTGGGGTGCCAAATGTCCTGTTTTTTTCAAAACGACATTGTATCTCGAACATTTTCACCTGACACCTAGCAACATTGAGTCAAGCTCTAGTGTGCAAGTATCTCAAAACAAAGTAGCCCATGCCCGCCATTAAGTTTAGTATTATTTGGTTACACCTAATATGAAAAGACGTCATAGTATCATTGTGCTACTTTGTTGCGAGATACCTGTATGGATTGGAGCTACGGTTAATCATTGTCTCAGTTTGCATTGTCCGCACTGCAGTGTTCACGTCGATTTCTCAGTGTTCTACATATAACGTTTTATTATTTTTATATTTTGAATATAAAAATAATCCTTCTTAAAAATGCCGCAGAGGAAATGCGTGTTTACTGACAGTTTAAAGGAGCAATTCCCATTTATAAAAGAAAGTAGTATTAGTGGTGATTACTCAAAAGTGGAGTGTTCCTTGTGCCATGCTGTGTTGGTCATGGAAGAATGACAGATATAGTTGACCATGTCAGCACAAAAAAACATAAGGCTGCTGTGGCTGCAAAAATCTCCAGTCAATCATTAACATCATTTTTAGGCAAACAAACTCTGGGCGACAAAGGAAGAGAGCTAGCTGCAAAAGAGGCTGTTTGTTTGTCATACTATCAAACATAATCATAGTTTCCAGTCAATGGATTGTACTTCAGCTTTTTTCAAAACATTTCTAAACAAAAAATTTACCTGTGCTCAAACAAAATACAGGGCTATTGCTGTGAATGTATTATCACCGCATGCAAGAAATTAAATACTGGAAGACCTAAAAAATACAAAGTATTACTGCTTAGCTGCAGATGCTTCTAACCACACTGATCTAAAGATTGTACTGATTATAGTGAGATATTTTATTCCAGATAAAGGCATTCTAACAGAAATATTAGAATTTTGCAGTCTCCCTGGAGAAACCTCAGATCTTATTGTTGACCACATTTTAAAAGTTGCTCAAAAACATGACATTGTTGATAAAATTGTAGGTATTTCAGCAGATAATACCAACACAAACTTTGGTGGATTAAAAAGGAAAGGCAAAAACAATGTTTTTACAAAGATTCAAGAAAAGTTAAACAGAAAAATAATAGGTGTAGGCTGTGCAGCACACATTATTCATAATAGTGTACAAATTGCTGTTGATGTATTACCTATAAACGTTCAGGCGATTCTGTGAAAAGTTTTTCAGTATTTTCCCCATTTCAGAGTCAGAGTAGAAAATTGGAAATCTTTTTGTGATTTTGTGGAAATTGAGTATAAAACTGTTTTAGGGCATGATGGTTGTCACTGGAACCAGCTCTGAATTGTTTTATTGAACTTTACGATGGACTACAGAGTTATTTCTTGAGTCAGGATAAATGCCCAAATATTTTATATGAATTGTTTAACAACAGGAAATCTTTGGTATTTCTTCTATTTTTGAGAAGTCAGATAAAGATATTTTCTGATGCTATTAAGTGAATTAAATGTGAAGAGGCAACAGATTTTGAGGTTAAGAAAGAAATAGATTTCCTCATCTCAAAGCTAATAATGCAACGAAATGAAATGTTTTTACACAGTGATGTGAAAACGGAACTTAAAAGCCTTCATAAAGAAGGTGTGATGACTGAAGAATCATTCAAAAACTATGCCACAAATTTTTATAATACTGCAGTTCATTCATTTTGTGTTTTTGCAAAAATGGAATGGGTATCACTGAAGAAATCCTTTTGTTGGGAAAATGTCACAGAATGTGCCAAGGAAATAAAGACTATCTTACCTAACCTCATTACTACAGTAATATCAAATTGTATGCAACAGAGAATAAAATGACTGAATGGAATAATACTAATTGTAAGACTGCAAACAGGTGGAAAGATTTATTTGCTCATTTTCAGAAGGAACAACCTGTAATGAAATAAAGTTACTTGTAGGTTTTTGTCTTACTCTACCAGGATCAAATGCCTCAGTAGAACGTATTTTCTCTTTGATGAATTCATTATGGACTGATAAGAGAAACCGCCTTCAGCTGGACACAGTTAAATCAATTTTGATCATTAAAACCCATAACAAGGACATATAATGTTCCGAGTTCTTCGATGTTATATCCAAATACTAAAAGCTTTTAGAAAAAGTCCATTCTTTGAATAAATATTATGTCAGAAGTGATGAAAGCAACAGGTCATCCATCAACCAGTCAATCATAAGGAGGGAAGGAGAAGAAGTTGTATAAATTAATGATTATAGAGTATGGACTGCGACTGCGAAGGATAAAAAATGTAAGTGGGTGTCTGATTTTTTGCAGTATTGTTCTTGTTTATATTTAATATATTCTTTGTTCATTTTTCTTATGCAAATTGTCATGTTCCAATTTAGAGTAGTTATTATATGTATATTTACTTCATGCATGTACACTTCTTTAAAAAGTCTAACAAAAGTATTGCGCTTGAAAATAATGCCCCTAGCATATAGACACCTGCACATCACAGTGTCCCAGTTTTTTTTTAAATCTGGGATCCCTAATAAATATGCCCAATTTACTTTCAAAAAGAGATTAATATATATTGCAAGTGCTTAACTGCATAAAAGTGTGATTTCTATAACAAGGGGGGAGAGAAGGTTGAAGGTTCCGATACATTCTAAAAAAGCACTTACGGAATCTAATTTTGCAGTTCTTTTCTACTTGTTTATTTTTTACGATAATTATATAATTTTTTTATGCATCACATCCTGGGCATTGAATTTCCCAGCCATTTTGTGAATTCCTAGCAAATTTTAACAATTATCTCACACTTCTGGATTTTTTAATTTTTTTCCTTGCATATAAGCCACATGGTGGAGATAAAAAGTAGGCCTTTTATGCAAGTAAACAGGAAATATTTTTAAAGTTATTAAACTAATAGATGACTTTCAACCAATAGTTAATTAATTTTGTTTTTAAGCCACTAATAAATCTTGTCCTTATCCAAACAGAAGTTTTATAAGGAAACTTTTTGAGAACTGAAAAATGACTATTTTTACAGGTGTTTCTTACACACTGGAAAATATGGTAATCAGTCAACTGCATGAAAATTGTCTATTGTTATTAAGTTATTTTAAGTAATTGCCTAAAAATTCATAGACCATGGTTTCAGAAATTATTAATCAAACATACCTGAAGATGTATGTCGTGTGAGGAAATCAATATATTTTGTAAAGCATCTTTACTTGCAAGGCACTGCAAATGAAAAGAAGAAAAAGATTTCCATCAGCCATCCCCTGTGATCGTTCTTATATAGAAGTAATCATTTGGCAAGAAATATAGAGCAATACTTCTTTAATTCTGAACATCTCTGTTTTCATTTTGGTTATGGAGTTTTTAATTCTATCCAGTAATTCTAAACATACCTGTTCCAGAATCTTTGGCACTGTAGGACAACTATACTTTTCTTCTTTCACAATTGAAGTTGATCTTTCACCAAAATCTGATTCCTCATTTGTTACTGCTTTTATGTTTTGAGCTGCAATGCGGACTCTTGTGGCAGCAAAGTATCGTGGAGCAGCATTAGTTATTCGTTCATGAAACCAAGTCTCGAGGTCACGGATGTTGGCAAAATGAACCTAACAAAGGGGAAATTATAGTAAAATAAAACACTAAATTATATTTAAGGCATTTAATACATATTAGTAATTTTTGATAAATGAATTCTTAATTTTAGTTTGCAAATAATTTCTCAAAGATTGTCACTGCCATTGTCATTATCATCATCATTAACATTATTATTATGATGATGATGAGGTTGGTAATAATCTAACTCATTTCTAAATACAGCATATCTTAAAAACCAAGAAACTTACAGACTTAAAACTTGGTACTCTTACTAATGGGACCTTGAGGATGTGCACTTAGGGGACAATTTTTATTTTTGGTTGTGAGGGGGGGAGAGGGAGTGTCATTTCCCATAAGATAACATGTAAAAATCAATTTTTTGACTAACAGGCTTTTACTCTTTTGCAAATTAAAATTAGAAAGAATTAACGTACGATCTTCGGACCTGGGCTGTTTTAAAGATTAATAAATAAGGTTTCATATTCTTATCATCACATTTTGCCTATGATACAAAATCGCTCAATTTCTACCTTTAAATCATATTTATTTGAAAAATTTAAGGTTTTTAATGATATGTTGCCTTACCGACTGTGTCATTGTTAAACTTAAGATTGTATTGTTGCCTTAATCTTTATACTATATGCGTAAGGAATGCATGCTTTGAATGCTTTAATACGAGAGAGAGAGAAGGAGAGGGACAAAATTAAATGTTCCGTAAATTAAAAATAATTTTGGGTGTATAGGAATTATATAATGTATTTCTTTGTCATACAATTTATATTTGTCCAAAACTATTTTTACTCTCTCAAACACTCAATTATTTGAATTTTATATTTATTGTTTACCTTTTAGTGCATTTAAAAGTTGGTTTCATTAATTTTTATTTCAATTTGAACTTAATACTTAATTCACGCATACCCATCATATATGATGGGTAATTACACTAGTAGCTTGATATTTTGTCATTTTAATATTCAGTCACTGGGTAAGCACTGGGGTGAATTTATGTTAGTACATATGTGCCTCAACAGAAATTGCAAAGTGGCTTTGATTGTGCTACCTGAAGAATTACTTCACTTGAAATCAACCAATACAATCTTAATGGTTGTAAACAAATTATATTCATTAAGAGAGTGTAAGAGAAGAGGTGTTATTATTTATATAAACAGTGATCTTTCATTCAATGAACACAATACCAGATCAGATCAGTTAGAATCAGTTATTGGTACCTTGAATGTTAATGACTGTAGTAGGGAATTTATTCTCAAGTTTGCTATATGAATGAGTCATTTCAGAACAGATAAGGCATTGATTCTTGGAAACATGAACATTGATGTTGAAAAGAAAGATTATCTCATAAATAAATATAAGGATATATCTTCATTTGCATTTTACAACTTAATCAGAGGATATACAAAAGAGGAAATGTACAATATTAAATTGGTGAAATCAAGTTTAGACCATATATTATTGAAAGGTATAGCAACAGTCTCCAAAATAGCCACATATGTTCATGAGATAGCCATTCCATTAATGACAGGATTCATCAAAGCGATGCTTTGTGTGTACCTTGATTTCTCAAAGGTTTTTGATACAGTAGACCACTTTCTACTCTCACAGAAGTTAATTCATTTTGGTACTTCTGGTAACTTACTCGATCTACTAAGATTTTACTTATATAATAGAACTCAGGCCGTACTTGTCAGTGGATCACTAACTGTGCTGTTAACTTTGGTGTTCCTCAGGGGTCTATTTTAGGACCCTTTTTGTTCAATGTCTTCATCAACTACTTGCTGTCAGTCCTCCTCACCTCAAAATACTTATTATATGTGGATGATTTGAAGATATACCTCTCCATCATCTCTCGACATGACTGTGACTAATTGCAGAATGACTTAGACAATTTTCATAATTGGTGCTGTGATTGGAAATTATTTCCTAATTAACATTAAAAATTGTGAAAGCATTTCCTTTACTTTGAAGAAACATCATATATGTGCATTCATATCATCCTAATGGCATTAGCCTTGAATGTGTCCACCCTATTGTAGACTTAGGCATCACGCTTCACTCAAATCTATCATTTGACACTCATATAAATAGCTTAGTTGGGAGAACTTATTAATTTATTAAACAAAACACCCATTTCAGTTCAATGGGTACTGTTGTGACTCCATTTGTTTCTCTAGTGGGACTCCTATTAGAGCATGCCTCCTTCATTTGGAATCCTCACCACAAGTGTAAATCTGATAGAATTGAAACATCTCAAATGTGTCTTATAAAGTGGATCTGCTTTAAGCAGGACCTGATCTACCACCATGATATTGTCGCATATGTTCCGCGTTTAGGGACTATTGCTACGGTAGCCCGCCGATGCATACCGATTTCTCTTGTCGTCTCTACTCACTTCCTACTCCTCTCTCGACGCCACCACACTCTCTCCCCCTCTCTTCCGGTTTTAGCCTACTTCCTCTTTCGTCCTCAACCGCACGCTACTGCCATTTCGCGGGCGTTAGCAACAATATGTACCCAGAAATGTGCTCTGAGTGGAACCTTGTTCCCCTGGAATGGAGACACACAGTGATTGACTGCTTGCATTTCTACAAAATTCTCCATGGGGAAGCATCAATTTTGCTGTCCCAGCCAGGAAATCAAGATGCACCTGTTTGCTGTCCCATTCTCTTGAATTGATTGTTTTAAATTCTCCCCACTTGTAAGGGTAGTCAGCACCTATAATTGTATTTGTGATGCGATGGACCAGCACTGACATTTTTAATGACTCAATGGCCAAGTTTAAAATTAAGGCCTACCAATGCTTAATACAGGCAACTTAGTATATACCGGCTAACTTCTTTTTATAATGTTTTTAATATATCACGTCATTTTCCTCTCTATTTAGTCCATAATTTCTTTATTTGTTTGTTTATTAAATTACATGTAATTGGGATTTATGTAATAAATAAACTACTACTACTACTAAATAATGTGATGTTTCATTATAAGATCTAAAATTGCTGACCACTACATCACTAGGGTTAGTGTTAAATTATCACAAAGGAATAACAGAAACATTTATGATAAAATGGATAATCATGCCACTACTTATCTGAATAAAAGAATGCAAATCAAAGATGGCTCAAACACTTTTGGTGTAGTATGATAAATAGATGAGTCTCCAGTAGCCAACACAAGGGTTCAACGAATAGCCCAATAGCTATTCCATAACAATGTTATAAATCTATTTATTGAGCATATAAATAGAGATAAAAAGGAAATAATAAAAAATATCCGTAATTTGTGAGATATTATATAAATCGTACAAAAATTAAGTTAATAATATCATTAAATGAAAACATTATCGGCAGTAATCACTGACATATGCATCTGTATCCACCCCAGCGCATTCATTGTGAACCCACAAGGCACATGAAATGCACTGTACCCACAGCTCTCCTCTTCTATCCTAGGAGAAGTGACTAGAACTGAAAAGACAATATGCATCAACAGAATCAAGATTGAGTTGTCCCGAAATCACTATCTTGATCATCAGGGATGAAGATACTAGCAGGATAATCCTCCTGAAATTCACTTGATTATGGTTGTCTTCGAATTTGTTTCCTCCCTGTTCCACAACTCCTAAAACTAAGTTGTTTCTTTGCCTTAGTGTTTTGAGCATCACAACTTTTGAGAGATTTTTTTAAAGAATCTGATCATTGATCCTTTTAAGATGATGCAGTGATGATAGAGGCTCCCGTTGCCTTATGCCCATGGTTTGAAGTTATCCTTTTTATTTTTAGCGTGGGGTGTATGTCATGTGGAGATACAGTTGGTGAAATTCGACTCGAAGGACCAGGAACAGGTTCTAGTGTCTGTAACACTTGAGTGAGATATTGGCAAAGGCTGTGGAGGCTTTTCAACACAAAAATAGCTGGATTATGGCTTGCATTTGCTTTTTCTTGTTCAGCTGCAATGAAGTCAGCATCCGAGAAAATGTTGATGTCTAAAGGATAAATTTCAACGTCACGGTAACCATTCACAGTGATTTCACCTGTTTGGACTTTAAAATAGGCTTTCCCAAACAATCTTTGCCAAATGGAATATAGTTTGGAGGTGGTCCCTGGCAGCATGAGCCTCATACCAAGTTTCATGAAAATCGGTCCATTGGTGCAAAAGTTGTTAGTAGGGAACACACATACATACACACAGAGAGGACCATTTCATTAGGCTATGTTTCCTTTGGAAACAAGCCTAAAAATGTTGGTAAAAATAAAATTGCGCATGTGACTTGTCAAAAGTGGAAAATCTGCTAAAGGCAGAAATCTGAGAGCAATCCCTTTGAGGGTCCGCCTCTCATAGGTAGTAATCAAAAGAGACTGGTTTCTTAACTTATGGAGTTAGCTAGAGCAGGGCTTTTCAAACTTATTCTCTGTGGCTCAGTAAAATTAGAAAATACATGTGGCAGCCCACAGAAACTTTTATACATAAATTGTTACATCTACACGACCATTTCATAAGGCTGTTTCCTTTGGAAACCAGCCTAAACATTTAATCAATATTAGCCCAGGGAATGATAAATTAAGTTAAGATACATGAAAAATGCTTTCAAAATGGAGGTGATTACAAAAATTATAAATAATAGTTTAAAATCAGGCACTGACCTCACAATATGAAAATAACTATTTTTAACCTATTTTCAATGCAGATAAATGTTAAGACTAAATAATTATTGTCCATTCTCTATCTTATCTTCAGTTAATAAAATGATGGAGAAGTGGGTCTGAATACTTAATTGGATTTTTAGAAAAAAATAATATAATTTCTGAAAGCCAATTTGGCTTTTGTAAAAACAAAGGCACTAAAGAAGCTTTTCAAGAATTTTCTGACATTATCAATGAAAAACTAGCCAAAAATATCCATATTATTGTAACTTTTATTGACTTCAGGAAAGCTTTTGATACAAATTGACATAGACATACCGTTACTCAATTAGTAAAAAATTGGTATTCGAGGGCAAATTGACAGAAGCATAAGAATTAGATTAGTAACCTTAGATATATAACTTATTGTAATGTTGTAGCCACGACTTGCGCTTGAGCATCCTTCATTGGTGCCAAGTGCGCGCACAGCCTTCACTTGTTTCAGGGCAACAAACAAAGCTACAGTGGAGGCTAGTCAGTCTGACGCCGGATCTGGAGATTAATTTAATTTAATTTAATCATAATACACGGGTAGTAAGTTACCCATTTACAAAGATATATAAAACATATAATAGCACAAATAAAATAAATATAGTAAAATGTTACATTAAATCAAATGCATATATTCATTGAAGTTGTAGTTACAAAACAGTAATAAACTTATTGCATTTGATATAAAATATAACCACCAAAGCACACAAATATTACCTAAATTCATGAATTGCCTTAATTTGTTTAACAGTAGTTTAAAAAATGTCTATAAAACTATAAGATAAAAATAGGTTACCTAAACATTGAAGACGGTTTATTGGTGAGTGGTATATATAATTTGTAGTACAAGCATTGTTAAAAAATGTATCTGTGGATCTAGTATTATAAGATGGTACGCGAAACTGAATTAATGATAATAGGTTGGGGCAATCATAACTGGAATTTACTATTTTTAGTAATGTTACAACATCCAAGATTTCGCGACGAAAGTGTAGTGTTTTTAAGTTGAGGCTACATAAAAGATGTTGATACCGTATGTCCGATGTACAATTCCCGAGTTTGAAGTTAA
This sequence comes from Tanypteryx hageni, assembly GCA_028673005.1. Classification (NCBI taxonomy): domain Eukaryota; kingdom Metazoa; phylum Arthropoda; class Insecta; order Odonata; family Petaluridae; genus Tanypteryx; species Tanypteryx hageni. Next base: position 4,950,824 of record CM054116.1, on the reverse strand, counting down.
CCAGCCTTAAAAATTCATGCTGAACTTTCTCTATTGAGTAAGAATGGCTTTGGTAATATGGTGACCACACAGGTGAAGCATATTCTAAATGGGGTCTTACCAGGGAGCAATACAGTTACTTTAAAGATGTGACATTTTGGAACATACTAGTATTCCTGGAGATGAATCCAAGCATTTGTAACCCCTTCTTTACAACAGTATTAATATGGCTAGAAAAGGTAAGGGAAGAATCAAAAATCACACCCAAATCCCTAATTTTGTTAACTCTTTTAAGTGCCGTGTCATTAATAAAATAACATTCCAAAACGGGATATTTGCACTTATGAAAGGTGATGACGTTACATTTTGAAATATTCAATTGCATTTTGTTGGTGGTACACCATCTAAACAAGTTATTCACAGCCAATTGTAAAATATCGCAATCGCTAGAGGAATGTACCGTTTTATAAATTTTTAAATCATCTGCAAAGAGAAGTATATGTACGTTTTGCACATAATTGACTATATCATTAACAAAAATGTTAAATAATAATGGTCCCAAATGGGAGCCCTGGGGGACTCCTGATGTCACATCAAATGTATATGAAAAGAAGGATTTAACTTTAACATACTGCTGTCTACCAGCTAAATAACTACGTAGCCAAGACAACATAGTACCTCTGATGCCTACAGATTCTAATTTATTAATCAGTAAACCATGGTCCACTGTATCAAAAGCCTTACTAAAGTCTGTATAAACAGCGTCAACTTGCAAATTATTGTTTATGGCACTATAAATATTTTCTTCATAAACTAATAAATTGGTAACAGTAGAACGATTTGCCATAAACCCATGTTGTTGATCAATGATAATATTTTTTAAAAGTGGAGTTAGCATATCGAGAACTAAGCTTTCGAACAATTTAGAGAGACATGATTGAATAGACACAGGTTGATAATTAGTAATATCAGATTTCTTGCCTTTTTTATAAATTGGAACAACGTGACTTATTTTCCATTGGCTTGGAAATTCACCCGAGGAAAGTGACATATTAAAAAGTATGAGTAGTGGAAAAATTAATACACTGGAGCATTCTTTAATCAAAAGAGGGGGAATGTTGTCAGGACCTGGACCTTTTTTAATATCGACAGATTTTAACTTTTTCAAAATGTCATCAGATGTCACCTTGCATATACGTATATGTGTAGTATTGTCCTCTTTAAAGTTCAAATCATTATTCATATCTGAGTTTGAGCTGTAAACACAACTAAAGTACTTGGCAAAAAGATTAGCTATAGCTTGTCCATCTTGAGCTACCACAGATTCTATATACATGTGTTTGAATAAATACATCACATTGGCGACGAGGATGCCGAATTTTATGGACAAATTTGTACAAGGGGAGGATAATTGGGACGCGTATGAGGAAAGGTTGGAACAATTTTTTATAGTAAATGATGTAGGGCCAGACTCCGCCATTCATTTGGCGAAAAAGAAAGCCATTCTGCTTTCATCGATTGGTAAGGAGACGTACGAAGTGTTGAGAGACATTTGCGAGCCAAAGAAACCGGTAGATTTGAAGTACGATGAAATCACTGCCGCGCTACGAACGCAATTTTCACCGAAGCGATCAGTCATTGCCGAAAGACACCGATTCAACGAGCGGGTTCAAAGGAACAGGGAGTCAGTGTTAAATTTCGCCGCAGGGCTCCGGAAGGGCTCCAGGTTTTGCAAATACGGTGCTTTTTTAGATCAGGCTTTACGCGATCAGTTTGTTTTGGGGTAATTTTAAAATTACAATAAACCCACAACTCTAAGTAGAGCACTACCCACTTCCAAGAGTTGAAGAAATTTTTGTAAAATTACAAGGTGGGGAAAAGTTTTCAACAGTTGATCTGTCTCAGGCATATCAACAATTGATTTTAAAAGAAGATTCTCAGAAATATTGCACTATCAACACCCATAGAGGCCTTTTTAGGTATAGGAGACTCCCATTTGGAATAGCGTCTGCACCTGCGATTTTTCAAAGGGCAATGGACCAGGTTCTTCAAGGGTTAAAGGGAGTGGCATGTTTTCAGGACGATATAATAATCACAGGCAGAGATGACAAGGAGCACATAGAGAATCTGGAAAGACTGTTGGAGAGATTAGACGGGTGTGGATTCAAGGTAAATAGATTGAAGTGTAATTTGCTGTTGAAATCTGTTGAATTTTTGGGACACACAATTGATAAGGAAGGCCTACATGCATCCACATCCAAGGTTGAAGCAATCAAGAATTCCCCAATCCCTCAGGGTGTTTCCCAATTAAGAGCCTTTCTTGGCTTAGTTGAATACTATTCAAAATTTCTACCAGGGTTAGTCTCAATGTTACATCCCTTTCATAAACTCCTTCAAAAGGATGCAGAGTGGTGTTGGACCCAGGAGTGCAGTGCAGCAATTAAGGCAGTCAAGGAGGCAGTCATATCCACCAAGGTACTAGCTCACTATACCCCATCCCTTCCTGTTATTTTGGAGTGTGATGCTTCTCCGCATGGGTTAGGGGCTGTGATTCTCCATAAATTTCCAAATGGCGAAGAGAGACCAATAGCTTTTGCCTCCAGGTCCCTCAGTAAGACAGAGAGAAATTATTCCCAGATAGACAGGGAGGCATTAGGAATAATTTTTGGGGTGAAGAGGTTCAGCCATTATCTTTATGAGAGGAAATTTATATTGAGAACCGATCACAAACCTTTGATATTTATATTTGGGGAGAAGAAAGGCATCCCCCAAATGGCAGCTAATAGATTGCAGAGATGGGCCATCATTTTGCAGTCTTATAATTACAGTATTGAGCATGTGAAGGCTGCTGAGAACAGAGTAGCAGATGGGTTATCGAGACTGCCACTTAATACTGTTGAACGAGAGGAAGAGGAGTTTTCTTACATTGAAATGGGTAAGAGAGAATTTCTACCAATTACTGCTACAAAAATTAGTGAAGAGTCGAAGAGGGACAAAATTCTGAGTCATATAATTGATTTTTGTTTGTTTAGCTGGCCGTCTCATACAGATGAAGAGTTTAAGCCTTTTAGAATTCGAAGCCATGAACTTACAGTAGAGCAAGGATGCCTGATGTGGGGGAATAGAATAGTAATACCCAACAGCTTGAGACCACGTATTTTAGAAGAGCTCCACTCTAGTCACATGGGCATAGTGAAGATGAGGTCTTTAGCCGGGTCTTATGTTTGGTGGCCAAAGCTAGATGAGTGCATTGAATCTATTACAAAGTCATGCATTCCATGTTTAATGCACAAGCCGGCACCAAATAAGAGTACCATAAAATCGTGGGAGTGGGCAGAGAAGCCTTGGCAGAGACTTCATATAGATTTAGCTGGCCCATTTGAGAGAAAAACCTTTCTTGTGATAATAGACAGCCACTCAAAATGGCCTGAGGTTAAGGAGTTGAGGAATGGGACATCTGAAGAGATAATTTCTCATCTGAGGTCTTTGTTTGCAATATTTGGACTTCCCGAAACTATAGTCACAGACAACGGATCTCCATTTATCTCTGCAGAGTTCAGACACTTTTGTAGAATGAATGGTATTGAGCAAATTCATTCTGCTCCTTACCACCCAGCAACAAATGGGGCTGCGGAAAATTTGGTGAAATTGTTCAAATCCAAAGTTAAGTCTCTCTTACACACTAAGATTCCTTTGCACATTGCCTTACCCAGGTTTCTTTTCAGTGCCAGGATCACGCCCCATGTAACTACAAGGGAGGCTCCAAGCAAGCTGCTACTGGGAAGAATTCCCAGATCACGGCTATCATTTGTAAAACCAAATTTACAGGATTCGGTGAACAAGGGAACTTCAGGGAAGCAGAAGGAGGGAACGTCCGTGAGGACCTTCAGTGTGGGAGACAGGGTGATGGCGAGACAATACAGGGGAAGATCCAGGTGGGCAATAGGAACCATCATAGCAGTCCAAGGGTCTCGGAATTTCATGGTGGAGACTGATGGTGGGTTGGTGTGGCATAGACATTTGGACCAACTTCGAGAGTTCTGGGATAGTAAGGGAAACAGCAGTGAAATGCAAACAAGGATTCCAGCGAAGGACAGCACAACACCCATGGTTGCAGAGGACAACATAAGCTCCTGGGAACCCCTAATCTCCTCATGTACTGACACGGAACAAGGACTGGAGAGAGTAGGCAGTCCTGAGGAATAAGTGACTGCCGAAACAGTTAATTCAGCTGTTGAGGCAGATAAAAGTGATATATCTGTGCATAGATACCCACTAAGAAATCAGAAACAAAGAGTTATTAGAGACATGTAAACAATGGACTATATATATAACATATATATGTTTTTATGTAAATTGTTTAATTTTTTTGTTTTTTTTGTGGTGTTTTTTTGTGGAAGGGGAGGAGTGTAATGTTGTAGCCACGACTTGTGCTTGAGCATCCTTCATTGGTGCCAAGTGCACGCACAGCCTTCACTTGTTTCAGGGCAACAAACAAAGCTACAGCGGAGGCTAGTCAGTCTGACGCCGGTGCTGGAGATTAACGCGCGTGTTTGAATAAATACATCACACTTGTGGTGTTCCTCAAGGGTCAATTTTAGGCCCTATCTTGTTTCTGATTTATATAAATGCTTTGTGCAATGTAACAAAATAGTAAAATAATTCAAAATGCTGATGATATAGCTATGATAACAGCTCACAAGAAACTCACAGTTGGTCATGATCTAATTAAAAATGATTTTGATAGTGTAAATACATGGTCTCATGGCAATAGTCTAGTTATAAATAATACAAAACTCAAACTAGGTATGTATCTAACAGGACATCAAAAAGAGAATGTCTTAAAATAAAATTTCATTGCCAGACTTGTTTACATAAAGATGCTCAGGATTTAAACCATGACTGTGAAACATTAGAACAAGTTGGCAAATATATCTATCTAGAAATGGTAATTGATGAGAACTTTACATTTGATCTCCATACCAGGTAAATAAATAGTAAATAAAGGAAAATAATGTACCAGATCTATCATGTTAAAGACATCCTGCCAATAAACTTCAAACTAATGGTTTATTATTCCTTGGTTGAGAGTATCCTCCAGTATGGAGTAATGATATGGGGGAACACAGGCATCCCTGGTTATAATGTGCTCCACTTAGTGGGGTTTTATGATAGTGCTATTGCTAAATGCTAAATCATTGACTCTTTGGTCATATATTATAAGCAAATAACATTCTCATAACATTTATTATACCTAATTAGTATTTGTAGGTGAATTATGATTAAATTAAACATCATTAAACTATCCAGTCAACAAAAAATAATCTCTTCTATAGTTTCTTGGTGCTATTTCGATGGCAGCTAATTTACATTAGATTTTGTCAATATAAGGATTAATAGATCTTACTTATCTGATTATGCTGCAACAAGTTGCCTTCATTTATTTTTTTGTCTGTATATTCTACATGTAGTGCTTATTAGCTTCTACATTTACTTCCACTTGGTAACGAATTATTTGACAAATAATATCCTTGCACTAAAGGCATTTTTGTTTAGGATCATTCTGAGGCCAGTTCATGACTAAAAATATATACATACATACATGCAAATACATATAAACAAGATATTAGTGCAGCATTCACTGTAAAAACTTTTCTCATATCTGCACACTTCTACTGTACACAGATATGTAAATGGTTGCATAAATATTTATATTTGCAATTTGACTCATAGCAACAATTCTGCTGCTGTGAGTGGAGAAAGCTTAGTATGAAACTTTATATGTTACAATGTCACTGGTAATCCTATTGAAATCATACATCTTAAGTAATCGTAACTCATTATTATGAATAATACAAAATTGGTTCATTTTTCTAGTGTAATTGTCTATAATGAATTGTTTTATACTAGAATGGCTGATGGGACATTTTTGTCCCATTTTAAATTTCAGATTGCTGCCAAACAATTTTTTTGGAGTGCAGGGAGTCATCATGACATTTCATGATATTAATCTAGTTATGCACAGAGAATATTTCACCCTTCCCACTGCCTCGATTGAGATGTGAAATACATTTACCCTAGAACTGCCAATGGGACATTTTTGTCCCATTGGCATAATCATTACTAATCTGCTACTTTGTTTCAATATAGTACAGTGCATAGGCCTTTCTGAGTTCACTGTTTAGTGGAGCTATGACACTTATGTAGTCCCCTTTGTCCTTTCCTCTCCATTGCTTCCTCTCCCTCCTGTCCCCTCCTGACACCTCTCTCTACTTACCCTCACCTCATGACACAAGACAAGTCACAATGTGTCTCAGTGGTCATTGGGTAGTTCGCATGCCATGGCTAGTAGCAGTTTGGTTTTGATGTGTTTCTGCTAATTAAACATCATTATGGCATGTACATATGGTTTTTCACCTGAGAATGTAGTCCAGTTTCTCCAGGAGTTGTCTGAAAATGAATCCGAAATATCCGAAGACAACAATATTGATTTTAATGATTCTAAGGACGATGACTTCTGTCCAAATGATAAGAATGACAGTTGGCCATCTGAAACGGGAAGTGTGAAGTATCTTAACAGCAATGTGGATGATCCGGGGTCTTCCTGCAGAATGGCTCCCACTGAAGGACCTGAAGCTATATGTGGTAGAGGTACGTTTTATTTTTATGATATGTTCTACGTGGCATGTATAATGTTTCATACTATGCTCGATTTCCATATACTGCTCTTGTTTTTTGCTATATTCTTATTGCTGCTCCATGACAAGCTGATCCAATGCAAAATGCTTCCAGACATTGTGCTCTGAGTAGAGACACTGCCCATGTTCCATCTAGGGCTGGTCCGGCAGGCCATGCACCATCTGACAGTGGATTCAATGTAGCTGTTGGTGATGGGGGTTACGGTGATAGAAGCAGTGTTGCTTCTGGTGACGGGATAGCTCAAGGTCCATATGCCGATCAGCATGTTTCTCCACCTCCAATACATGCTCCTCGCTGATGCACAGGTACAGCGATGGTCGTTAGAACAGTGCTTCTGGCTCCTGATGGTACACAGTGGGAAGTGGTAGGGACTAGAAATGCTACCACTGGCAGATGTTCACAACAGAATGTACTGAGAGAGGAACGGGGACCAACACCCTATGCAAAGTGCCATATATTTCATAATTCTGTGGCAAGCGCATGGCATCTCATTATTGATGTTTACATCCTGAATCACATAAAGAAGTGCACTGATCTGAGACAGAGGCTACCAAAAGGAGGCAGAAAAATAATATTGAGTGGTCAATGACACGTGAAGAGCTTGAAGTTTTTATAACAATTTTGTATGCACGTGGAGTCACTGGAGCAGAAGGACTAAAAGTAAACTCTCTCTGGTCGAAACAATGGGGACTGCCATTATGTAATAAGGTCATGTCAAGTAATCATTTCTGAGAGATACTCAGATACATCAGATTCAATGTCAAGTCCACCAGGTCTGAGCACTTAAAAACTGATAAGTTTGTCATTATTTCAGAAGTTTGGAATAGGCTCATTCAAAACTCTCAGACTTGTTACAGACCTGGAGCTTACATATTAGTATACGGGCAGCTCTTTTCTACCAAAGCTAGGGCTCAATTCATTCAGTTCATGGCTTTCAAGCCTGATAAGTATGGGTAGAAGTTCCGGGTTTCTGTAGACAAAGTAACAAAGTTTATACTGAATGCACTCCCTTATCTTGACAAAGATGAACTCTGACCAAATGATCAGCACCTTTTCCAGTACGTAGTAATGAAACTGATGGAGCCATTCCTGAAAAAGGGAAGAAATGTTACATTTGACAATTTCTTCACTTCTCTGGCTTTGACTGATAATCTAAAGGCTAAATCCACCAGCTTGGTTGGTACAATAAACTGGAGGTGAAGAGAAATCCCCTTGGCTGTGAAAAATTCACATGGAGCTTTGTACAACACCCAGGTACTGAAAAATTGAGATACTTACACTCACAGTTTACCAAGGTAAAGTGAATAATACCTATTAATTAGATAAATCAACAGAGGAAATATTTTTCAGTTTATTTTGCTGATTTATCTGTAAAAATAATGAAAAAGGAAGTAGACTTTCATACTTATGAAAATGTGAGTGATCATGAGAAATGAGCTTAAATTTCTATACTTGAGTATACTTGTTCTTTATTTCATATAGTGACTGTACCTACCTATTTGGTGATCACATGATTGCCAAAATGTGTTGTATGTTGCTTTCAAGTGAAAAGCACTTAATTTTCTAAAACATGTTAAATTAAAACATTTACTGAATTATCACTATATTATGTCATTAAATCTAATTTTTTATGAGACTGTACTTTCAAGAAAAAATAATATATACTTGTATCAACATATGATTAATTTGTTTGTTTCAAAATAAAAAGCTTCCCACACTGATATTAACATGCAAAACACTGGGACATTTTTGTCTCATCGGCCATTCTCGAGTGTTCATGAGGTCTGTTCATTCTATTGGTAAGAGATACATATTAGCTGTCATTACCACACCACCTGGAGGCAACTTTTGTAAACACTTTTGTTTATACTTAGTTGTGTCTTAGTTGCACTCCTTTTTATTCTTTATTATTGGAGTTTCGTGGCTATATCCAGTATCAGAAGGCTACAGTATAACTTTATGTCTGTCCTTTTTAAGGTCATTGAATTTTTCTCACAGTTCCTTAAAATATTTATTATCATTTAACATATTTGGAATTTTTAGAAATATTACAAATATGGCCACATCAGATTTTTCTTTTGTGCATTAAGCTCCTTGTAGCAGCTGATATTGTTACTTCTTTCAAAATTTGGATCCTGCTGAATGACATAATCTGTGACCTACACAGACGTACTGAGGATTTTACCAAGAACCGCAGGAATGCAACCATGAATGTATGAGGAAAAAAAGAACTGCGGGAGAGAGGGTGTGGAGTTTTTCCAACAACTTCTCTGGCCTCTGGACTGCCTGGAGGAGGAAGGTGAGAATGCCTGGGTTGGGAAAAGGGGGAAAGTAAACATACGACAATTGAAAACATTGACGCAACAGTGCATGCTGCTGCCTAGAACATAAATTGGGCCCACTCAGCCCAGTGAGCGTCCGTATCACTGATGTCGCAGTTTCTTTCTTACAGATGTGTGTGAAAATCTAACAGTATTATAATTTGAAAACGAAACCTCCTGGCCGAAGAAGAACTGGCCCAAAGGAGGATATCGGCCCACAGGGATTTTGCCCAGTGTCCCAGCAGACCAATCTACCCCTTGACCATCAAAATACTAAAAAATAGAGGCGATACACCATATTTAGGATGAAATATGACATCGGCCCTCCAAACATTATAAAAATAAACAGCACAATATACATTGCACAAACTTTCTCATATGTTTGGTCTAACTATACTCTTTGCCCAAAATTAACTCTGTGTGCTCGGCAATTCACTGCCAATTATGTTAAACTGTTAATTATGTTAAACAGAAGCAAAGCAACCTACACCATCAACCTCTCATATCATATCATATAAATTACGGAATTTAAGACTAGGGAATCCCTGGGTTCCCCCTCCCCTTCTCTGACGCATGCGCCGAACGTCTTGTACAGAATCCATTAAATGTCTACCGACCTCTCGGTCTCCCATTCCTCTCTTCACTAAGCCCATTCCCTGCTCTCGCCCAACCTATTTCTGGTCGTTTGTGACAAGTTTGTAGGAAGAGAGGCGAGAAGGAACCTAAACACGAAGAAGAGTGGGGAGAACTGGACATTAGGTTAGCGTATATAGTAAACCCTCGATTTAACGGACCTCGGTTTAGCGGACTTCGGATTTAACTGACAGAATCATGGCAATGGCAATAATGGACACATCCCCAAACAACGGACCAAGTCCGTTGTTTGGCGAATCAGTCCAGAGATTGTTCGCTGCTTCCCCTCAAAATGGCTGTTCACAGTTATACACTACATGTTTTTTTGCGCAGACTGTGTCTCAATGTTCTCCAAGAACGTTCTTTGCAGGATTGACGTCAGAATCTCGCCTTTTAGTGACTTCAAAATGACGGTTTAACGCGAGAGATCTAGATAAAAAACGCGAAGATGTGTTCTTATTTCGCGTTATTGACACAATCATGGCTTAAGGCAGGCCTGAAGCTGGCCTGAAGGTTAAAATTCCTGTTGTGACTACAGAAAAAAATTCAAATTACGACCGCCTTTTATCCATAAAACGTTTACAGGAGAGAAAAACTCAAAAGTTGCCGATATTAGATTCAATTCTGGCCACAACAGCGCTGTTTCGAGGTCTCAAGATCGCAAGAACGTTCTTGGGGAACAAGGCCCATGGGAACGATCTTGAACGTTGAGACACAGCTGGACACAGCCGTAGTAGGCACTTCCGTGGAAGGATAACTCCAACTTCGAAATGGTACGGCATGTAAGGGAAGCGATGTTTAGTTGTGGGCTTGGGCTGATTTCACACTACCGGTAATGCGAGCGATGCGATTGCAAGCGAATACTGTGACTCTAGAGCAGTGGTTCTTAACCAGTGCGAGGCACTGTTTCTAGGGGTGCGAGTTGTTGATCGAGATTAAAAAAAATTAATTTAAATAGAAACAAAATAAAATATACAACAAAACATTTTGGAGAAATGTCATTTAATTTGTCACAGCCTTTGAATAAACGCAAGTCATTATAAATGAGACGATTATGTATTCATGTCTTCGAAAGAAACATTTGCGTAAATCAAAGATATTTTTTCGGGGGTGCGAAAGCATATTCTGAAAGACCAAGGGGTGCGGGGAGCTAAAAAGGTTAAGAACCACTGCTATAGAGGATATAAATTATCCCGTTAAGTGCCCGTTGTAATAATAATCCATTGTATACATGATATTATCCATACATTGGCTCACGGACGGTATTGAATGCCAGATGCTTTTCAAGTCCGCGGAGTTTTTTTAAGAGTGCCATCGGAGTTATCAGAAATACTTATTACATTCCAGTGTTTTGCGACGAATAAATTAAAAGATATTGGTCATTTTATGGCAAAGTCAGTTAATCAATTCAGATGTAATAATACCATACGAAATTCATGATATTTCAGTGTCGACGTATTTTCTTAAAATATCGGAAAAAGTATTCTGAGGAATTAAAAGGTGATGTGGTTGTTTTAAATTCAATTTGTATCGTATATTCGTGCAGATGCGGTATTTCCTACATTAATTATCATTACCATCAGTAAAGGAGGTTTTTTCATGTAGGTACAAGTGTTTTTTTGGATTCGAAAAATCCCATTCACCATTTAACGGACGACCCTTCACCCTTATTAGTAAGTTAAATCGAGGATTTACTGTATTTTAATGCCACTGGACGCAAAGAAGGAACTACCCTTTATTTTTGTGCAATATCTCTTATCTCAAAATAAAAACGGGTCTACAAAATATGATACCCCCTATATATATAATACATGGGTCTAGCTTGTAGGTAACGGTCGACTGTGTACGCTTATAAAAGAAAAATGATTATAAAAGAAAAATGCTTATAAATCTAAGTTAATCATAGTTTTGTGTATATTTTAATGCCACTGGATGATATATATAGTAATTTTTTGGGACATTTGTCTTAGTTAGTATTATTTGTGACATCATGATGAATGACTGCATGCATTTTAATCAAAATCCTTAGAGCCATTTTTGAATAAATTGAATTTTGTTGCAAAATATCCAAGAATGAAGTGAGCTTAATTGCACAATACCGTTCATCTCTTCAGAGTGTCTATTATGAATGATATTATCCAAAAATATGAGATATCATTTGACATAGTTTTACCGTCTAGGATGCAGTAAGATTTTGAGTGGATCGCGGTGGAGGCGTGATGTCATAGGACTTAGGTAAGGTAGCTTAGCGTACATTGTAATGCCACTGGGCGCCATATAGTGATTACAACAGACATATGGTTTACGTAGTATTATTTGCAATATTAGGTTCTACAATTGGATTGATTTTAATCAAATTCCTTGTAGCCATTTTTGAGTAAATCAAATTTTTCTAAAAATTACCAAGTATAAACTACCCTTTATGTTTTTACAATATCATTTTTATCAAATAAGGGTCTGCATAAATACGAGATATCATTCGGTTTTATATATGCATTTGGGCCCTAGAACCATGAACAGACAGACTGACAGACACAGAGGGCATGGTGAAAACCACTTTTATGGACTCAGGGACACCTAAAGCCTCTATCTACGTCAAAATCTCGAAGTCGAATTTTTTCACGATTAAAATAATTTCTCAATATACTACATATACGTGATTATTTATTATTAAACATGGTTATCCATATACTCCTATTTTCCGCTGTCCTCTTCATTTCTTGATAATTCTCTTTCCAATTCAAATCGTCTATCAGCTGAAACCTTTTCCTACCTCTTTCCCTTTTCCCATCTAGTTTTCCTTCTAACACATCTTTAATCATACTCTCTCTCCTCAGGTAATGTCCAACCCAGTTTGCCTTCCTCTTTCTAATAGTCTGTATAATCATTTGCTTTTCTCCTACTCTTCGTAGCACTTCATCATTTTTCATCCTATCTGTCCAATTTATCTTCAGCATTCTCCTCCAAGTTCACATTTCAAAGCTTTCCAAGTATTTGATGTCATTTTTCCTTAGCGTCCATGTTTCTGCAACGTACAAAGCTATACTCCATACATAGGGTTTTATGAACTTCTTGCGGATATCTTTCCTTATATTCCCCGTAAGTAGGTGTTTCCTTCTTCTGAAAGCCGCTTTTGCTTTTCCTATTCTAGTCCTGATCTCATCCATAGATTTTGCTTCTCTTGTTAATGCGTCCAAGATATTTATAGTCTAAAACTTGTTCTGAAGGCTTTCCTTCAATACTTATGTTCAGATTCTCTTCTTTGCCCGATATTCTGAATTTATTTCCATACCGTATTTTCTACCTGTTATTACTAGTCCATTTATCATTATCTGGAGTTCCTCTCCCTTTCTTGCTAGAAGTACTTGATCATCCAGGTATTTTACTGTTCTTATAATCCTTCCTCCAATTTTGAAATCCCATGTGCCTTCTAACGCTTCTCGCATTAGACCTTACTCCAGAAGTCCGGCCACAAAGGACAACTTTGTTATATTGCAGAATATCTAAAAATAATAAGAGATCAAAGTTGTTTGCAATAGGATATTTTTCGGGAGAAATGTTGATTGTTTTTGTCTAGGGCCTTCCGTTCGACCGATACTTTCTTGGCTAATCAATGGTTAAGTGACTGCGGAAATTCCTACGTCCACATAAAGAAATGGGAAAACTCATGCAGCAGTGTTTATTGCACATTTACAATAAATTTTCAAATTGGTATCCATGCTGGCATACACACATTCTGATTCGTTCCCTCAAGCTTCTCCGTACACGTAGCAATGTTTGCGGAGTAATTTCTGCGCATGCTGCACGGATGTTCTCCCGAAGTTCTTCAAGGCTTCTTGGCCTGCTGTAGTAAACAACTGATTTCAAGTGTCCCCAGAGGAAGAAATCAAGGGGCGTAAGGACAGGAGAACGTGGCGGCCACTCCACTGGGCCCCTTCGTCCGATCTATTTTCCAGGCAGAAACGAATCTAACCACCTGCGCACCGTGTTAGAATAATGAGGAGACGCTCTGTCTTGTTGGAAGTAAAACTTCAGACGCTCGTCTAGGAGCATTTCGTCCAAGAAAGGCAGCAAATTGGTTTCTAAGAGACGAAGGTAAATCTCACCTGTCAGACGTCCATCTAAGAAGACAGACCCCAAAATTTTGTCACCAAAAATTCCACACCACACGTTGATCCGCGGATCAATTTGATAGTGCCCTTCTTGAACTGCATGGGGATTCGTCTCGGACCAATACACAAGGTTGTGCCTATTTACAGAACCATTAAGACGGAAGCACGCTTCATCGCTGAACAGAATATGCCCCTCCAGGTTTCTCAGAATTTGTCAGGTTCCCTGAAACCACTCACAAAATTCCAACCGTCTGCGTCATCTCCGTGCAGATGTTGACCGAAAGTTGTTTTGTACGGGTGGAATCTGTCCTTGGCAAGAATCCGCTGGACAGAACTTTTGCTAATCCCAATTTCTTGGGAAATTTTACGGGTGGATCGTCGAGGACTGGCGGCAACTTTAGCGAGGACAGCCAGTGTGTCTTCAGCCCCAGTAGAACTTCGCGGCCGTCCTGCACGAGGCCTGTCATTCACGCTTCCAGTTTCGTTGAAGCGATTGAAAGCATTGCGTATCATTTTCTCTGACGGTTCCGGTTTATCCGGATGACGACGGTGATACTCCCTTGCTGCTCTACGAAGGCTCAAGCCGGACACGTAAAGAATCACCATTTCCGCCTTGTCACGCTCTGCGTACATTTCTCCGCCTGCACTCCAGAACTGCCACTTGAAAATTGAAATTTCCGGTGTGACTGTCACGTCTCCAAACACCAACAATACAAAATGAACGTTAAAATGATGCGGCAACATCAACAATCACAGTTTCCACCGAAATCACCAGTAAATTAATTAATTCATTGTTAGGCATTAGCGGCCACACTAATCCATTTTAATGCCAGCAATTGATATCAATTGTTGTTGACATTTGTCAAATGCCACACTTTCTTGCATAATTCACACTTCTTGCCTCCTCACATAGCTCCTTTATGTGGACGTAGGAATTTCCACAGAGAGCCAAGAGAGTAGCGGTCGAACGGAAGACCCTAGACAAAAACAATCAACATTTCTCCCAAAAAATAGCCTATTGCAAACAACTTTGATCTCTTATTATTTTTAGATATTCTGCAAAATAACAGTTGTCCTATGTGGCCGGACTTCTGGGACACCCTGTATATTGAATAGGGTCGGCGATAGGCAGCAGCCCTGTCTTACTCCTTTACTGATATTTACTCTCCAACCTGACCTTTACAACTTGATTGACATATGGATTCCTAATCAGTTTCTCTCCTGTCTTTCCAGTCTACACCTATAGTTCCTTGTCCTTTTCTGAAACCGAATTGATCTTCCCCTATTATTTCTTCTGCCTTTTTCTCCATCCTTTTATTAAGAATCCTCGTGATGATCTTCGATGTGTGTGACAGAAGGCTTATAGTTCTGTAATCTTTACACTGCATTGCCTTTGGCTTCTTCTTTAGAGGGATCATTGTTACTTCTAGGAAATCCTGAGGCCACTCTCCCGTGTCGTAAATCTTATTAATTAATTTCGTGATCGCTTTTAGTCCTTCTGATCCTATGACTTTAAGTATCTCAGCCGGTATGCCATCGCTGCCCGTGGTTTTCCCCTTCTTTAGTTCCATTATCGCCTTTTCTACTTCGCTGTCCATAATACTTGGTCCTAAGTTGTCTTCTTCAATGTTTTCCTCATTTTCCAGTTCTATTTTTGCCGCTCCTGACTGTTTGCTGTATAATTCCTTAATGTATTCTTCCGATACCTGTGCTACATCCTTTGTTTCTGAGACTATCTTCCCATCCGTATTCATAATTCCCATACCATGAATTCCATTAGATTTCTTATCTTCTAACTCGAGTGCTCTAGTGTACATCATATCGTACCATCCTAACTTCTCCAATTGTTGTATTTCATCAAATTTTTCCTTTATCCAATTTTCTCTAGCTTCATCTGTTACCCTTCTCAACTCATTGTTTATACGTCTATAGTTGGCTTTACCTTCTTCACTGTTAACGTTTTTCCATTTTCGTCTCACATCCATTTTCTCCAGCATTTCCTTCGTGATCCATGGTTTTCTGATTTTCTTCTCTTGTTTTCCAATCTCTTTATCCAAGGTATCCTTGATACTGGTTTTAATTTCTTCCCATTCTATATCCACGGTATTGGTTTGTTTTCCAAATTTATTAGGCAATCTTTCAACTTCATACTGACTACATCCTGCCTTTCTCTCAGTATTTTAGGTCCCAAGTCTGCCTTTCTCTTCTCGTTTTTCTACTAAGTTTTCTATTAAGGACATTTAAATGAAAGGTGATATTTACCATGAAATAAAATTTTGCTAACCAATGTAAGTTCTTTATATTTATAATCTTTTCTCTGCATAAAGACTTTTACTTCTTTCAGACAGGCCGCAAAATGCCTAAGAACCATGTTTCTTGAAAGCCACTGCACTTTGTTGTGCAGAAGGTCCGCATATTGACTATACTATATTCATGGTCTTTGGTTTGTTTTCTAAATTTCTTAGGCAATCTTCCAATTTCATGCTGATTACATCCTGCCTTTCTTTCAGTTTTTCTATGTTCCAAGTCCGTCTTTCTCTTCTTGTTTTTCTTATTTGTTTGAGCTTTGTACTTACATCAACTATTAGAAGGCTGTGATCTGAATCAATGTCTGCTCCTACATATATGAAAATGTAATAATGCCTTTTCTTTCTGCCTGCCACAAATTAAAAATTCACTTAGTAGAACAAGAAATTGAAATGAATGTCCTTTTGTTTGCATCTCATCTAATTAAGAGCACTATGCAAGGGGATACCTGTACATATAAAAAAATGTTTCCTACACCTATCACATAAAAAATATAATCAATAGTATTAAGTATTTTGTCATTAATACTACTAAAAGGTATTTCTGCATTATTTACTTAGTTATTGTTCCAAAGAGGTCCCATTAATTCAAGCATCAGAGGCCTTGTAGTCTTAGCTACTTTGTTGCTAAGTTGTATTTAAATATTCTTGGGAAAAATAATTTTTTGGAAATCATTCTTGACATTAAATACAAAAAAGATAATTTCAAAGGAAGACAAAATTTGGTGCAGAAAGATATTAATGTTGCCCTTGCAAATAGCTTCAACTATATATTTCATGTTTGACAAGTCAAAAATTCTAACCAACTTTAAGGGCTTAACTTATGATGAGTAAATAAATTTTGAATAATTTCTCATACCTGAGCAATCTCAATGAAAGTGGTAACTTGATCAGATATGTTTCTTTCAAATGAAGCAAGCGTCTCCTGAAATGTATCAAAAAAGAAATAATATAATTTAATCAATAATATAATAAATATTTGTCTCAACAGACCACAGATGTGGCAAGAAAGGACATGTATCTCACATGACCACCTTTGGCACCCTTAGTCTTCCAGATGACAGAAGAGTCCCAGTTAATGTTTAATGAATAATGTGGTGGCAAAGATTGAGATGCTTATGCAAAATGTGAATACGAAATTATAATTATAAGGATATGCATAGGGCTGCAGTCTATGACGCATTTTAAGGCTTTCCATGTTTCTGATTAAAGATATTTTCTTGCGTGATACAGAGTGTTGGCATTATCATTATATATCGACGACTCTTACAGAGGAGGATATAACATATATATAACATATAACAGGAGGATACTAATGTTTAGGCACTTCCAGATGTGCTGGAGATTCGAAATTTTTTTCATAGGTAGGATTTTGTGCAAACCGACTAGAAAAAACGAAAATTTTGAAAAAGTGCAGCAATGCGGCCGCTAAAAATTCGCAATTGTTTAAACAAATTTTCATGGTTTATGTATTTCCGAATGTGCTATGGAGTTGAAATTTTTTTTGTAAGTAGAATTCCTAAAATAACGAAATAGGGAATATACAAATTTTGATATTTTAATTTGTTTGGCAGTTAAAAATTCTTAAAGTTTAAACAAATGGATAACTACGGGATGAGCTAGGAAGCTGAAATTTTCAAATTATTTAGAGAATAGTAAATTTGCACAAATAAACATTTCGTTTTTACCATATATGAATTGTGGCGGCCGTTAAAAATTATTTAAATTGAAACAATTAGAAAAATATTATTTTATTTCTAGAAGTGCAACAACTTAAAAATTTGGCTAAAATGTGTAGCATTAGAACCTTATAATGAAGAAAGTGTAAAATTTTTAAAATTGCGACATTTGGAGATTGTTTTAAACTATTATTTTTACATGTGGTAAAAACGAAAATCGCTGCGGATAGATAACTGTTTAGGTACTACTGGGCAAGTTAGTGAGCTGAGATTTTCCAGTTATATAAATTTTAGTCTTTGTAAACAAATAAACATCTCAGAGTAGTTATAAAATTCTTATTGCGGCCGTTAAAAATTATTTAAATTTAAACAATTAGATAAATGTTATTTCACTTCTTATTGTGCTACAATGTTAAAATTTGACAAATGTGTCGCATTATTAACCCAATGTGAAAAACATATTGTATTCCTAAAATTGCAAAAATTAGCGATTGTTTTACTCCATTATTGTCCCATAAGGAAAAAACGAAAATCGGTCCCGAGGAGAAATCTTTAAATTAAAGAAATATTTCTCATGATGAAATATCTCTCTGAAAAATTAATGTATTTTCAAGGTGAGATGATATGCTTGCAGAATGCAAGCGCCTTTTACTAGTATATTATAATGCAAAGTGCTGGGTGGAAAGGTGAAATGTGATCCCTGTGACAACAATTTAATGGTATATACAGGGTATCTCAAAAAATGTATACACATTTTATTAAAGAAAAAATACCCATTATATAATTCAGAAACAGTCAATAGCATAGTCAGAAGCAATAGTTTGTGGCACATGATGAAATATCGCAGATGTTCAAAATTACCACTGTTGACTTCAAGGCACTGTTGACAGCGGTGAACAACTGAGTGACAAATGTTCACCAAGGTATCTGCTGGGATGGCTATGCATAACTGTTCAATTTCATTCCTTAGTTCTTGGAGTGTTGGTGGTATTTTACTGTACACTGAATCCTTTAGGTAACCCCACAAGTAAAAGTCAAGTGGAGTTAAATCAGGCAAACATGGGAGGTACTCAACACTTCCTCTGCAGTCTATCCACCAGACTGGGACATTGTCATCAAGATTGGCCCTGACATCACAATGGAAATGTGGAGGTACCCCTTCTTGTTGGTAGTAAATTTCCTCATCTCCATACAGCTGATAAATGACAGGCATAATGGATAACTCAAGCATGTTGAGGTACTCAGCACCAGTAACTGTATGTTCAAAGAAGTACGGTCCCACAATACCCCTGGATGACACATCACACCAGACTGTAAGTATTGATAAATTCACTGCCTTGTCCACATGAATGTTCAGATTTTCAAAAGACCAGTAGAAACGATAATGTCAGTTCACTGTACCATTGAGCTTTAATTTTGCCTCATCAGACCAAACAATCATGTCCACAAACTGTGCATCCTCATCCATCTTCCTTTAAAACCATTCACAAAACTCAGCTCTGCAATCAGGATCATCTACATTCATTGCATGTAACAGCCTTGGCACATAACATTTCTATTTAGCAGTTTTGAGAATCCGGTGTACACTTACCCTGCTGATTCGTCTCATGAGCACATCATCTTGCAGATTGTTTTGGTGATTGTGTGAATCACTATAACACCATAGCAGAATTTCTACATTCGTTGATGAGCAAAGTCTCCCAGATCATTGCTTGCACTCATCTCAAATTTATCATGAATTCTTGAAATTGTTAGTCATGTTGGAGGCTTAGTTGCAAATTCCATCTCCACCATCTCTGCACTTCACATACATTCTCAAATTTCCAGTACCACTTCAAAATTAATTAGCATTTTTTGAATGGCAAGCGGACCTCTGCCATTTTGTATTACACTCTGAATCATGGGTAAGGCATTGCAGTTTTCATTGCAACTAATACCATCTGCAACACTACTTAGAGGCACATTAAATTTTGGTTCTATCTTGAATACGTGAATAGATATTCATTATTAAAATGTGTTTACATTTTTTGAGACATCCATATATATATATATATATATATATATATATATATATATATATATATATATATATAAAACAGCTTACGGAAAAGGAAAGGTAAAATGGATAAATGGATGTCAACAAGGTGTTGGGATGAGGAAACCCAGTGAGCACTCACCAATCAGACGACTTCAGGTTGGCAAGGCACCGGGGATGTCGAAGCAACACACGTAAAAGAACACTAAAACACAGAAACATCACAAACGTAGAAGCTTTCGGAATTGTTCCTTCATCAGCTACAGCTCTGTAGCTGATGAAGGAACAATTCCGAAAGCTTCTACGTTTGTGATGTTTCTGTGTTTTAGTGTTCTTTGTGTCGCTTCGACATCCCCGGGGCCTTGCCAACCTGAAGTCGTCTGATTGGTGAGTGCTCACTGGGTTTCCTCATCCCAACACCTTGTTGACATCCATTTATATATATATATATATATATATATATATATATATATATATGTCAAAACAACATATGTGGACTGCCACTGCACACAGAGGGAAAGTTTCTCTCCATCAGCTTGACTACCCCACCCCCCCCCCCCACTAACCAACCCATGTCATAGCCATGTTGTCAGTTCTCATTGCTTACAGCGGGCTGTTTACTACATTTTTTTATCTTTATTATTTTGGATCCTTTCATGGTTATTATTTCGGCTTTGTTTTGGACATTTTTTGGCTTACAGATTTCATTATGTGTGTTTTGTTTGGTTTTCTCTTTGAACAATTACGAGATGGCAATGGCTAACACTTTCAAATTTCAACTGCCAGTCTGTTTCTCAGCGCTGTACAGCGCTTTTGTTTAAATGTCCATATCATGAGAACTGCAAATGTCTTTTCCAAAAATAATTTCAACTTATCTGCACATTTTGTCCATTCAATGTATCCCTCTAAATCAATTAGGGAAAAGTTTCCCAAGGAACGATTTTTTTATTTTCCAAGAAAAGATTTTGGAGAAAGAACAATGTTATTAAATTTTATAAGGGTGTTTGATTAATATTATATATATTTATTATTTATATAATCGTCATAAAGTCTTTCAGGAGGCATGACAAAAAAATTTGCTCTTATTGGATAATTGATAGTAGCTCAATAACTTTGGCCAAAACTAACAAAGGTGAAATACTCCTTTAGCCAAAACAACTAGAGGGCTACAAAAGCCAATGCATTTCGCCCACAAGGTGGGCATCGTCAGGGGTAAAACCTGTTTCAACAGTGACTGAAAGCCAACTGCCAGGTTTGAAACGGAAAGTATTAAGACAACGACCGAGAAACAAGTGAAACGCGGAAAGACTTTTAGGCGTGTGTGTCGTTTAAATGTAATATAAATATGTAAAATTGCCTTATTTTCCACCATTAAACAGAGGCTTGAGCAAAATTTTTAAACATAAGAATTATACCATAACATATACAAATCCTTATAATTTGAAAAATTTACTGGGCAGTACAAAAGACAGAACAGAATCTTTGAACAAATCCGGTATTTATAAAATACAATGCTCACACTGCGACAAAAAGTACATAGGACAAACAAGAAGGAAACTAATAACACGCTTCAAGGAACACATGGCTCACTATAAATATAATCGTTTTGAAAAATCAAGCGTTGCCAACCACATCTTTGAAACAGGTCATAGTATACACGTAAACGATTTAACATTGATAACTTCAGCCAATAACTCACTAAACTCGTTAGAAAACCTTCATATTTACAAAAACCGCGATACACTTATGAACACGGACACAGATTTCAACAAGACCCTATACAAATTGACAGATTTAAACGACACACACGCCGAAAAATCTTTCCGCGTTTCACTTGTTTCTCGGTCGTCGTCTTAATACTTTCCGTTTCAAACCTGGCAGTTGGCTTTCAGTCACTGTTGAAACAGGTTTTACCCCTGACGATGCCCACCTTGTGGGCAAAATGCATTGGGTTTTGTAGCCCTCTAGTTGTTTTGGCTAAAGGAGTATTTCACCTTTGTTTGTTCTTATTGGATAAGTATAAGGTGAGATATGATGTTGTTTGTTTAAAGATTGATAAAAACTTATAGAATCCACATTTTTAGTTTCTCTCTATTTTAATAATGTTCCCAAAATTTTAGAAAATTATAATACACATAATCAGATTCATCATAAAATTTAGTATGATTGAATCTTATTTTAACTTAAATAACAAAGTCAACATAATCAGGACAAATATGGCAACTGAGGGGAGGGTGCCAATTGGGGTGGAGAACCTTTACAGAGTCCTGCTCAAGCTTAGCCTATGTCCAAAGTATACCCAGAATGTTGTTTAGAATGCTGCACGCCTATAATAATGTGACAAATTTCACACTTGCATTTGTGATTCCATAACAAAATATGACGAAAGTCTATTTTTCCACAGCAAATTTATTATAAATATGATGGAAAATATTTCACCATCAGCATATATGTAAAATTTGATAATTTTCATGTTAGATCTACAATGTTGTTAATACATTTGTATTAAAAATTTTGTGATGCACAATTTATGAAAAGGACAAGCTTGACTATC
Organism: Tanypteryx hageni; assembly: GCA_028673005.1. NCBI lineage: Eukaryota > Metazoa > Arthropoda > Insecta > Odonata > Petaluridae > Tanypteryx > Tanypteryx hageni. The sequence continues at coordinate 4,928,506 of CM054116.1, read as the reverse complement.
AAATTTTAAGAAAGTTGTACCTGTATCTTTTATAATACTTGTCTGTGTGTGAGGACAGCATTTTTCGAAAACCAAGAAATTAAGAGACTTAAAACTTGGTAAACTTACTAAAGAGGCCTTGAGGATGTGCATCTCTATGCCAGAATTTTAATTTTTTGTAAAATTACACAACTTATTTTACATATTTGTAGCAAATATCAAATTTGAATCTATTAATTAGTACATAGCTATTAAGGGTCACTTATCTTGAGAGGATAGGGGAAGGGGAATGACATACAAATCATACCCTACAGCATTTCTCGAAAACCAAGAAACGTAAACCTTAAATTGACTGAAGATTTGTGTCCCAGTTCATACACAGTGTATCTATCGTCTCCAGAATCTATGAAAAAACTGAATGATTATGACGGAGACTAGGAAATCCAGTGAGAAAAAAGAGTGAGAGAATTCTCATGATCATTTGTTTATTCTCCATGATTAGCTTATAACAAAACTATGACACATTCCATGCAGAGAACTCTTGAGTGAAGTTAGAAGTTATGATGGACTTTAAACCTGAGACCGACGACTTTTAGTACCGAATATACTACCTTTTTGAACATCACGTGCTTGCGGTTTTCGAATTTGGACTTCACGACAAAATTTTTTATGACCATTACTTGTGTTTCGCGCATATTACTTGCATTTCGCGTCATGCGTTTATGTTGTCAACAACCGTGAACTCCCTCTACTTTTTTGTTTCTAAGTTCATTTTAAACTTTAGAACCCTAAAAATTGACATTATTATTATATTTATAATGCTCATTATTAACAGTTTTCAAAGTAAACAAACATGATAACCATTGACTTAATTCTTTTGTAGCTCAATTTAAAACGGTATTTTCGATAATAGTCAAAATCACTGGCATCTAGCGGCCAAATTAGAAATTATTGGTTAATGGAAAAGTGTCCTGCGCGTTTAGTTTTAAACAACTTTTAAGAGTATGACATTGAAAATATTTGTTCTTCCTATATGAGGTTGCTGCTATTTGACCAAAATATTTAATGATTTAATGCTATTATCTTTGTATTTTGAATGTAATTTAAGGAACTGTTGTTTTGTTAGGTTTTCATTGTTTATTACGAATTTTTAATGTAAATCTAGGAATTACTATCATCTTGGAATGTAAGATTTTTCTGCTGCGTTTTTGAATGCGATTACTAAAAGAAATGGTATAACTTTATTACGCTAGGTTTTGATTTTCTGTTATGCATTTCTAACGTAATTAGAAAAAGAAATGGAAATGTTTGTTGCAGAAACCAGGAAAACATTCCTGCATGATGTACTCAACATTCCATTTCAGTAATTCATTTTAAATTAAACCATTTTCTTAGAATGAACAAAATTAAATCGAAAATCGCATGCGAAATTGTGTTTGAGGTAAACTGTACAAGTGCAGACTGAAGTGTAAAGTCTTTGTTATGCTGGATTTTTATTTGCTATATGCGTTTTGAAGGTAATTAAAAGTATTTTTTACTTCATAATGCTAGGTTTGTCATTTGCAGCTACATTTTCTTTTATTTTCTGTTAAATTGCATTATTAATGATAAAAAAGTGAATTTTTAGGCTGGCTGGGAACCCATCTCTCGTAATAACATGGGGTCTTATGGGAAAATAGGGCTTGCACTTTGCGAATTTGCATTTTGCGTCAGTTTTCCGGAACCAGTTATTCGCAAAGTTCAAAAAGGTGGTGTATATGAGAGAATGAAACTCATGGGAACTTAAGTTCCCCTTCGTTCTTTCAGCCCTTTGCGAATTTGCATTTTGCGTCAGTTTTCCGGAACCAGTTATTCGCGAAGTTCAAAAAGGTGGTGTATATGAGAGAATGAAACTCATGGGAACTTAAGTTCCCCTTCGTTCTTTCAGCCCTGTTTTTTTTTAACAGGATCTTAATTTCCTTTTTGTATGATAAAAGTTGAAAGATATTTGGATTATTTGTCTGAATTTGTTAAGTGATTTGCTAAGTTTGTTTCCATTGCTATGATAAAATTTTCTAATTGTTGGTTGTGATGCCTATGCTGCCAAGGGTAATTTTAACAATATTCTGTTATCTGTATCAACAAATAACAATTTTGTTTACTTATTGTTTTCTGAATGTGAAAAGCGTTTCAAAGTATTTTTCATTGCGATAATTATTCCAAATGTTTAAAAATTATTCACAGTTGTAATTGTCGATTATTATTCTTGAGGATTCTGATATCAAGGGCAATTTGTAATAAATACTGCAATCATATTTATTACTCTGTATATGTATAGATATGCACTGGTGGTGTAGTGGTTAGCGTGTCGGCTTTCTATTGCAAAGTTCGTGGGTTCAAACCCCTCGAATGGAGGTTTTATTTATAAAAAAAAAAAAAACTATCATCAGTGCCTGGCAGTAGGCAGCAGTACTGTCAGTATGGTATAGAGCCGAAAACAAATGATGTTGGTTGGGTCTATATCCAATACAGCTGTAGGCGTGATCAGGACGATTTGAACGGCTACAGTACTGCGATGTGGAAAGCAAGAGGGAAACTACCACATTACAATCCCTAGTAAAGATTATATGGTTGGACAATATGAGTTCTCTCGAGGTAAAACAATCCGGAGGTAAAATAGTCCCCCAATCGGATCTCCGGGCGGGGACTGCCTTGAGGAAAACATTTGTCGAAAGTAAATTACGAATAGGGACTTGGAACGTAAGAACTATGAGAAAGGCAGGAAAGCTAGAGAACTTGAAAGAAGAAATGAGAAGAAATAGAGTTGACATTATAGGGCTAAGCGAAACTAGATGGGAGGGAGAAGGACAGTTCGACTCGGAAGAATTCACGGTAGTTTATTCTGGAGGAAATAGTGGGGAAAGGGGAGTAGCTCTGGTACTTAGGAAAGATATGATGAAAAGCGTGACAAAGATAATAGCAACGAACGATAGACTGATGGCAATAAAGCTAAAAGCAGTCCCAGTGGACATGCTGATAATCCAGGTATATATGCCAACGTCAGCTCATGACGATGAAGAAATAGATGAGATCTATGAGCAAATTAATGAAATTTACGAAGAAGACGGAAGAGGAAAGGTAAACTGCATAATAATGGGAGATTGGAACAGCATAGTCGGAGAAGGACAGGAAGAAAATGTTGTCGGGCAATACGGACTTGGGAAGAGAAATCGAGGAGGGGAGAAACTCGTAGAATTCTGCATCAATAATGACCTTGTAGTGACTAATACATGGTTCAAAAACCATAAACGAAGGTTATACACATGGAAAAGCCCAGGAGATAGAATGAGATGCCAAATAGATTACATCCTTGTAAAACAGAGATTTAGGAACAGCATAAAGAACGCCAAGGCATTGCAAGGAGCAGACATTGATTCAGATCACAGCCTTCTAATACTTGACGTGAGTACAAGGCTCAAACAAATAAGAAAAACGAGAAGAGAAAGACAGACCTGGGACCTAGAAAAACTGAAAGAAAGGCAGGATGTAGTCAGCATGAAGTTGGAAGATAACCTAAGAAAGTTGGAAAACAAACCGAAGACCGTCGATATAGAATGGGATGAAATTAAAACCAGTATCAAGGATACCATGGATAAAGAGATTGGAAAACAAGAGAAGAAAATCAGAAAACCATGGATCACGAAGGAAATGCTGGAGAAAATGGATGTGAGACGAAAATGGAAAAACGTTAACAGTGAAGAAGGTAGAGCCAACTATAGGCGTATAAACAATGAGTTGAGAAGGGTAACAGATAAAGCTAGAGAAAATTGGATAAAAGGAAAATGTGATGAAATAGAACAAATGGAGAAATTAGGACGGTACGATATGATGTACGCTAGGGCACTGGAATTAGAAGATAAGAAGTCTAATGGAATTTGTGGTAAAGGAATTATGAATACGGATGGGAAGATAGTCTCAGAAACAAAGGATGTAGCACAGGTATGGGAAGAATACATTAAGGAATTATACAGCAAACAGACAGGAGCGGCAAAAATAGAACTAGAAAATGAGGAAAACATTGAAGAAGACAACTTAGGACCAAGTATTATGGAGAGCGAAGTAGAAAAAGCGATAGTGGAACTTAAGAAGGGGAAAGCCACGGGCAGCGATGGAATACCGGCTGAGATACTTAAAGTCATAGGATCAGAAGGACTAAAAGCGATCACGAAATTAATTAATAAGATTTACAACACGGGAGAGTGGCCTCAGGATTTCCTAGAAGTAACAATGATCCCTCTAAAGAAGAAGCCAAAGGCAATGCAGTGTAAAGATTACAGAACTATAAGCCTTCTGTCACACACATCGAAGATCATCACGAGGATTCTTAATAAAAGGCTGGAGAAAAAGGCAGAAGAAATAATAGGGGAAGATCAATTCAGTTTCAGAAAAGGACGAGGAACTAGAGATGCTATAGGAGTAGTTAGAATCATATCAGAAAGGGCAATAGAATACAGTCAAGATATCTGCGCATGTTTCGTAGACTTGCAGAAGGCCTTTGATAGAGTAAATTGGGTAAAGTTGATGAAGATATTAAAGGATATAGGTGTAGACTGGAAAGACAGGAGACTGATTAGGAATCTATATGAGAATCAAGTTGTAAAGGTCAGGTTTGAGAATGTGGAAACCTGCGGAATAAATATCGGTAGAGGAGTAAGACAAGGATGCTGCCTATCGCCAACCCTATTCAATATATATGGAGAAAGTCTAATGCAAGAAGCTTTAGAAGGCACAGGGGATTTCAAAATTGGAGGAAGGATTATAAGAACAGTAAAATACGCAGATGATCAAGTACTTCTAGCAAGAAAGGAAGAGGAGCTACAAAAAATGATAAATAGACTAGTGATAACAGGTAGAAAATACGGTATGGAAATAAATACAGAAAAATCCAAGGTCATTCGAATATCGGGTAAAGAAGAGAATCTGAACATAACTATTGGGGGAAAGCCATTAGAACAAGTTTCAGAATATAAATACCTTGGAAGTATCATAACACGAGAGGCAAAATGTACGGATGAGATTAAAGCTAGAATAGGAAAAGCAAAAGCGGCTTTCAGGAGAAAGAAACAACTACTTACAGGGAATATAAGGGAAGATATCCGCAAGAAGTTGATAAAATGCTACGTATGGAGTATAGCATTGTATGGGGCAGAAACATGGACGCTAAGGAAAAATGACATCAAATACTTGGAAAGCTTTGAAATGTGGACTTGGAGGAGAATGCTGAAGATAAAATGGACAGATAGGATGAAAAACGATGAAGTGCTACGAAGAATAGGAGAGAAGCGAATGATTATACAGACTATCAGAAAGAGGAAGGCTAACTGGGTTGGACATTACCTGAGGAGAGAGAGTATGATTAAAGACGTGTTAGAAGGAAAACTAGATGGGAAAAGGGAAAGAGGTAGGAAAAGGTTTCAGCTGATAGACGATTTGAAAGGGAAAGAGAGTTATCAAGATATAAAGAGGACAGCGGAAAATAGGAGTATATGGAGAACCAGGTTTAACCATGAATAATCACGGACCTGTCTACGGACAGACTACCTATGATGATGATATGTATAGAGAAAGTCATTTGATGGACACATCACATTTTTATACAGTGCAAAGTCCAAAATCTGGAATGGTCTGAAATCAGACATTTTAGACAAATTTAAACGAAAAACCTTTATGTATGTTGTGACAAATAAATTTACTCAAATTCAGCATCAGACTTTTTTGTGACTAACTGCTCTGCTTATAGCCAAAGCCAGAATTTTCAATAATGCCATAAAGATTTCAACACCATATACTATATACTAGTACCTGTCTCATGAAATCCAAGAGGCCACAAGGTCAATTCATGAACCTGCTGAGAATAATATTTCTAAATTTGTAAAATTAGTTGCCAATGAAAACTTGACACATGACCAGGTATATAATGCCAAGTTTCTCTTTTCTAATGGATTTTAACCAAATATAATATATTTAATCTTCATATAAATAAATAACCAAAATATCATATCTCAACTGCATCAACTAAACAGGGTTACCACAATATCATTGTTAGAATTTTTCTGTAACTATGAATTTGGAAGGTAATGGCTGAATGGATTTCAAAGAAATTTTGTTTGTAGGGCAAGTATAGAATGGCAAAACAAGATGAATATGTTTAGAGTGGATTAAAGAAGCAGAGCTATCACAATATAATAAAAAATAATTTTTTTTATTTCAAAGCATATACATTAGTATATATGAAAAACACTTCTGTACCACGGGAAACCTGTGTACACCCCTACTTGTTATATATTTAAATTATATTGAAAGGAAAGTAGGTAAATTAATTCTTTCCAGAACTACTTGTTTATGCATTATTTTGTTTTAATTACTCAATATGAATTTTTTTGACAATTCATGGTTAGACTTATGTATACAGTAAAACTTCGCCGAACGCGGGGGTTAGGTTCCACAAGGGTGTCGCGTTGCGCGAATCCGCGTTGGAGGAATCATTAGTCTTATGGGAATAAAAGGGTTCCATTCCGAGTTCGGAAAAATGTATCTTGAAGGCGTTTTTTCAATAATAATGACATAGTTTGCTTATATTTCCTCGAAAAAGATTATAAACATCGCATCAACTAATTATATACAGTAGTATTGCGTTTTAAAAAAATATTTATTAAAAAATTAAAATTAAATTCTCGCGTAATTTTACACTAGGCAGACATTCACTTTTATAGTTTTCCCTTTATACCTGGAAATGCTTGCTTAAATACGACACTTTCATCGCTCGCAGTGATAAATATTTAGAAACAAGTTTTGAAATATTTAAACTTAATGTTCACAGAACTGAAACAATACATATTAAAAACTTGTTCATTAATATCGACAGCGAATCCAACGATCGGTCCTCAGCTATGCCGGATTGGCCTCTGCACAGATGCATAACACTAGCGGCACTACCGGCGGTTGTTTGCACTCACTGAAACGGTACATACTGGCATTAATTTTCGCGTAATTTTTATTTATCGCTAGAAATATTTTATTGAAAATTTAATGAAATATTTTAACGAAGTTAAAGTGAAACTCACCAAGGTTAATTAGATGGTCTGCTCTTGGACTTGTGATTTCGATGTGCTCGGTTCTTGACTGGAAGAATTTCGTGATAGGCATCATTTTGGACATTTTTAACTCCCTATGAAGTTCTACGTAGGAGCTAAAGCTGATTCTAGACTCCTCTTGAACTTCAGGCTTCTTTCTACTGAAGGATCAAATTCCAGTGGTGCTTCTTTTAAATCTTCTGCCTGCTTCAAAAACTTCTCCAAAATTTTCGCTGTTAACTTTGGCTTCTCAGGCTCCAAATCGTTCTCTTCTTTTTCGCCTTCACTCGAAGTTTGTGTCACCATATCTAATTCAGCAACGGTTAGTTCCTCTGCATGGGACTCTAACAATTCTTCCACATCACTTTCTTCCATGTCTTCAAAGCCTTCACCCCCGATGTGTTTTGCGATATTAATTATTTCCCTAACGTCCTCCGTATTATCGGGAAAACCTCGGAAGTCACGAACGATATCAGGCCAAAGAGTTTTCCAGCAAAGGTTCATTGTTTCACTTCTCACTTCATCCCTTTATTATTTCAATGGCCTTCGAAATATCAAATTTTTTCCAGCAATCGCTAACTCCTAAGGATGGATTTGTCTCCATCATTGAAAGAATGTTAGCGAAACTTCTGCGGATGTAATACGACTTAAAGGCTGCAATAACACCCTGGTCCAAGGGCTGCACAAGTGAAGTTGTATTAGGTGGTAAGAACTCAACTTCAATTTCAGGATGGGCCTCAGCAAGAGAATTCGGATGACCTGGTGCATTATCCACTACGAGGATCACCCTAAATGCAAGATTTTTTTCCTTCAGGTACTTTCTCACTTCACGAACGAAGCAATTCTCAAACCAATCCTGAAAAAGTCTTGCAGTAACCCGAGCTTTGCTGTTACACCTCCAAAATACAGGGAGCGAACTTTTGGTCTTGCCCTTCAGTGCCCTCGGATTTTCCACTCTATACACCAACATTGGTTTGCACTTAAAATCTCCTGCTGCATTTCCGCAAAATAGAAGGGTAAATCTGTCTTTCGCTACTTTAAAGCCAGGAGCCGACCGTTCGTCTTTAGCAATCCACGTTCGTTGTGGCATTTTTTTCTCCAAAATAAACTCGTCTCATCGGCGTTAAAGACTTGCTCAGGTCGGTAATTTTTCCTTTCGGTGAGTTCACTGAATACATCTGGATATTTAGCTGCTGCTTCATGATCGGCAGATGCAATTTCGCCAGCAATCTTCACATAATGAAGTTGAAATCGCTTCTTAAATCTATCAAACCATCCTCTGCTGGATTGAAAAGTAAAGGCTCCTCGTTCTTCACCACTTTCTTGCGATTTTAAATGCTCATATATACCAAGGACTTTATTTCTGATAATAGGCCCATCCAAAGGAGCACGTTTTTGCGCCTGATCTTCGATCCAAATGTTTAACATCTTTTCCATTTTCTCCATTAGTGCATCTCGTCTGCTAACATAGAAGGTACCAGCAGAAGCACCGGCACAAATACTAGAATGAATTTTTTCTTCCGTCTTCTTCACGGTTCTTATCGTAGATTCATTTACGTCGTATTGTCGGGATGCTGACCGTCCAGAATTCATCTCGTCAATACCTTAGTGATTCAGCCTTGGCAACCTCCGCAGTGAGTTTTGTGTGCGTTGCATCTTCGGGGAGAAAAGATATTTCCAGCGGAAATATTCCTGGGGGCTAAGAGATCCATCGGCGTTACTTATGTGACTTCTTTTTAACGACGGTAGTTAAGTGCTAAGTCTCACGTGACGTGAAAAACTGAAAAAAGGAACCTCATCTCCAGGTTGGAGTTGAAGATAAAAAAGCAGTTAAAAACGCTGAATGATTTTTTATTGGGTGCCGACAGACTTAACAAAACACTATAATCGTAGTAGGATTTTTTCTTACTAATGATCTTTTCAGGGCAAACCTTTTATTGAAAATGGTCATTCAAGGAAATCGCGTAAAAGTGAATCACTTCCCGCGGTCGGTGAAGCTCATCACGCATTTGAGTACCGCGTAAATTTGAATCCGCGTTGCGGGAAGCCGCGTTCGGCGAAGTTTTACTGTATATGATTCAATAATGGAAAAAATAAAAAAACTGGCAACATACAAGTCCTGAGATAGCTGGATTTGGGACTTTGTAATTTATAATGAATTTGCATGGTAAAACGATTGGAATTGGGTATATCAAAGGAAATTAAGTGTGCTGTTACTATGATAATATTACCAATAGGCTAAAAAAATGAATTGAAATCTTTTCAGTCTCTATCCTTCAAAATTACGAGAAGCTATTAACTAATCTTTCCAGCCTATCACAACCATTTTCACAACATGTATACACTGGATTTCCTCTGAACATGTGCTCATATACTAACAAACCTCTATTTGTTCATATTGATATGTTTCCAAGTCCATCAGATGTTCCCATGTCCTCTGGCAAAAATCATTAAAGTCGTGACTTAGCAATTGAATTTGATCTATCAATATATCCTCCCCAACATCTTCTCCGACAGTGCTCACTTCCAAGAGTGTGCCTTTTTGGTAACTTGGGCCATTCTCAGGATTGGTTTCAGGACTGCCGACTGACCCTTCTTCTTTGCATTTAACTAGGTGAGCCATTTCTGTGAAATATTGAATCTTCTCAGCCAATAAATCTGTCATTATGCTGTGAGAAATGAGAGAAATTATGTTCAGTATTAAATGCTCAGTTTTTAATTTTTCCTTCTGTAATTATTTTATATAGTTAACCTCCCATTTTCAACATTAAATACTGTGTTATCACTATGAGTAAAGCATAAAGCAAGGACCTCAGAGAAGCCACTTTAAATCAAAGCATGGAAAATAATGAATGAAGTGAAAGGTAATAAAAAAGTGAGCATGATTTCAACCATGCTTGACAACTATAGCTCACTAATTTTTACTTGCTGATTCCATTAATGGCTATTTTCATTATGTAATTCCATGTAACCACAACTATCAGTTTAACTTTACAGGCCTTGCATATCAGCCTAAGTCAATTTACCTCCATCTGTGCAGTACTAATGAGCTCACAAAGTGCATCATCAAAATAGGTAAAAAAACTCAGCTGGTTTGGATGAAGTCTCAGGAAAACTTCTTAAAACCAGCTATCCATTTATCACTGATACTTTACTGTACTTAGTTAATAAATCATTGCAGCTAGGTAGCTTCCCTAATGTACCTAAAATATCAAAAATAATTCCCATTTATAAAAATAAAGGTGACAAAAATAATATTGAGAACTATAAGCCAATATCCATTTCGTCCCATTTCTCCAAAGTTTTGGAATCTATTTATTGCACTCAGCTAATGAAATATTTAGAGAAAAACAATATATTATCTGATTCTCAATTTGGGTTCAGAAAAGGGTAAATCAACCTTCTGTCAGCAATAAATGTTATTTTAGAAGAAATAAGCCATAAAAATAAAGTCTTGAGACTTTTCTTTGATCTGACAAAAGTATTTGATGCTATCAATTACAAATTGCTACTGTCAACATTCTCTGTTATTGGTATCCAGGGTGTGGCCCATGACTGGCTATCTTCTTACCTAACTAACTGTCAGCAATTGATATCCCTCAATGTTGAAGGACAAACTTACCTGTCCAAGTCCAGATCCATCCTCTATGGCATGCCACAGAGATCCATTGCTGGACCTATACTGTTCTTTATTTTTGTAAATGATTTGCCAGAATATTTGTACTCAGGAGTTTTGTCTAACTCAATAATGTATGTTGATGATGTTAGTGTCCTCCTAAAAAACCATAATACCACCACATTGTCTAAATCAGAAAGTGATACTCTGTTTAAAATGACCAAATGGTATAAGATCTTAAACTGAATAACAATAAAACTCAGATTCTGTGCTTCTCCTCTTCCAGACAACCCTTCAATATTCAGATCCCTAATCAAAATACTCTTGTTCCTATAGTGAAGTTTAAATTCCTTTGCTCACATACTGATCCCCATCTTGATTGGGATATTCACATTGCTCATCTGTCCAAAAAGCTTAATTTTGTTTTTTACCTTGCCTCTCTTCTTAAGAGTAGCATCAATGTTCATGTCCTGAAAATGTTCTATTTTACTCACTTCTACTCCATTGTAAAATATGGAATCATTTTCTGGGGTCCCTTTCCTCGTCTAAAGGAAATATTCCTAATTCAAAAAGTTTGTATGTGCAATTATGAGGAAGCTTTTATTCCAGCTGTCATTCAATATTTGAGCAATTAGAACTTATTACTGTTCCTTCAATTTATATTTATAGTTTAAGTTTATTCACTATCTCTAATATTAAGAAAAATTCAATGGTACATAGCTAATACACAATTAGATGTGATGATCTACATATGTACACCTACTCCCTGCTTAACGCTGTCCCGATTAATGCTGTTCTGCATTAATGCTGAAAATAATTTAATACCTTTTTCGGAATGTGCTCACACATTCCACATTAGTGCTCTTCAAAATTTCTGGTGTAATTTACAAAGTCCACTGTGCAGCACCCCTGTGCATTTCAAACAAACAAGACGTCAGTATTTGCAGTTGCTTGATGGTTCAGTGTACAGCAATGTATGGAGTATAGCTTTGTACAGGGCAGAAACATGGACGATAAGGAAAGATGACATCAAATACTTGGAAAGCTTTGAAATGTGGACTTGGAAGAGAATGCTAAAGATAAAATGGACAGATAGGATGAAAAACGATGAAGTGCTACGAAGAGTAGGAGAGAAGCGAATGATTATACAGACTATTAGAAAGAGGAAGGCAATCTGGGTTGGACATTACCTGAGGAGAGAGAGTATGACTAAAGGCGTGTTAGAAAGAAAACTAGATGGAAAAAGGGAAAGAGTTAGGAAAAGGTTTCAGCTGATAGACGATTTGAAAGGGAAAGAGAGTTATCAAGATAAGAGGGAAAATCAATTTTTGTAAATTCTACTTCATGTTATTCATCACTTTTGTGGTTCAAGTTGCAGAAAGTATTATGAGAAGTTTTGTTTCGAATTTGCAGATGCAAATTATAAAATAATGAATATTCTAAGTATATTTATGTATAAATAAAAATTTATACATATTTCCACTGTGATATGACGATCTCTCTTGCTCGAACACGTATGTATTCGCTTACCACTAATTTGCTTAACACGACACTTTTTAGGAATGTATCTCTCGTGTTAAGCAGGAACTACCTGTACAAGTAGTTGGTGCTTGCATTCTGCAAGCATTTCAGTCCATATCGAAAGTAACGCGATAGGAGTTTGAGGGGGTGTAGTGCATCCGGCAGTCCCTAACGTCACTTCTATCAGGGTTGCTTCTACGATTGTAATCCCTGATATTCCTAGAAAAAACAAACCTATCCACTCCTTCCTACAGTCAATATCCCAAATTTAAACATCGTGTTTGTGCTTTCAGTATTATGTTAGAATTCTGATTATTTATGACTAATGTATTGCCCATCATATGACGGAAAAATAATAATATTCCCTCCCACCCTCCCTCTCTGTCTCCCCCCCTTCCTCTCCCTCTCTCTTCCTCCCTCTCTCTGCCTCTCTCTTCTCCCAACTCCCCCCTCTCTCATTCCCTCCTGTCCCAATCCATAGCTCTCCCTCTTTTTCTCCGTCTCCCTCTTTATCTCTTTCCTTCCGTCCTTTTCTAATTCTATATTCCCTTACTTTATATGTACCTTCCATTCTATATCCCTTCCTTCCTATCTCCCTCCCCACATCCTCCTCTCTCTTACTCTGCATCTATATAGTCGTTTAGATAAGCAAAAGAATCCAAACTAAATCCCAGTCCCATTAGAAATACGCAATTTCGCGAAAAGTCCTATGATAATTTAAGGCAATCTTTGCACTTGTATATATTACACGTATGAGGGTTGAGACAACAATGGATTCTCGAAGTTTAACAATGACGTGGTCGGCTAGGCAACATCCTGTTTAAAAGTCGATATTTTCCCAAAATTTGTGATTTAAATGTTTAATATGAGAGATTTCGAACAGTAGGCGGAAAAAATGAATAGAATAAGAACCTTCATTAATTTTCCTAAAACATAATATAAATTCGAAGATCGTACGTAATTTTTTCTAACTTGAATTTCCAAAAGAATGAAGGCCTGCACTTTAAAAAGTCGATTTTTACTTGTTATTTTACAGGAAATGGAAATCGCTCCCCTTGGAGTCGAACCCGGGTATCTATTCAATTTTTTTCGTCATTTAATTGTTGTATCTGAATCAAACATTTCTGCGAAATTTCAACCTTCCACCTAATCGGGAAGTTTGTTAAAAGGCGTTAAAAAAAGTGCCATTGATGACGTCAACGTTAGGCACAGAGTAAGGCATTAATTTCAATTAAAAGCATTAAAATGTCTTTAATTTCCATTAAAAGCATTAAAGGTACCTTTAAAGCAATGAGGTTTTTCATACAGTTTCATTGTTGAAAAGAGGAAAAATTCACACTTTTTCCGATTTAAAGCTGATATTTATGCCAATTCGGTACGTATTTAAAAAATTAGAAACTCAGCGTTTTCAGCTAGACAATTGTTCTTTTCCTGAATTCGAATCCCAATTTTAAGTAATTAAAAATGGCTTTTTTAGAAAACCTTGCACTGAATCCCATGCTTTTCATATGGGGTATTCAGAGGAACTAGGCGGTCGCCTATGGCGTCAAGTTACACGGGGCGCCAAATTCGAGGAAAAAAATCAAATAAAAAAAGAAAAATACCAAAAAAATGAAATATCGAAGATGTCATTATTTCAATTCCTGTGCGCTTACGGAGGGAGTATGAATTATAATTCAATTCTCTACATTTCCGAGAATTTATTAGCATGGCATGTAATTTTGTTAATTCACGACAAATTGTTGTACATTGTAATCAACAGTGTTTTGTTTACGCCTGCCGCATCATGTTTTGAAACAGACGAGCTAAAAAGAGAAAGAATGAAAAAGCAAATATTGAAGAGATAGCTTCAGTTCTATTCGCTCTCGTTCGGCATCGCTGGCTGAGTACATCGTGAGTAGTGATTCTGGTCCGAGAATTCTCAACAAAACTTTAATGTTTTTTCAAGGTGAGATGAAATGCTTGCAGTATGCAAGCACCAACTACTAGTATAATGATATTATTATATAAAGACGTTTCTTACAGAGGAGGAGGATATAACATACATATAGGAGGATACTAATGTTTAGGCACTTCCAGATGAGATGGAGATTCGAAATTTTTTCTTATGTAGGATTTTGTGCAAAACCGACTAGAAAAAACTAAAATCTTAAAAAAGTGCAACAATGCGGCCGGTAAAAATTCACAATTGTTTAAACAAATTTTCACGGTTTATGTATTTCCGAATGTGCCACGGAGCTGAATTTTTTTTTGAGGTAGGATTTGTAAAAAAACTAAATAGGGGTTATACAAATTTCGATATTTTGATTTGTTTGACAGTTAAAAATTCCTAAAGTTTAAACAAATAGATAACTGTTAGGTACTACGGGATGAGCTAGGAAGCTGAAAATTTCAAATTATTTACAAAGTAGTAAATTTGCACAAATAAACATTTCAATTTTACCATATATGAATTGCGGCGGCCGTTATAAATTATTTAAATTTAAACAATTCGAAAAATATTATTTTACTTCTAGAAGTGCTACAACTTTAAAATTTGGCTTAAATGTGTAGCATTAGTACACCATAATGGAGAAAGTGTAAAACTTTTAAAATTGCATCATTTGGGGATTGTTTTAAACTATATTTTTACATGTGGGAAAATGAAAATCGCTGTGGAGATGAAATCTTTAGAATTAAAAGAATATTTGTAATGATGAAATGCCAGTCTGAAAAATGAATGTTTTTTCAAGGCGAGATGAAATTCTTGCAGTATGCAAGCACCAACTACTAGTATATATATATATATATATATATATATATATATATATATATATATATATATATACATTAGACTTGGCAGCTATGGTGCTAAAAATGAACAACTTCACCTTCGATGGGCGTCACTACCTTCAAATTAGAGGCACTGCGATGGGCACCCGTATGGCGCCTTCATACGCCAATTGTTACTTGGGAGAATGGGAACGACTCTTCCTCAACATACCACTCAGACCACTTTTGTGGCTAAGATACATTGACGATGTCTTCCTCATTTGGACGCATGGACCTGACTCTCTCTATTCCTTTCTCTCGCGCCTCTCCTCCCATCCTTCACTCTCTTTCACCCACCAATCCTCTACCTCCCACATTACATTCCTGGATGTCGATCTTTACCTTCAAGACAGCAAAATTTGCACCTGTGTTCATATCAAACCCACCAACAGCCTCCAATATCTCCACTTTGATAGCTGCCATTCCCTTCATACCAAAACCTCTATCCCGTATGCCCTTGCTCGTCGAGGATGGAGGCTTTGTTCTGATAGAGCTTCCCTTCTACAATACTACTCTGTCCTCGAGGACGCTCTCCTCAAACATGGCTACCCTCCAGTCTTGGTCCGCGAACAGATCCATAGGGCAATGACGCCTACCCACCATGGATCCCTTCCACACACACCTACTATCCCTGTATCAACCCCTCCACTCACTCTTACTACACTTTTCCTTCCTGGTATCCACGAAGGCCTCAAAACTATTCTCCATGCTGCCCACCCAATTCTTACCTCTTCCTCCCACCAGTCCCTCTTTACCAACCTGCTAAAGACTTGCAAACCAAGAAAATCAGTTTAATTTTGACATGGCTTAAGATCACTCCCTCCCTCTATCTCCCCTCTCCTTTCTTCCTCTCTCTTCTCTCTCACATAGTAAAACATTCAAAGCAGGCCTTGCTTACGCATCTATAATCAGAGACGCGTTATACCTTCATGGGGCCCAAGGCAAAATGGAATTTGGGGGCCCCATCTAAAGAAAAACCTAATAAAGAACATTTTCAATTTCATTTTATTGTGACAACAAGGCCAGAGGCGCGTTATCATATAGGTAAAAAGACATCTGGTGCCAGCGGCGCCGGTTCCATGCAAGGCAGTCTTTATTTTTTCAATTAGCTAACTTAACTATTTAAGGAAGAACTAAATATAAAATTTCATAAAAATCGATAAAACCATTTTTGAAAAAAAAACGTAATTTTCAAATTAATCTTCAAGTTCATTGACCTTAACAGGTAGAAAGTTCAGTTTCCGATAAAAATCACTTTAAAATATTAGTAAAAACAACAATGAGTTTTTGAAATAGTGATTTTGGGGCCCCATCTGAACGGGGGCCCTAGACAGATGTCTTTTTTGCCTATATGATAACGTGCCTCTGTCTATAATAATATAGCAACTTGAGCCTCACTCACTGACACAAAACTCTAAGGTACTTCTAGAAGGGATAGGAATCTGAAATTTAGTATGTTGGTAGGTTGAGTGTCACAACTGACGAGAAAAATTGAAAATCACAAAAAGTTAATATTGAAGGAGTCTTTTTAACCCCAATGTTTCATTTCAGTACCCCATAAGAAAAGCATGGGATTCAGAGTAAGGCTTTCTAAAAATGCATTTTTAAATTACTTTAAATTGAGATATGAATTCGAAAAAAGAACAGTTGTCTATCTGAAATAATGGAGTTTCTATTTTTTGAAAGCAGAATTCAAATACCTACCGAATTTGCATAAATATTTGCTTTTAATCAGAAAAGAGTATGAATTTTTCCCTTTTTTCAGCAATCAAAATCTTTAAATACTATGGCAATGACCTCAATGCTTTTAAAGGCATCTGATATTATACCTACGTTATGATTGCACTGATTTAATGCTTTTAATGGAAATTAATGCCATCATAATGGTTTTACAGTTGAACTTTAATAACTCAAATCTCAAGGAAAAGTAATAAATATTCGAGTAATAGAAAATTAAATTTATGGAAATATATTTTTAAATATTTGTATATATACAGTGGAACTTCTATAACTCGAATCTCAAAGGAAAGCAACAATTATTTGAGTTATAGATAGTTCGAGTTGTAGAATTATATTTTTTTCATATTTTACTTTCCCCATATATGTAGTATAGGGGAAGTATTGTATTCATGAAAAAAATCGACTTCGAGATATATACGGAAATACACGTTTTGAGGTCCCCGGAACACATTTTGATCATTTTCTTGATGATGTCTGTGTGTGTATGTAATAGCTTTTTCAGGGTGCTCTGACTCAAAAACTGTTAATCAGGTCAATGCGAAATTTTATATATATATATATATATAAGTTAGAAGAACTGATTAGATTTTGGTAAAAATTGGTCAACCGGAAGTGGGTGTTATCAGAGAAAGCTTCAAGAGTTAAGTGTTATGGTTTGCACAGTGTCAGGCAGCAACTATGAGAAGGCATTAGAAGTTTCTTATCGTGTATCTC
Organism: Tanypteryx hageni; assembly: GCA_028673005.1. Taxonomy (NCBI): domain Eukaryota; kingdom Metazoa; phylum Arthropoda; class Insecta; order Odonata; family Petaluridae; genus Tanypteryx; species Tanypteryx hageni. The sequence goes on along the minus strand of CM054116.1, from coordinate 4,911,013 downwards.
TTCTTATAGCAAAAGCAGGAAAACCTCATACAATCGGAGAAGAGCTTATACTGCCAGCAGCTAATGAAATAGTGAGAGCAATGTTTAGTGAGAAGTCTTGCAAGGAACTAAATACCTTATCATTTTCAAATAATACAGCCCAATGTAGAATTGGTGAGATGGCTGACAACATTAAGGAACAGTTAATATCAAGAATCCATAACAGTCAATTTTATTCAGCTTGACAAATCCACTGATATTGCCAATCAGGCTAATATTTTACTGTTTATTAGGTATGAATATGATGGAAATATGATTGAGGACCTGTTATTTTGTAAATCAATACGTACCAGGACAACATCGGAAGCACTTTTCGACAACTAGATGACTTTATAAAAGAAAATGGAGTTATCTGGAAAAAATGTGTAGGGATAAGCTGTGATGGAGCTCGCGCGATGATGGGCCAATACAGTGGCGTTTTTGCTCGAGTAAAAGAAGTAGCACCAGAGGCAAAATTTATTCATTGTTGCATACACAGAGAAGCATTAGCGATGAATAAATGACACCTGGATTACGAAGTGTATTGGAAGAATCTGTAAAAATTGTTAGTTTCATCAAGGCCCATCCTTTAAATTCAAGAATGTTTTTAGTTCTTTGTAATGAAATGGGAAGTGATTATCGTCAGCTTCTTCTACATACAGAAGTTTGTTGGCTTTCCAGAGGAAAAGTCTTGACATGTCTTTTTGAATTATGAAATGGAGTAGGCACGCATTTTTTTACTTTAATCAAATTTTCAATGAATGATTTTTGTTGGCTGGCGAAATTAGCATACCTAGCTGATATATTTAGTTCATTAAATACACTCAACCAATCCCTTCAAGGAAAAGATGTAAATTTATTCAAAGTTCTAGATAAAATTCAAGCTATGATTAAGAAGTTAAGTCTGTGGACTCGTAGATTAATCCAGTCAAATTATGAATCTTTTTCAAATCTTTCGGATTTCATTTCTACATCAAAAATAGAGCTTTCAGATAAAATCTGATTTGATGGAACACCTACATAGCTTAGAAGTTAATTTATGAGAGTATTTTCCAGTTATTGAGACAAAGTATGAGTGGATTAGAAATCCCTTTGTACTTTCTGACAAAAATAACACCTCTGACTTATCGGTTAAAGAAGAAGACTGCATAGTGGAGTAGTCATGTGATAACACCTTAAAATTGGTCTATAATGAAAAACATTATCTGAGTTTTGGTTACATATTCGTACTGAATATCAAGAGAATTCTGAGAGGGCTGTAAAATATCTAATGCCCTTTGCTACGACTTATGCCTGTGAAACTGGCTTTTCTGCACATAGGGGTCTGCGAAATTTCTTGGCAAAAAAAAGGGGTCCGTGTATGGAAAAAGATTGGGAACCACTGGTTTAAGAGATATCTAATATTTTTAGCTGCAACCACCATGCCACCTACTGACTATTGTTAACAATTGATGCTCAGTTACGTCTTAGTAATGCTCCTTTTTCTTTTCTTAATTGTTGGAGTTTTGTGGCTATATCCAATATCAGAAGGCTATGGTTTGAGTTTATTTCTGTTCTTTGTAAAGTCTAAAATTTTCTCGTAGTTTCTTAAAATATTTATTATTACGTAACCTATTTGGAATTTTTAGAAATATTACAGATATGGAGAAAGTCATGGGGTGGCCACATAAGATTTTCTTTAATTGAATTAACATCAAGTTTATTCCCATAAGCATATAAGTTAACTTATTCTAATTTTCAGTATCATGCATATTATGAAAACATCAACACCAATATTTTCTTCCGATATAATGTAAGATTTTACTCTATTCAAAACACTAATTGCATCAAGCACTGTGATTGAGGGTATCATAGATAATTGCAATTCCCACGTACTACTGAAATCACAAACATGATGATTAAATTTGGGTTATCGACTGTAGGAAGGAGTGAGTAGGTTTGTTTTTCTCCAGGGCAATAAGGGATCACAATAGGAGGAGCAACCCTGATAGCAGTGACAGTAAAATAAACTGCGTATTTCTAATGGGACTGGGATTTAGTTTGGATTCTTTTGCTTATCTAAACGACTATATAGATGCAGAGTAAGAGAGAGGAGGATGTGGGGAGGGAGATAGGAAGGAAGGGATATAGAATGGAAGGTACATATAAAGTAAGGGAATATAGAATTAGAAAAGGACGGAAGGAAAGAGATAAAGAGGGAGACGGAGAAAAAGAGGGAGAGCTATGGATTGGGACAGGAGGGAATGAGAGAGGGGGGAGTTGGGAGAAGAGAGAGGCAGAGAGAGGGAGGAAGAGAGAGGGAGAGGAAGGGGGGGAGACAGAGAGGGAGGGTGGGAGGGAATATTATTATTTTTCCATCATATGATGGGCAATACATTAGTCATAAATAATCAGAATTCTAACATAATACTGAAAGCACAAACGAGTTGTCCAGTAAATTGAAATCTATCTTTTATTTCTGTGATTATGGTGTCACAAACTTCTTTACCTTCTCTCTTCCTGCAGGCAGAGTTGCTGTCAGTGATCCATGGTCTTTTTGGTCGAACTTCTTCCTCTTCATTTTCTAACTCGACTTCAACCTGTTCGGTTAACACATCAACTTGGTTTCTGTCTGTATGCTATTCTCTAAATGCTGCATTGCTTGCTGTACTTTAACTGGATCGATGATTCGTTTTTGAACCTGGCTAAAAATTATCTCAGCGTGAGGCATTATCCAGTGAAAAAGCGTTAACCAAAAGAGAAAGTTATTTTCTTTCAGCCTAAGTTTATATGCACCTTCTTGCATTAGACTGCAACTTTATGGCATCACTGTTTTCAATAATTTCCATAACTGTTATGAGCTCTTTCCTATATTCATAAACAGTGCTGACTCCCCAAGAATGGAAATTCCATCTGCTCTGTGATACCCAGGGCAATCCTCTCTGTACAACGTCATCCAACTCTGTTGTTCTTTGGGGCGAATCAGAAAAAAATGAATAGATTCCAGACAAATGTGCAAAAAAGATATGGGTTTGGAGGCTGATGTAGGCTGCGTTACACATAATGAGATTCAGCTGGGGCATAACAGTGGACGAAATTAGCAAGTGGATACTTGTCTTTTATCAGTTTTTGAACGCCATTTAAACATCCACTCATAACAGAAGCACCATTAAAACTTTGTGCTATAAATTTATTGAGACTGTTTCCAATTAGGGGGTCAAGTTGTTTTCAAATACAATCTGTGATTGCACGAGCATCATGTCTGTCAGGATTAATGAAATTCCAGAACCTTTCTACCGGTTTTCCACTTACAATGTAACGTAAAATAAAACCTAATTGAAATTGACATGACACTTCAGTAGTTTCATCGGCTATCAATGCTACATAATCAGCTTTTTGAATTTCTTTGTGAACTTCTTCATGGTATACTTCTAACATGCATTCCAGCAACTCATTCTGTATAGTTTTAGACGTGCGTTTAAACACAGCTAATTGACTAAGGTGAACTTTTAAATCTTTATCTAACTCAAAAGTAAACTGGATTAACTCACAAAAAACTCCCTTATTTGTGACTCATCTGATTCATCATGCCCTCTCAATGCTAATTCTAATGCCCCACAAAAACTTATACAATTTGTAATCAAACTAGCCTGCACGCAACGCCATGTTTCGCAAGTAATTTCATTGTACTTCATATTAAGCATATTAATTTAAAAACTCAGACAACTATTAATATCATTTCAATTTATAAAAGTTTACTCAAAAACTTCTCGATAAACATTTTTTTTACTTTATTTTGTTTAATAAAGGTAAAGTACTCCTTTAGCCAAACAATTATTTATTTTGTTTACTTGATAAAATTTTTATTGCGTCTTGCCTTTGTACTCTTGACATGGGCATGTAGAGTAGTTGTCCATGCACGAAAACTTGATTTTTCAATAGCAAACCGACGCGATCAAAAGTTTGCCCCTGACTTTTCATCGGCATGTCGATTCCTTGTATAATTACTTTGATAGTCTCATCGACGGTGTTCCCCCGTATTTGATGCCATCAGTTTCATATTGAGAAATGATAAGAATGTTTTTTGTCCAGAAGTTCACCTCTTTTTATGTAAGGTACCTACCTAATTTAATTGAATTTAATATTAATTTTACATGATTGATACACTCGGCAAAATATTTTAAGGCTTAGTTTAATCTAAAAATGTTGGTTATTTTTGTTTCAGTAACTTAATAATTTAATATAAATATAAACACGATTTTTTTTAATTTGCTTTAATTGACTATTGACTTTCAAAATTTTAATAATTTGAAATTATGTAATAACAAATTATTTTTTAACCGAAGATTGAAAATGAATCAATTTATTTTTACTTATTATTTAAAAATTTACTTTCAGTTAAAAAAACATCCTGATAAATATTTTTTTACATTTTTACTACTTTATTTAGGAAAAGGTAAGGTATCATCATTCTTATAAGATAAATAAAATCACATTTTAATGTGTAAAGTTTAAAATAATGACCTTCTGAAAAACATTCACTAATACTATAGTATGTTTCTCGTCTTATGAAGCTTGACCTTGAAAACCTCTGTGAGTGACTATTTCTGCATCCAATCAACGCTCGAGTAACGGGCGACGGAGAGGGGAGAAGCTCAGTCTCTCTCTCGCCATCGTGCTGTTGACATCGCTCTTAGTCGACTATGTTGCCAGCTCTACTGCGTTCACGCTTCCGTTGCGATCTCTTTATCGCTTTCACTTTGCACCTCGTTATCATTTTAACGCAATGAAAAATGTCCAGTAGTAATAAACAATGACCGTAAGTTTTTCTGCGACGCGTCGCCTTTCATTCACAAGCAGATCATTTCAAGAGCGGATATCTGGCAATGCTGTTAGGTTTTTCATGCATTTCGAAAGCCGCGGGTGACGGGGGAGAGGGAAAAGGGAAGAAGGGGAGAGGGAAAAGGTTCTCATAGGCTACTTGCTATGTGAAGGTCAAGCTTCATAAGACGAGAAACATACTATAAAGATAATTTGTCATAATACACTATCACTATTATAAGAAGCAATAAAATAACGTTTTATCAAGAATATTTTAAATGAACAAAATTCTGTATATGTTCTCTATAAATAATGAAATCACTAAATATAAGTTGTCAAAGCTAATACATTAATTTATCTTTAGTCGAGAAATAGTAATAATTTTTTATATGAACTATCACTATTATAAGTAGAAATAAAATTGCACATTAATTTATGTGAGTATTCTATGTACGAAATTTGGTTGAAATCGGTTAAGCAAATTCTTCCCTGATATATGCATATGAACGGATGGGCGGACATCATGGAGATAATACAGTGAAAACTGTCAAAGGCAGAATCACAAGGGACCATGCAGGTTTTCCATCTTAGACAGGTTAAAAAAATGGACGGATTTTTTACAAAATATAAAAAAATCATGCAAAGCCAGAACTAAATTTATTGTAACTAAACCATTATCCTTTAAAAACCCACAGCCCAGAAATTATACATATTTTATAAAGACCTAACCAGCTAAACAAAGACACTTATAGATTCTACATATAATACAAATATTACAAAAAAGGCAAAGCATCACTAAAAATTACAGTCATCCCTCGTCAACCGCGGGGGTTACATTCCTGAAAAGTACCGTGGTTGGCAAAACCGCAGTTGGAGAGACAGAGATTCCATATAAAATAAGGGGTTAGGGGAAAATAATAATAACTGTATTAAACATGTGTATAAAAACAAATTAAATTTTATTTTTTGTTTATACCATGACAAAATGATTTAAAATGATTACAAGACTGATAATACAATTAGAAAAAATTTAACAAGATGATGAAACAAGGTTAACTTAAAATTTTAAAATTTTTTTAGTTAATTAAAAAAAGTAAAATTAAATTTAAAAAAGTAGATTATCCTCCAACTTTGCATCTTGATTTTCTATGACATCATCTTTTTTAGCTTGAGAATCAGTTTTAGTTTTTTTCTTTACAAAACTCAGAATGGATGATTGTCATTTTACTTTTTCAACCCCTTTGCTCCTTATAGGGCCTCAGTAATTCTTCCAACCCACGCTTAAAGTCAGCAAGGTTAAATGCCATCAGCATTCCCTTTGTAAGTTTATTCACAGTAAGAATCCGTTTTTCTATGATCACCTCGTCCTCCTCCTCTTCGCTACTAAAGGATTGAACAGTAATTTCTTTGAGGTCTTCCTCTGTTAATTCCTCGGCCTGAGACTGAAGTAGCTCCTCAACATCATTAAGCTGCATGTCGGTCAGCCCCTCGCCTTCCAAACGCCTCGCTATCCCTACAATGCATTGCACTTCATCAGCAACCGGAGGAATGTCCTGCGAGGTCTTCACAGCCTCTTTCCAAATTTTTCTCCAACAGGCGTTCAATGTAGATGGCTTCATCTCTTCAACAGAATCTTTTATAATGTTTATGCAATCCCCGATGTTAAATTTTTTCCAACACTGTGCCACCATTAGCGTTGGGTCCCTGTCCCTGGAATCCAAGATGTGTGTAAAAGTACGTTGAATATAATAACTCTTCATTGTAGCGATCACACCTTGGTCCATGGGCTGAATAAGTGATGTCGTGTTTGGAGGGAGGAACATAATCTCAATGTTTGGATGAGCGAACTGGAGTATCTCTGGATGACCAGGTGCATTATCAATGAGAAGTAACGCCTTAAATTCTAAGTTTTTTCTCAAAGAATATCGCTCAACCTCTGGGACAAAACAGTTGTTGAACCAGTCTGTGAATAACACCACAGTAACCCATGCCTTACGGTTTGACCTCCAAAAAACAGGGAGATGATCCTTATTTTTGCCCTTTAGTGCACGAGGGTTAAGCGATCTATACACAAGCATTGGTTTGATGAAGCAATTTCCACAAGCGTTGGAGCAAAAGAGAAGAGTCAATCTGTCCTTGGCTGCTTTGAATCTGGGAGAAATTTTCTCATCCATCGATATAAATGTTCTAGAAGGCATCCTCTTCCAAAACAAACCAGATTCGTCGGCGTTAAAGACCTGCTCCGGTAGGTAACCCTTCTCCTGGATTACATTTATCAGTTGTTCAGGAAACATTTCTGTGGCGTTGTGATCTGTTGAAGCCGATTCTCCACAAAGTTTTATGTTATGCAGACTATACCTCTTTTTAAAGTTTTCAAACCAGCCATGAATGGCTTTAAATTGAAATTCTTTTTACAAATCACTGCGGTGCTTAAGGGCACATTTTTATGGGCCTGGTCTTCTATCCATACATTAAGGGCTTTCTCGATCTTCTCTAAATTATGATCACGGAACATGCAAGACACTTGAGAACTTTTTGGTGTCCTATATGCAACACTTGCCCTTATCATTCTTCTTGATTTTTTCTTTTTTTCCTCTCGAGACAGAAACTACATATTCCACATCTCAAACCGTGTATGCTAAAAAACCGCGGTTGGAAAAACCGTGGTTGGCGAGAGATTGCTGTATTTCAAGAAACTGTCCAATTTCAATTGTTTTGTTTCCTTTTTCAGTGATTTTCTTAATAAAGGTGAAAGAAAACCCTAACTCCAGAACTATTTCATAAAAGTCATTTTCCCCCTTCGTTTTGGCATAATGTTTTAAAGCGTTAATGTAACTTAACACTTGTGATGATGTAAGTGCTTCCAGTTCCTCACAATCTTCTCCCCCTTGTTCATCTTCTGAACTTCCCACAGTGTCATTAGTTTGAGATTCTATCACAGCTTGTATGTCAATTTCATCATTCTCTGTGAAAACGTTATTGTTAACGTTCACAAAACTTTCAGCGTTCACAACACTAACCTCATCTTCATGCATATCTTCAATCAAAGTTTGGATTTCACTGTAACCATTATTGCGAACAATTTCCTCACAATCAATGTTATCATCAAAAATGAACCCACAGTTTCGGAAACACTTTCTAATGCATATGTCTTTCACATACTTCACTAAGCGGCTTGGAAATGTAATTGCATCTCATCATCATGCTTCTGTCCGAAGACAGGTTTTAACTGAATCGCTGCCTCCATTTCTCTCTCTCCCTAGAAGCCTCTTTTATACCTCTATAAGTATTATATCCCTGCTTTATATTATCTAATATTCCTATTCTTTTTCTCCCTCTTCCTCTTCTTCCACTAATTTTTCCTTCTAAGATCGTCCTTTATAAACACTGTCTTCTCAATATGTGCCCTATCCAATTTGCTTTTCTTTTCCTGATTGTTTTTATTAGCGTCCTTTCTTCTCCCACCATTTCTAATACTTCTTCGTTTCTCTTCCTCTCTGTCCATTTCACTTTCATCATTCTTCTCCATACCCACATCTCAAAACTTTCTAAATCTTTTTCCTCCTTTCTCCTTACCGTCCACGTCTCTGCACCATAAAGAGCTATGCATCTAGCACATCAAATTTTACAGTTAATTCTGAGACTCTCTTACAATCGTCCATACTTGCAATAAGATGCTGAAGCATCAATTTCCTGTAATTATGTTTTACATTCTGTTTGATTCCATTGTCTAGTGGCTGTAGAATGGATGTCGTGTAAGGAGGCAACAAAACTAGCTGAATATTTGATAATCGAATTCTCGGGTGGCAGGTGGCATTATGTAGAAAAAGAAGAATATTCCTATTTTCCATCCTTTTATTTCATTTATTCAAAAATTCCTCAAATATAGCACTTGTCATCCATGCTTTCTTATTCGATTTCCATTCCACAGGAAGTTTGTTCCTCTTTAAATTTTTGAAGCATCGTGGGTTTTCACTTTAACTATCACTAATGGCTTTTCTAGTTTTCCATCGGCAAATGCGACCAAAAGTAGAGTTAACCATTCATTTGAATAGCGACCCCCAGAACACTTGTCTCCTTTCATATGCAAGGTCTTATTAGGCAGAGCTCTGAAAAACAAATCTGTTTCATCAACATTTCCGATGTCTTTGGGTTTGTAATTGCGGATTATTTCTTTTAATCTACTGTGCCAACTTTCTACCTCATTTTTAACAACGTCATTGGCTTCCCCACAGGAAACATTAAATGTAATGGAGGGTCTTTTCCTAAAACTTTGCAACCACCCATTTGATGCAGAAAAACCGTCTATCTGAAGTATTCCTGCAGTTTCTTTTGCTTTCTCTTGTAGAATTGGACCAGAAATAGGGAAGTTCTTTGCCATGGCTGCTGCAAACCACCCAAACACAATGCGATTTAGCTCACTATACTTGTGTCCCTTACTTTCATTCTGGCCAAATCATGTCTGCTGCTCGCTAAACATTTCTCCATTATTTTATCCTTTTGTTTGATAATGTTGTAAATTTGCGTTTTTCCACATTTAAAATGAGTAGTCACATTTTTAATGCTCATTTTCTCCTCAGTGACCATTTTAATAACATTAATCTTTACCTTAAGATTTAAATTTTACAATTTTTTATCCATGGGTCTGTGAAAATAAGGAATATTTTTTCAATAAAACTACACAAAAATTAACATCTTAAATTGAGTGAATTTTCCCATAAACCTTTCCGATTAATTTAATGACTACTGATAGCAATTGCTATTTATCCAAATTGTTGTAACTGTTGAAGAAGAGGAGAGTTGAATGATCACACCACAAACACAGAAAGATAGAGCTCACAGACACCAAAACACGTCGGGTTTTAAAAACGTACTCAGAGAACCTCGAGGCACCAAACTTAACACTTCAGGCTTCAACCAGGGACTGAGTTCATTCCACATAAATTTCTCTGACGATGTAGAGTTTTTGCCACAAAAGATGCATCGGCACAAGAATGCTGGTTTTTCCAAGTCCTTTTCAATGCCCTTCACTCCCTCCTGCTCAAACGGATTATTCCTGGTATTCCCAAAATCATAGTCCACCCAAGAATTCAGTGTTTCCACTTCCTCCTGTCATTTGCTGCCTAGCAATAAACTCATTAGCTCTGCAACGAGCGACAATAAATGCAAAGGTTATCGAATGCACCCCAGCACCGCAGGTTTCTTCGCAGCCAAGCAGCAGGACTACACCAGACAACCCAAGTGCGTCATTGCCTCCTATCAAAATTTAAACTTGTGATCCATGAGAAAAATGACATTGTATTGATCAGATATTTCTCTTGAAATCATATGACGAATATAGAAATTTGAATTGTAGTCCTGTGACCATCCAATCTCGAGATAATTCTGGCATATGCATGCATGCGACCGAAGCTGTCATGATCCGTGGCAGCTCTATCTTGGGAGTGAATAGTGGTAGGACTAACATTAAAATGTATATATTCTTCATACGATATCACGAGAAATTTCTGACCAATAAATGTCATTTTTCTCGAGGATTACAAGTTAAAATTTTGGTAGGAGACGATTACGCGCGTGGATAATTTCGGGGGTGGACCTTCCCACCTTGGCTGCCAAGGAAACATGCGTTTTGTGGAGTTTCTTCCGTAATTCCTGTTAACCCCTCAAGCCCGGAGGAAATTTATTAAAGCCCACCCGTACGGCCGGTTTTTAATTTTTCACGATTGCGTTGCAAAAACGCTCGAAAATATTAAAATAATCATAATTTTAGTAGTTTTCTCTTGATTTTTCTGAATTTTTTGTGGAGTTATGAAAGACATGAAATTTGTAAATATCTATTTTGCCTAAAATATTTTACATACAAAGATTGTTGGAGTAGAAGAGAATATAAACCAATCGCTAATTTTCCGGCGTGCATTCGCCCTTTATATATAATATTCAGTACCGGAAAATCTATAGAAGATATTGATTTGCAATCTTAATAAAAAAGTAGCTTAAAGTAGTAACTATTTCATTCTGTAAGTCTACCCATCTAAACCAATTAGGTGAAAAGTTTTACGCATTTCAACTTTTTCATGTCTTGACTGGAAATTTTTAAGTTGATGTAGTATTATTGATTTATTAAAAGATGATTTATTTATAATATAAATGTTTTAGTTATAAAGTCATCATTCTTAGTCATTACAGAAGTCACATAGAAGAAATGGTTGCATTTCGTTAATTGGAAAGGGAGATATGACGTTGAATAAAACACGGAAAAATTAAGCTTATAGGTCCTTCCCAAATATTTTCCGAAAATTTACACGTGCGTAATTGGATTCAGCAAGAAATGCTTTATAGCTTAGTAAACACTTCTAGTAATCTATTGTGTAAATATATGGAAGAGCTTTTCGTGATTTTTGCTGGCGTGTCCTCTTCTTGCCTACTCGCTTCATCGCTGCTATGGCCCTGCTAGCACAACAGCAAAGCACTTAGCTGAAGAGGAAAACAGACCTCATCTTCTTTCAAGTGTCAAAGAAAAGTAACCCAATTTTGTGGGTTCCCTTTCCTCAGGTATTTATGGGTCAACTTTAGAAACCGAAAATCCGTAGGTCCGTGGTAAAAACTAGAATTCGATCACAAAACTAAACGTATATTATATGTAAACAAATACTTACAAATAGATATACTCAATTCCCCGCAATTTTCGTCAAGATTAAAATAAAATTCTAAAGGTCTTGAAAATTATATGACAGATATTATCCTTCTCACAAAATACCTCTCTTTGAGGCGTGGCACTAAATTATCGGAAGAATGTCGGCCTTGGATTTTGAAATCAGCTGTTTTGACGTTGACGCTCTCCTATGAAGCGATGAACGAAGGTTCGCGCGATAATGGAAGGGAATGTTTACAGAAATGTTTTTACTCAACCTAATTCCATTCTTCATCAATTGCATTGTAAACATTTGTAATAAGCTGTGCATAGACAGACATAAGATGTTTTCCTTTCTTTCTTTACATACCGACGAAGACCTTTGTCGCATGACATAAGCCAAATATCTCCACCAGGAAAAAAAACGAGAAAAAACGTGCTCTCCTTTGAAATGATACACAGTTCCTACATTGCATTTCAAACACAAAGGAAAGGTTCCTTGCTACATTGAAAAGCGACTTTTATACGGAGAAACACCATCATAATATAGCAAAATCGAAAATTCTATCGCAAAATTCAACGTTGATTATATATTTTTTAAAAGAGAAAAAAATACAGGACAAACATAGATAGGAAGTACAAAGCTTCCTCTTTCAAAATATATATAGGTTATTTAGATTTAAAGAAGTCTCTCGCGACAAAAGATAAAATAAATTAGAGCTACCGCAGGACGTAATAGTACGCCTGACGGCCGATTAGACAGTTTTTGCAGGACATAATAGTACGCCTGACGGCGTTGAGGGGTCAATGGCCCTGGCCGCTATACCACTTGGGACGAAAGGTCTTTCAAACAAAAGGGGTTTTGGACCTCAAGTGGTGTGTGATCCGTAAACAACACAAAACCCGAACCAGACTACCTGAAAACATTTCTGTTTGAAATTTTCTTTTCATCTTCCTCAGATTCTATTTCAACTTATTCGTACAAGAAATGCTACACATAATGCTTTCCATCCGCATCTCACAGGTATCGCCTTTCAGAGGGACTTACTTGAGAAAAACGTGATCGTTATACATTGCGATTCCGATATTTCCGGCTTTGACAGGTTTCCACCTTATGCAGATTCCGTGTTTCACAAGTTTCACTGTAGTGCTTTTTAGCAATGGTGAAAAGCAATAACAAGTATGGATTTACATGGGTTTCCCGACGTTCAGAAGTGCTTTTCGTCAAATTCGTCGTAGCATAATCGTATACTAATATATTTGCTTTGAAATCAGAAAATTATTTTTCCATATATTGTGGTAGCCCTGTTTTTTGATCCATTCTAATCATGTTCATTTCGTTTTCACATTCTATACTTGACCTACTAACAAAATTTCTTTTAAATCCGTTCAGCCAATACCTTCCAAATTCATAGTTATAGAAACATTCTAACCTTGATATTGTGGCAGCCCTGTTTAGTTGACCCAGTTGAAATATGATAATTTGGTTATTTATTTTAATGAATATATACTCTATTTGGTTAAAATCCCTGATGTCAGTTCTCTATAAATATGTGTAAATGAAATATTATTTAACTATTGTTGTCCCTTTTGCTCTGCTTTAAACATCTTTATTTCATCTTCTAACAATAATAAAAGACTACTTCTGTCCTTTTGTGGCTCCATCTGTCATGCTATAAAAATGCGAATAACTCGATAATAGAACGAGATTAATTTTTTATATTTGGCAGGAATGATCGATTCACATATTGTAAGATGATGACAAAAAAAAAATCTTGAAAAAAGTCCTAGGTTCGACTCCAAGGTAGGCCTTTCCATATGATAACACGTAAAAATCGACTTTTTGACTTGCAGGCTTTTATTTTTTTGAGATCTAAATTAGAAAGAATTAACCTATGGTCTTTAGATCTAGCCCATTTAAAGAAAAAACTATAACGTTTCTTATTCTGTTCATCTTTTCCCGCCTACAGTTCGAAATTCCTCATGTTAAACGTTTAATTCACATATTTTGGAAAAATCTTGCCATTTAACGGGATGTTGCCATGCCAACCCATTACATTGTTAAACCTCGAAATTCAATTGTTATTTCAATCCTTATGGGTGAAAGCGTGCTTTGAATGCTCTTATAATTAGTACGAGAGAGAGAGAGAGAGGAGAGAGAAATTCTTTTCATAGCAACCAATGTAAACAACATTCGTTGCGTTATTTACGAGAAGGAATACATTTCAATGTAGAACATTAATCATTTGCATATTAAAATTAGGTACCTACTTAGAATCGTCGTAGGAGTTGGAAACTTGAAACAACGAACGCCTAAAAGAACGAAAGTTTGTTTTCTTGCCATCCAAAGAAAGTCAAGGTATATTTATGTTAACTTTTTATTTCACAAAAAACTTTCCCGTTGAATTTCAACGGGCATCTCCCTACTTATGGTATATTGTACAAATCTAATATATTATAACCGCTGTGTCTCTGCCTGCGTCTCTGCGTCCCTGTCTGCCTGCGTCTCAAGCTTCGAGTGACGTTACCTTCCGGCGTGAACGCAAATAAACCGGGAAATCAATCAAATCTTTCGCCTGAATACTCGGCGCGAACTCCTACAGGATAGTTTTCGTTTTTTCACTTGATTAACACGTAATCGGCTAGAATACTAAGTGTAGACCTTTATTCTTTAACATTTTAAAATATCTTACGGTCGAGATTCTGACTCGAGATTTATACCATTTCACGCAGAAAGAAATGAAGATTCATATTCTTACCGCCGATTCCATTGTTTAATTCGTGTTTGCTCATATTTTAAGTTTGTATTCGATTTTCTCCGGTTTTTCGAAATTTTAAAAAGGAGGTTGCTAGGGTAGCATCATCTCGAATTTTTGCATTGTTAGACTCGGGCTTAAAGTGCATTTGCATTAAACTTGAAATAAAACGCGTCAAGGACAAAAATAAATGAAGGCTAGCCGTCCACTGACTGCGTGTTCGTCCGAATTGTGACTCGTCCGAAAACGCGTGAAAATATGTGCACGTACAAAATGGTGATCCTGCATAGCGGGCGGGGTTAACATGCTCCTACAAAATGGTGGGGTGGATTTACTAGGTTATGATGGGGCGGGGGATGGGTGGAGCTAAGTATTATGAATTAAAAACCGAATTCGTTAATTTTGTAAGGGGGTTTCCATATGAAACATCCCATTAGAATATTTTGGTAAGTGCCTCAGAGACAATCTGTGCGACTAGTATTCTTCGATTTATCGATAACATTATAATTATTTCAACTTACCAGAATCAAAAAAGCTGCCGTCTTCTTTACGTTGACCTCTCGGGGAAACGGCTCTTGAAATCAGCGTGCTGACGTTGGTCGTGGAATGTTGAACAATAACCGATGACTTCTCGTATTCTCTGCACCGTATTTATAGTGGTGTAAGGTCTATACATCTCAATAAGACGTCGCCTTCCTACCCCAACACCTCAGCATTTAAGGTAGGTCATACGTGGTGAAATGCTACCCACATACACATGCGCTATAGGCGGGTCATCCGCCACTCATAATCTCTTTAGGTGTGTCATACGTGCTATGGCATGTAGATTATTTTTAACCTGCTTTCCCTACACAACACCCAAGCGATTGAGGCAGGTCGTACGTGCTACGATAAATATATTATTCACGTACTTCCTCCCCTCACACTTACGCGCTTTAATTGTGTCATGCGGGCTATGGTAGATAAATTATTTCTAACCTGCTTTCTGTCCCTCCACTCCTAGTCGCTTGAAGCAGGTCAAGCGACTTTACCAAGGTATGTAGGTTATTCGCCTCTTCCTGTATCGTATACACTAACAATTTCAGTATATAAGCAGCGCGATAATCGTAGAAAATCACTCCTCTTCGACTACGAGTAAGAGCACCAACAGCTGCAGATATTCGGTAAGCATAACATTCATTTCTTTTATAACTTTTTAATCACTTCTCCCTCTGAGAAAGCTTTGACTTTATTCTCGCGGATGGTCTATTTTCTTTAGAACACCTTCAACTCCGCAACCACCACCATTACCGTCGCCGTCTCCGCGGCCGTCTCCGCCACCGTGTACGCCACCGTCTCCGCTGCCTAGGCTACAACAGATATTAGTAAGCATAGCATTCATTTATTTATAACTTTTTTAATCACTTCTCACTCTGAGAAAGCTTTGACATTACGCTCATGAATGGTCTCTTTTCTTTAGACTAATCCTCATAACCTCCACCGTCTCCACTACTGCCGCCGCCGTTTCCGCCACCTCCATCTTTGCTGTCATCGCCCAGATTATAGTAAGTGGTTATGAGCTTTATAATATGTCTAAGGCTAGATTTTGTAGGGTATAATTAGATGTATTTCGTAACGATAAATATACTCAAAGTGTGTTTGTAAGTGCTTAAGTTATTTACCCTCTGTTCATATTAAAAATTCTTTGGCTCATCATCGCAATTTTTTCTTTTTTTAGACGAATTCTATCGTGCAAAATTTTTTAGAAAAGAATAACAGCATCTCCTTCATTAAGAAGGAAGACTTGAAGGAGGACAGGTTTTACACCATAGAGAATATGGGCAAAATGGTGACGAAATATGGAGAGGCGTTAGTGGTGGAGCTCTCAGACGATCGAGACTGGGATTTTAAAAACAAATTCATTTTACCTAAACGGTATAATGTGGTGACGGCGGAAGAAATAGCCCAGTATAATGCAGCTTCTATTAAAAATCTGGGATTAATTGTCAATAATAAAAATGTAATAATAAAATCTGTTTGAATATATCATGAGTATTATTTCATTATTAGATGAATGCATGTGATACGACTTTCCTATTTCAATCGTTAAATAGCATCAACCACAATAGTACCAACCCACTCAAATGCACACAACAGTTGTCACATACTAGACTGCTGACAACCAACCCCTTTAAATTTAGACCTTTCAAAATTCTGGACGAGAGCGCATGTGCGATTCATTTGTTTTTGGCAACACCGATCTGTTCGATATATCGAAACTCACTGGACAACATTGCTTTTCGAACGGCACTTGTTCTTAGTTCCAACTTCCTCCGAGTGGTGGTGCCACAGGTCGGTCACGTGACCGGATGTGACGTCATAAATCCAAGATGGCGGCTGCAATAATGCAATAAAAGTTGGGGTGGGGGGGCCCAGAACATATAAATTCTATCTACTCACTACATTGTCATGTACCCAGGTTGCCTGTGAGCGAAGTTTTTCTAAATTAAAAATAATAAAAAACCGACTCAGGAGTTCGCTGTCCCAAGACAACTTAGAAGTGTTTATGTGCATAGAAAAAGATATTCTAGTTAATTTAAATACATTAAAAATAAATTGATGGAATAAAGCGATCTAAAGATCCTATGCAGACAGGCATAAGCTGTAATGTTGGGAATAATTGTGAAACGAGAAAAAAGTCTGCTCGGCAAGTGGAAGACCCGGGTTCGATTCCCGGTCATAGCAGACTTTTTTCTAATTTCAAAATTATTCTCAACATTACAGCTTATGTCTGTCTGCATAGGATCATTAGATCGCCTTATTTCAACAATTTATTGCTTGGAAATTTCACTATTTGAGAGGGAGGAGTTTTCTTCGATAGTATGACAACGTATTTCATTCTGCTTTGAGTGATATCCAAGAGCGCCTTGAAAAGGTGGAGGCCTCCATTAATGTTAAAACCTTCATGAATGATAATTCAAGCAAGGGTGGAAGTAGCAGTGGCGTGTCTAAAGCAATTAGTGCTAAAATTACGGAAAACGATAACAACGAAGATCAAGTGTGCCAACAGCCTGCGATTGACTTGGAAAGCCATCTAAAAATGGAGGACCATCAGAGTAATGATGCACAAATTGGGATTGCGGAAACTACTAAAGCCCGACCTATCGTGGAAGATAAGGAAAGCCTACGAAAGGGAGATGAAGAAGGTTTCCAAGACAGAGGCGTGGAAGGGTTCCAACCAGTGGCGGCTCGTGTATAGGCACTGCGGAACTGCAGCACTCCCTATTTCCACTTGATATTATCGATAACATTTAATATAATGAGTCCTTTTTTCTTTAATTCTTTCTTTATTTTTGTAGTACAATATATATTCCTTAAGCTTAATGTCAGTACTTCAGTAGCCATCCCCCAGTTTATGAAAAAGATACAAAAATCTTTGTATGGAACTGTGCGCTTCACAGTGCCAGCGACGTGGTGTTTGACTGTTGTGCGCATGCGCACATAGGAGGTGGGTGGGGAGGAAGGCGGGACTGCCAGGTAGAGAGAGCACTGTTGCTCTCGCAGTGCCGGCTCTGGCGTGATGGTGGAAGGAAGTATTTTTTTACTCAGCGTGTGTTGTGCTTAAAAACCATGTACCATATTCTTGAATGTGATAAAGTGTAGAATTAGATTATTATTCTGCTTCCAGCTATTCTATTTGATTCATTTTTTTTCGGTTCTTTTATTTAACAGAAAACTTTAACCATGGCCTTGCATCCCCAAGAAATAAGTTCTGTGACTGTAAGTGAACTTCAACAGCTTAAGTTTTCACAGCTATCTCTCCATGAGAAAGTTACAGTTAAGAAAAGAGGTCGTTCAACACCTGATATTCTAATATCTCAGCCAGGCAAAAGCAACAACAAGAAATATATTCGTAGATTTAATTCTGAATGGTACCAATGGAAAAGTTGGCTTTGCGGCTGTGAAGTAAAAAATGCACTGTTTTGCTTCCCGTGTTTGCTGTTTGGAGGTGATGTACCGTGGACAAAAGATGGTTTTAGAAATATAAACAAAATGAAAGAAAAAACTGAAAAGCATGAGAAGTCAAAGAAGCACATTGATAATGTTGTTTCACTGTCACTTTTAGGAACCGTAAGTATTAAGGAGAAACTTAGTGAGGCATACAGACTTTCAATCAATGAGCATAATATAAAAGTTAAAAAGAACCGTGAAATTTTGTCCATAATAATAGACTGCATTTACTTTTGTGGAAACTTTGAAACTCCCTTACGTGGACATGATGAAAAAGACGATTCAGTAAATCCAGGGGTATTTAGAGGATTAGTAAATTTTGCATCTAAATTAGATTCAGATTTGAAGAATCACTTATAAACCAATGCAGTCTTCAAAGGTGTTTCTAAGACCATTCAGAATGAGATACTTGACTGCCTGCTACAAATATACCATGAGGAGATAAGGACGGAAATTAGAAAAGCTTCCTTTGTAGCTGTCATGGCTGATGACACAACAGATGTTTCGGAACACACTCAAATGGTCCTTGTTCTACGGTACTTATTGAATGAAGAAATATTTGAGCGTTTTTGGGGATTCTTTATTCCAGAAAATCAAACTGCAGATGGCATATCAAAACGTATTTTAGAACAATTGGACATAATCCTTCAAGGAGATGGACAAAAACTGATAGCTCAGACATTTGATGGTGCAAATGTCATGAAAGGCAAAAAAGTAGGAGTTCAAGCAAAAATAAAAGCAGTTTATAGTAATGCACATTTCATTCACTGTTATGCACATCAACTTAATTTAATAATGAGAAATGCAGCAAGTATTACACGAAATGCAAGAATATTTTTCTCTAACATTCTGGCTATTCCAACATTCTTCTCAAGATCACCACAACGTGTGTCCATTCTCAAGAAACATATGGACGTCAGCATTCCACGTCCATCCTCTACAAGGTGGAATTTCAACATACGGACCATAAACAGAGTTCATGAAAATTTGCAACCTTTAAAAAAACTGCCTTACTGAAATTCAGTCAACATCAAATGCAGATCAAACCATTGCAGAAGCAACAGGAATTTTAAAATACCTGAATGATGATAATTTCAAGTTTTGGTTAGAGCTTTTTCATCAGATTATGCCTCATGTTGAAATAATTTACAACCAAATGCAATATCGAGAAATTAGTGTGTTTAAAGTTAATGAATATATAACAAATTTCAAAACTGCTATTTTAGAATTGAGAAACTCAAAGTACTGTGAGAATCCTTCAAAGACACTCATGGCAGAAGCTAAGGAAGTGTGTGACTATATATGTGTTGATATAATGGACAGATATTCTTCCACTAAACACTTAGTAGCTGCTAAATTGTTCAACAAGAAATACTTCACTAGATTTAAGAATGAACATCCCACAAAAGAGATAGTACTGACCACTGAAGCTTATCCCATGATTGACAAAGAAAAGCTTGAAACTGAACTAAAAGTATTCTATTGTAGGACTGATATTCATGAATATTGCAAATTAATTGAGCTGCTGAAATTTATCTTGGAAAATAATCTAGATGATGTTTTTAGTGAAATTACGAAACTGATAAAAATCCTCTTGACAATTCCCATGACTACATCAGAGGCAGAGCGCTGCTTTTCAACATTGAAAAGAATAAAAACTTTTTTAAGAAGCACTATGAATTCGGAAAGACTAAATGCGCTTGCAGTACTTTCAATGGAGAAAAATTTCCTCAATTGTCATCCAGAGATCAAGGAGAAAGTTATTGAACTTTTTGCGCAAATTAAAACAAGAAGAATGGATTTCATTTTTAAATGAATAAATCAAGCTTGAACTGTAACAATTTAAGTTAAAGTAAGTAAAAAAGTTTGGTTTTTTTTGTTAAGATTTTATCAAGTTCCTGAATAAATTTTCTTTTTATACATGTTTTTTTCCTTTTACACAATTTTAAAACAAAGGCTAAAAATTTTCTGGAGCAGCACCCCCACTAATTTTAGCTACGAGCCGCCACTGGTTCCAACTAGTGCACCACAAGAAACAAAAACTGAGAAATATGGACGTAAAGAAAGGTAAGCAAATGGATAGGAAGCAGTGTTTGACTCAAGCGTGGAAAAATTGGATTCTTCCAAGTTTAGTGGAGTTCCTCAGCGTACTTGGCTTTACTTAGGCCATGTGCATAGGAAAATGTCAACAGAATATATAGAATCTTGTCTAGCAAACAAGTTCCCAGGGAAAGATTTTATTTGTGAAAAACTCAATACAAAAGGGGAGTTTGGTTCCTTCAAAGTAGGAGGCAACTACGATTTAATGGATGTTTTGTTTAAGAGTGAAAGCTGGCCAAATGGTGTTCTTGTGAGGAAATATCATTTTTTAAAAGCTTACGAAAATAGAAACGAAGGTGGTTCCCACAGTACGTTGGCAAACTTTGCATCATGCCAAACAACTTCTGACTGAGATAGAAATGTTTTGTTGAATAATTCCATCTCCCAGGTTGTTACCAGAAGTCAGACTGGTAAGGCTAAACCAAAGACAAACTGACTAGCTCAGAATGATAATAGTGGTGATACGTTCCTAATAAACTGTCAAAGTATAGTTGCCCATATTGATGAAATCAAGTTTTTTATTGTAAAGTTTAAACCGGTCTTGTTATGCTTAACAGAAACTCATTTAACAGTGGACATTGAAGACTTTGAAATTTCAGTGGATAATTATTCACATGTAAGACTAGACTCTAATAGCCGACATACTGGGGGTGTGATGTTTTATATAAGAAGTGATGTTTCTTACAAGGTAGTTGATTCATATATTTTGGAAATGAATTACTGGATATTAATGGTTTCAACTGAGATTGATAGAAAATCATTTGATATAACAGTGATCTATCACTCACCTAACAGCTCAAACAAGGACTTTATGGAATTTTTTAGTGTTTTCTTGGACAATAAGGCTAGCAGTGGCAAAGCACAAATCATACTAGGAGATTTCAATATAAACTGGTTGTGTGTTTCAACATATAAAAACACGTTAAATAGATGTGTGAATGATTGTGGATACAAGCAAGTTGTGAAGGGTTATACACGTGCGTCACTACATAGTGGAATTCTCATAGATCTAGTTATTACTAACAACGGGGAACTTAACACTGAAATACCAGAGGCACCAAGGATTACTGACCATTTTATCATTAGGATTTTCATATAAAAGGAAGTATGTAAAAGATCTTATTTTATTAGATCAAAAGTTTGAAATTTAGATGTTTAAAGAGAATATTAAAAATATGAAATTTCAGTTTAAGGAGTTGGATATTGATTGTAAATATGACCAATTTTATACCAGCATATTAAATTTAATGAGTGTCTATATGCCTAAAGTGGATGTTGTGCTTAGGGTAAACACTGGTTTAATAAGACAGTCTTGGCTGCAATTAAAGATAGGTACAATAAATACAAAAAATATAAGATAAGCAAAAATAAGAAAGATTGCGAGGATTACAAAATCAGTAGAAATAGGGTGACCTGCATAATCAGACAAGCAAAAATTACCTTTTATGAGCAGAAAATTGATCTTTGCAGTAGGGAACCAAAATTAATGTGGAAAACGTTGAAGTCACTAGTAAGTAACAGAAAGACTGAGAATTACAAGGATATCATATTCGGATACAGCAATGTGGAATTAAAATCAGAGATAGCAGAAGAATTTAGTAAGTTTTTTATTGATAGTGTATATGATATAATTAAGCTGATCCCTAACTGTGATAAAAACTTTGAGTTGGAGACACCAAGAGGTCAATTAAACCATTTTAAGGTAATTGATAAAGAATATTTATTTACTATAATTAGTAGTCTTGCAAACAAATCTAGCCCAGATGAACTTGATGTAAATTTTTTTAAAACTGTATTTTGATGACTTGTCTGATTATTTGATTGACCTTGTTAACACTTCTTTAGAAAGGGGGATGGTGATGTAAAAAAGCAACTATAGTTCCTTGCAGGAAAATTCCCATAACAAATAAGGCTAAGGAATTCAGACCCATAAACATGTTATATACAATAGATAAAATTGTTGAAAAAATTGTATATGAGCAAATTATAGATTTTGTTGGTAGTAATAGCATACTTGATGTATATCAATCAGGATTTAGATTTAGACATGATTGTGGACTGCTTTTCAGTATGTCTTGCATGACTGGAAAGTACTTATAGATAATGAAGAAATGGTATGTGCAGTATTTTTAGACCTCAAAAGAGCATTTGAAATGGTAGATAGAAGAAGGCTGTTATACAAATTACAGAGGCATGGACTTGGTAGGATAGTGTTTAAATGGATTGACCATTATCTCACAGACAGATATCAGGAGGTAAAGTGTGAGGATACCCGATCAATAGTAAGAAAGGTGGAATATGGAGTTCCACAGGGTAGTTTGCTGGGTCCATTGCTATTTATCTTGTACATTAATGATCTGGGAAAGTATATGCAACATTGCCGATATCACTTATTTGCTGATGATACTATTATTTATGCTGCAGAAAGGGATGTTAATAATTTCATTAAGCCCATTAATGAAGACTTGATGGTACTAAGTGACTGGTTTGCAGTTAATAAACTTAAACTTAATGCTAAAAAATCAAATGCAATGATCATGGGTAACAGTTTGCAGTATCTAATGGTAAAAAATAGTAATGTGAGGGTCATAATCGATAAAGAGGAAATCAAATTTGTGGACTATAAAATATCTTGGTGTTATTGTGGATAGAAAGTTAAAGTTTGATGAGCATATTAACTATGTGTGTAAAAAATTGCAAAAAAGTTAGATTTCATTTCAAGAACAAATACCTTTTTGACATCTGAGAGTATAAAACGGGTATATAACTGTATTGTACTACCTCACTTTCATTATTGTGCTACAGTATTGTGCCTAGCAAATCAAACAGATAAGAGAAGACTTCAAATTCTTCAGAATAGAGCCATGAGACTGATATTAAAATTGATAAGTACATAAGTATTGATACAATGTTAGAAATACTGGATTGGCTTAATGTTTCACAAATGCTAGAATATAAGGTATTAATGTTTATTCATAAAATAAAGTGTGGCTTAATGCCCAAATATTTGGATGACTTACTAGTCCATAACAGTGATATTCATGGCCATAACACAAGGTCAAAGTGCAACTTACATGTTACTTCAGTTAATAAATCTATATCTCAGAATTCATTATTTTTTAAGGGAATTAAGTTTGTATAATGGACTAAACTTTGATTAAAAAAATACACATAATTTAAGTTTGTTTAGAAGAAAACTTAAACAATGGGTCCAGGACCAAAGTGTTTAAATAAGTTTATTGGAAATGCATTTCTTAGTTATTATTATTTTTTTAAAGTGAAATGTAACAAGGTTGTGAAATAATTATATATACCTACATGTACCTACTTGATTTATTTTGTATTGAATTGTGCTACATGAATAGCTATTGCTAAATAAAGGCTATTATTATTATCTCTCCGAGGACATCCATTGGGGCAGTTTGATACTAGCTTGACTAGTTCCGTCCCAACCAAGAAAACATCCACGATCAAAAACGAGAAAATTGATCTGCTACAATAATTCAGTGGAAGAATATCTGCTCAGCAAGTGGAAGACCCGGGATCGATTCCCGGTCATTGCAGAATTTTTTCTCGTTTCAAAATTATTCCCACATTTAAAATAATTAATATGGTTGCTGAAAGAGCACCAGGTATAAAAAAATATTTGATGGGCTAATTTTGTTTGCTAATAAAAATGAACATTTTGTTTCGACTTGAGTGTTTGATTTATCTATTAATAAAAAATAGAAAAAACCTGCGCGATACATAAACATTCCTATGGCAATGACATTCCTAATGTGTGTGAAGGGGATTACGATTCAAGATGGCCGACAGTTGGTTGATATCGAAGTGCTGCTCCTGCAAAAATCATATTTTAAGCAGCGCTCCCCGGCTATGCTGTGCATTTTGTGGCTGTTTGTCACACATAATGTGTTCTGAACTATTAGAAATAGAATTTAACCTAATTTGCGCAAACAAATCCGTAGTTTGGCTATGCATGTTGTGCAACAAAAATAAGCCATTCAATGTACACAAAGATGGTGAAACCCAACAAGCTTTTATGGATAATATCCTTAAAGCAATTGAAGATGTGCATCGGTGCCTAGATAAAGTTGAAGTGAAAAGTAATATCAGCAGGTCAGAGGGTGGCCATGAAAGCGGTTGGTTGTTTCTGCAGTAAACTTCATTCTGAGCAGAAGCCTGAATCATCGAAAATTTCAGGAATATATGAGAGAGATTGATACTGAATATGGCGATGTTCTGTATCATACAGAAGTACGTTGGCTTACTCCTGGCAGTCTTATAACGTTTCACAATAATTATGTCTGACATCAAGGAATTTTTAGGTAGAGAAAAATGTACCAGAGTTCCAATAAACTTCATCAACAAAAAACTTAAGGGTAAGGACCATCTTATTACAGATATGTTTTTCGCTGTTATAAGTTTTAGACACAAAATACAACTCTTTCATTCTCAGCTGGATAAAGGAGATTTTTCACATTTCCCAATATGTAACTCATTGTTTCCAAAAAATGAGGCTGAAAAAATATTCAAGAGTGTCTAATATGTATCCCATTTAGAAAAACTGCTGGTGGAAGTCAATAGATGATTTTCTGACTTACAGAGATGAAGATATGTTTGAGCTTTTCACTGATCCCTTTTCTGGTAAAGCTGAAAAATACGAGCCTAGCATTCAACTTGAATTAATAGATTTACAGTGTTCTACAATCTTAAAAAAATAAATACCAAGAATCCTCACTAATTGACTTCTACAAACAACTGGACAAATCCAAGTTCATGTCACTCAAAAAAGAGGTTCTGAAAATTGCATTGTTATTTGGAGTACGAACATGCATGAACAAACATTCTCTCTTATGAAATTAAACAAGCTCCATTACATTCAGCACTGAAAGATCAAAGTTTATGAGACATTCTAAGAACAGCAACTACCATCATTACACCAGATATAATTGGAATTGTGAGAGAAAAACTGTGCAACATCTCCTATTGAGTAAATAAATTATATTAGTTTGACATCTCATTTTTAGCCTACTTTCCAGAATGGAAATATGCTTATAGTTTTGTCCTGCCTGTCTGTCTGTCACCCTATTAACTTTTGAACCAAAAGACCAATTTTCATGAAACTTGGTGGAAATCTCTTGCTACATGTGTCGAGCTCTCGAGGATAGTTTTTGTTGCACAGATTGAAGTCCCAGGTTCGATTTCCTTCCCATTTGATTTACATGGGAAATCTGAAATCCATCGTGCAGGATAATTTTCTCTTGGACATTAAAATATCTTAGAAATGTAATATCGGAGCAAGTTTTGTACTATTCTCTGAGGAAAGGAATGAAGATTCTAATTTTTATTGTAGAATTTTGCTTATCAACTGTATTTCTTAGAATTTTGCATAAATACTGGTGATTTTGCAGTTTTTATCACTCATTACGAGTGTTGCTATAGCAACAACTATTGTTGGACTCAGATTCAGTATATTCTAATATGTACATGCGTTATTTTTGCCGCACAAATACGCGTGATCAATTTAATATTGTTTGAATGTATTTGTAGTATTTCAATGGAAAGTAGGCATCATATGTTGTTTGGATCATCTTGTTGCCTCATAAAAATTGTATGTAAAATTTGTTACGATAATTACTGACTCTACAATGGTGTACTTAAATTTTTTATGTACAAAACTTTCATAGTGTGGCCCGCCTACGTTCAATCAAGGTTGATTTTGGCCCATGTAAACTTTTGATTTGTGCACCTCTGATGTAGACTGAGAACGATAGTGAGCCCAGAACTGAACCCTGTGGAACTCCACACATTATTTTCCTAGAGGAAGAAGAGAAATTGTCTACTAAAACAGTTTGGGTGTGATCTTCAGGGTATGAGATAAAGTTATGAGTATGAGATAAGGTTATCAAAGAGAAATTTCACCGGGATGGTTTGGCGACAAGAATATCCTTATCAATTGAGTCAAAGGCTTTTTACTGAAGTCAAGAAGAGATAGGTGTGTTATTTATTCTCTGATGCTTTTCTTAGATCATCGGTTACTTTTAACAGTGCTGTGGTATAATTTTTCCAAAAGTCAGATTGAAGAGGATTTGTTTTCAGGTAGGATCAGACCACATAAGAGGCCATGGGCTGATCTACTTTAGAGAAACCAAACGATAGTAATTAAACACTGAAGCATTGAAGATAATATACCATTCCAAGATATAAATACAAATTAGCTAATGAGCACCTCATTTCTTCTCACTCCCTATTGCTTGTGACTATTAGGTCCTAGAAATATGTATGTATTATTAGTGGTCCTCTTATATTCAGGTAAATGCCATACCACCCAAAAACTGGCAAATATGTCTGTAATTTCTGTCAAGCCAGAGCTTTTTAGTTTGCAGATACCCTTAAGTGCTAAGCTGCATGCAATTTAAGATAATACTTACCCCTCTCCTTCTTTGCGAGTTGCCTCTTTTGCTTTTGTCAGACATTCAACAAATTGTTGCTCTTCTTCATCTCTTTCTACTTTCTTTGCTAAACCAATGTAGTATAGTTTTGCAGTCACTTCTAAAAACTGCATATTGAATCTGAAAAAGAGAATACGGTTGAGAGAATAATGAATTCTTGCCAAATTTAAATTGATGCAAGGTTTGTTCAATTTGCATTTCTATTATTTGCTTTACCAAAGATTCTTTACTATGAAATTTATATTAAGCATGGAATATCAAGTACATTTTATGCTTCATTCAGCAAAGGAATAAATTACTACTCAATAAATATTTTACAATTTACTCATTATAGATCTCCTGAATATTTTCATCCAATGTTGTCAATGCTTTTCCACAAGGGTCATTATTGAAAATGTCATCATAAAGCTCAGATCCCCGGAGATACAACACCCATGCTTCTTTCTCTTTGTTTAGAAGATCTTTTTCCTCTTGCAGCTTATAAAGTTTCAACTTTTGTTTCTCTTCTTCTTCCTTCATAGTCAGAAGTTCATGCCTACATGATAAATAAACAATTAATTATAAAATCAAAAACTTTATAAACTGTTGCCTTTTTGTTAACAATGAATTGAAATTCATAATGTCTTTTCTTTTGACAATTGAAATAGAAGCCTGCATTATCATTCAGAGACATAGAATAGGTCACTTCAAGAATGTACAACACTCTCATCAACTGAGATGCTTTAATAAAATATATGATTGCATAAAAAGTCAGATTCTTTAAAATAAAGGAGTGCATAATTAACTTTCACGAATAATATATTATTTTCTAAAATCCTTCTCATGAATGTATGTAAAGAATTAAACCATGGAATATTAAAACCATATCTTTCATAGTTTGAGAACAATTCTCTCATAAATGAGGAATGAAAAAATGTACGTCCGATTATGGCCATCATTCATTGAAATCATATATGTTTTCTTTTGTGAAAATTGTCTACACTACTTACCAATACCATGTTTCATTTTATTTAACATATAATCATACCTAAAAAAGTATTTTAAAAATTAATACTGTATCAATTGAAATCTAAATTGCAAGTTTGCAATGAAAATTTTCAGTAGATACAAATATCTTATGTTCGAATTGTTTAAAAAACATCAATTTAATGGATAACCCTACTTCATACTCAAATTTATGACAACCCTCAATTTTCCCAAGCTGAAATTCAGAAAAAAAAACCTTATCTTGCATTCAGGTAAATATGGTAATCATCTACTTTTCAAGCACTTGTAGCAAACACCTTCCATAATGGTATTACCTGTATTCCTGTTGCCCCTCGTCTTGTTCAGCCTCATTCACAAGACAGTATTCATAAAAGTGCAACTGTGGAAGAAGTGCTATTGCATACTTTCTGAATTCATCCTTTCTACATTTTGGATGTATGTTTTTACCATCTCCAAAATCAGTATCTATTTCTTCATTTTTGGTTTTTATGGATTTATTTCTTTTACTATCTCCTTCTGGATTATCAGAGCAGCAAGGATTGCCTGCCATATTTAAGGACTGCAGTGTATTGAAGCGCCTTAAATATATTATCTAAATGGAAATATATTGGAAGTTTCATGAGAAATAGCTACTAGATAAATAATGATGTTGAGAATAAGACATGTTATTTAAAAGTGCTGTTCAGTAATATTCACTTGGGATTCAGCATAAATATTTATTTGAATCAATAAAAATTGTCAATTTAATAAATTTTAGTCAATCTTTCAGTATACCAAAAAACTAAATATATATTTAACTTGCAAGATCATTTTATATGGCCTGGAAAAATATAAACTAGAATAGTAGTCAGCAACATTTTCCTCTTGGGTGCTGCTCTTAATCATCAACATCATTTTACCTATTGGTAAGTTTTAGGCTTTCCCAGTTCAATCTTTCCAATCCAACACCCTTCTATTCATCAAAAGAAAATGGCTTCATTACATAGGATGACCTCACAATCTACTGCTAAATTTTTAAACCATTTGGATGAATTGGGAAAAGAGGTAGCAAATTTGAGTCCTTTATTGAGAACATCGAGTTCCAGTTGGGAGAAATTGTTCTGTGATACACTAACAACTTTTGAAAAAAACATGATCACAATTTGAATTTGAAGGGGGTACCCAGTTCAATGGTTTTTTGTAAGATTCAAAAGTTTTTGGTGCCTGATATATTGGTATTAAAAAGTGTTAACAACAAGGGCACAAAGTGGGATTCCTGGTGAGCGCCAAATGTACTTTGAAATGGATCAGAAAAAGAGAAATTCACTATTACTATTAGAGACCTCTTATTTATATAACTATGTACTAATCCAAGAAAGAAGTTGGCCATGGACACCCTAGGCATGCAATTTAGATAGTAAAAGAGAGTGATTAACTTTCCCAATTGCTTTGCTGAAATCAGTTTAGATAGAATCTGTTTGATATTTGTATTCAAAAGATTTCAGAATGGAATTACTAGAAGTTGACGACAAGCCATAAAAACATGCTGCTGCAGAGTAATAATAGGTTCATGTTAAAATGCTGAGACCACATGGAAAACTGACTGCTGCTCAGACCTCACAACCATCATTAACTCGGATTAGCTATGTAAAATCTTTTGCCAAAAAAAAAGAATGTTTCAATATTGTTTAATCGTAACATAATGAGCACAACATCACAAACTACATGTTTTGAGAACGAGGTTTTTTCCAGTAAATGTTAGGTTAACTATTATATTATTCTAGTTATTTATATTATAATTAAGTAGATTGTTATTATTTAGATTAATATACTAAATTAGATGGTATCATGAGCTCATTCATGGGCCCAGTAGCACATTACTAAATAATGGTTGTATGAGACTGAGGCCCACAAAGCCCATCTTGCCTGGGGCCCAGGGAAAGCTGTGTCCGGCACTGGCCAGATCATACAGTAATCTATGATATCAAAATCATGAATTAGCTGTCTACATTAGAATAATGGTAAAATTTTTACGTTTCTACAAATGAACCGACAACACCAAATAATAACGCATGTACAATGACGACAAACAAAAAGATAAGCAAAGAAGGGACAAGAAAAAGAACCACAATGAACAGTCAACAATGAAGAACAAAGTAAAAACCATATAGACAAAGTAACAAAAAATGACAAATGAAGAATGAACAAAAAATAACAGTCAAACGTTGAGAGAATTCGACAGACCGTTTAGCTACAAAGTATCACAAATTAAATAATCAATCCATCACTTCCCCCTCTCTCGGCATTTCCCCTCTGTTACATCTATTCTCCACCCTCCATTTCCCCACCTGCCACCTCCAAGCTCCCTCCTCTCCTAAAAGTGATGATCAGCTCCCACACCTCCTTTTTGCACCAGGAATAGCAAAATATATATGAGGATTGAATAAGAAATAAAGGATAAATTTGATTTATCATTTATTATTATTATCTTCCATTCAAATTTGACAAGTTTAGCGCAGAAGGTCATGTTAGTTTACATAGATAGAGATGAAGGTGGAGTGTTTTTTTGGAGCAGTTGAGATGAAGGCTGATTTTATTGGGAGAATTACAATCAAAAGGTATGGTGTTAAGTAGTTTTTATAAAATAGTCAGTCATCATATGCTTCAGAATTTAGAATGAGGGATTTGAATGGCTATAACATATTTCCTTTATAGGAAGTTAAAAGTTTTAAAGATATGACAAATAAACATGCTTTTTATTTGAATATTATATTCAAATAGCTTTAAATAAATTCATTCATCTTAATAAGACAATTCTAGAAAATAACTTACATCATTCCAGTAGCTAATCTTGTTGTTTCCAAGGCTCAAGATGGTCAGATTATTGAGTGAATCTAAATTTTCAATTTTCAGTATCCGATTTTCAAATAGAGTCAGTATTTTTAGGTTGACCAGTGCATCCAAGTTCTCTATTTTTTCAATACTGTTGAAGGAAAGGCTGAGTTCCTTTAGGTTGACCAGAGTATCAATATTCTCTATCTTTTCAATAACATTATTGCTCAGATCAAGTTTCACAAGAGAAGTCATCATCCATAAATGGTCAATCACCTGAATATCTGAGAAGATGTGCATTTTTCAGAAAAATCTTAATTTGAAAAGTCAATGAAACCTAAATTGAACATATCAAAATAAATTTACCAATTCAATTTAAAGTTGATTTGCATTCTGTATTTGCATTAAAAAATAAAATAACAAGATGGAATCTTATTAATAATCAAGACATTGAAGAGAATGTTTTTTTCTTCTGCGACTTGTAATTTCGTAAGATGGTGGTATTTAAGTTTATTTATATTTTCTCGTGTTATAAATTACACTCCTGTTCTTATTATGGATCATTGGACAAAGGCTTGGAAATTATCTAATAAGTGAAAATAAAAAACAATGGATGACATGCAAATAAAAATAGGAAGGAATAACCACTGGAAGTAGCAAGATCTATTACAATTTCACTAGAAGCTATACTGCATTCCACACTTAGTTGGCAGTATGATCTCTTATGGGCTATCACTATCTCTCTCTTTTCTATTGGTTTTCCCTATAGCTCTCTCTTTCTCTAATCCCATCCAGTTGCCAAATTTGTCCAGATTATGGTTATGTAGTCGTTTAAGTGAAATTAATGCTCTCAATCGTAGTAAATTTTACACTGAATCAGATTGTCTGTATTATAATTTTCTAAAAATTTGGTAACATTATTAAAGTAGGGAGAGACTAAAAATGTGGACTCAGTAAGTTTATTATCAATCCTTAAACATACATCATCATATGTCAGCTTCTACTTATGTAATAAGAGCAATTTTTTTGTATGCCTCTTGAAAGATTGTTTATGACAATTATATAAATGATAAATATATAATACAGTATGGGATCTTTTATTCAGAGTGCTTGGGACTTGGGGTTTTCTGGATAAGCGATTTTTCCATAATTTGGAGCACCATGCCTAAAATCTACTAAAACATTTAAAAATTACAAAAAAATAACTTCTGCCTTCAAAATGAAGGTATGTTGGGTTAGTTTACATCAATTACAAGGCATCATCTGAGGAGATATCATCAGGAACATCTGGCGAAGATGGGAGAGCTGCAGAAACACTGGTGCCAGAAGTTGAAGGTTGAGGCTCAGACTTAGAGGCTTACTTAGAAGCATTTTGAAACATTTCTTGCAACATAAGTTGTTTCATATGTTTTGGTCTTTCCTGTAGGAACTGCTCTTATAATTTTAAAGACTGACAGTATTTGTTGCTCGGATATGAAACTTCTCTGTTCCATACCATGAATAAATTCTTCGGTAAGGCTTACCATTCTGTTAATAGAGATTTTTTCTTCCACACTGATATTCTGTTGATCATTATCACTGTCATCATCTGAATTTTCATTCAGAACAATATCACATATTTCACTGTCTGTCATCTGGAGAGTTAGTGGAGTATCACTGTCAATATTGAAGCACTCTTCCACTGCCTCCTCATCCAATGACTGGGCTTCTGGACATGACAGATCTTTAGCATATTTCATCAACACAATTTGTTTTTCCCTTGATACCCTGAAGCCAACAAAATCAGGTTCTCATTCATTGTCATCATCTAAAAATAATGTGAACAGCCACATGCTATGCCATCCATGAATCAAAGTGTCTTTATCAACCTTGTCACATGCTTTTGTGGCACTCCAAATGGCATCTTTGATGTTGAAATTACTTTGAAATTCCTTTACCCTAACACCTTTATTGTACCCTGTCAGCATTTTATTTATGAATTTACCATTATAATGTAACTTGAATGACCGCAGAATTCGTTGGTCAAGAGGCTGGATCAAGGATGTACAGTTAGGTGGCAAGTAGACAGCAAACACATAATCTTTGACAAGGAGTTCTGCATCAGGGTTTGCTGAACAATTATCTAAAATTAACATAATCTTGGCATCACTGGCAAGTCCTGCTGATGTGCAGTGTGCCCTAGCATTCAGCAGTCCTATTTTTCCCTCAAAATTACATCTTTTCTTTTCCAATACTTGTATTTTTATTGTTACTTGTATTATTATATATGTTTCATGATGAGAGGTTAGGTGCGATGGGACTTCTTAGTCTCAATCTCGCCCCAAATAAAGACCAAATCAATCATCTGAATTATTTTCGCCAACACAATTCACAAGATCTACTATGTCTTGATCCATCCATTCTCTTATATCATCGTTATTCACCTCTTCACAGCCTGGGATTGACCGTAATAAAGAAACAAAATCATCACGCATTTCTTCTGCGATTTCCTCCACTGATGTGCTTGTGCTTTCTCTTTGCTTTTCTTTATTAAGTAATTTTATCCATGAAAGAATTAGTGTTTTTTGTTGAACTTCATCCCAAGCTGAGCCACCCAATAAACAACATCTTTGTGGTTTATTTTCTTCAAATATTCTACCATTTCTATTCCATCATCGAGCATCTGCACTAGTGAAGTAAGAAGAATATGCCAATATTTTTTCTTAAATGTTTCCAGAACACCTTGGTCAATGGGTTGACATAATGAAGTGACATTTGGTGGTAAAACATCACCCTTTTATCCCCTCTTTTTAGTTCGTTAGAATGAGCAGGTGCATTATCAACAATTAGAATTGCTTTTCTTTCAATATTTTTTGATCTAAAATATTTTCTGCTGAAGGGAAAAATTAATTCATTCGTATCTCTCCTATGGCATAATTTTTTGGGGTCATGCCAGTTATGCCAACAAGGCTTTTTCACTGCAAAAACGGGTGATTAAAGCTATGTGTGGGGTTTCTAATTAAACTCATGGAAAACCATTGTTTTCTTCTTTAGGTATACTTACATTTCCATCAATGTACTTTTTTAATTGTGCTATATTTGTTAAGCAGAACCCTGCCCTGATCCAATCAAACCAGGAATTTTATGCTTACATCACATGTTGTAAAGGTGACATCCACATTAAAAACTATCAGTTGGCTACTTGCCAGAGAGGCACTCATAACGCTGCCTCAGTTATTTATAATAAGCTGCCATACAATGTAAAATCTGCAACAACTTTTTTTTGTTCAAGAAATGTTTGAAGTGTTTCCTTCTTAGCAAAATACTTTATAGTATACAGGTATTTTTTGAACCCTTAAATTAGCATGTTTTCTTGAATAATAATAATAATAAATTAATTAATAATACAGTCAACTCTGCTTATAATGAACCACTACAGACTCGTATATTTGGTCCACAATGTCCAAAGTTCACTAAAACCAAAATGTTTTTTCCCTTAACCTGACAAAATATCAAAAACAGAATAATTTTATTGAAATATATTAATTAACATTGAAATAGTCGGTTATGTGCTGCTGCTTGCTGTATACTGTTTTAATGAGTATTTTTTCTAGATCCTTCTCTAGAGTCTGTGCTTTTTCCACACTCGATTCCACATTGTCCATACATTCAAAAAATCTTAAAATCCTGACACCCTCCAACACCTCTTTCACTGTTGGGACACTTTCTTCATTCTCGTCCTCGTCATCTTCACCCTCATTTTCTTCCATGCTAGAACTGCCTTTCACAGCCTCAACGATGGATTCATCCGACGGGATTTCATTCGTAATAACTTCACAGTCTTCAATTTCAATGGAATTGTCATTGACATGTTGTAGCAGTTCCTTGAGTGGCACATCATCCTCTTCCTTGAGCGCCACACATCCAGCAGCCAAACCAGTGTGCCGGAAGCAGTTCTGTATATTGGCCATTGACACACTCCTCCACGCCTTGTCAGCAAAACATATAGCATTCAGAATATTGATTGGTACGTTCTGCTTTGATTCCAAGGCTTGGATTGTATGAAGCATCACTTCCTTCCTGTAATAGGTCTTGAAGCTGCGGATCACACCTTGGTGCATGGGCTGGAGGACTGATGTGGTGTTGGAAGGCAGGAACACCAGCTTGATGTTGCTGAGGTTTACAACAAGAGGATGAGCTGGGCAGTTGTCTACCAGAAGCAGGATCTTCCTTTCTTTCACTCTCAGCTCTTGATCCCACTGTCAGAGTTCTTCTTAAAAATGGATGACGTCATCCAGGCTTGGGCATTGGACTGGTAGTTCACAGGAAGTCGCTTGACATTTTTGATGCATCACAGGTTCTTAAACTTTCCAATCAGCAGCAGTTTCCTCTTCTCTGACCCTAACATGTTGGCACATATCCACAGCATTACTCAGTTTTTTGACAGCTTACCACCAACACAATTTTCCCCTTTAAATTTAAGTGTTTGGTCCGGTGTCAATTGATAGAATAGTCCAGTCTTGTCACCGTTGAAAATGTCATCAGGCGAATAGCCAGTACATATTTTTGGCCACTCCGAACTCAGCCATTCCGACGTAATTTCTTGATCCACCGACTTCGCTTCCCCGCTTACCTTCCCAACCGTAATGTCATGCCTCTTCTTCCACCTGTTCAGTCACCCCTCCGAACAGACGAACTATTGATTCTCGTCTAGCAACTTGGCCAGATGCTCAGCTTTGCTCTTCAGCACAGGCCCGCTGAGAGTGACTCCTGAAGACCTCTGAACAGTGAACCATTTCAGTAATGCTTGGTCGACGTCATCTCGATCAGCCATCGCAGTTTCTTTGTTTGGGGCTTGTTTGTATCCAAGGCACTCAGAATTTTGTCCTTGTTTTTCCTGACGTTACTCTTGGTTGATTTACTTAAACCATACTTTCGACACACATCCACTTGAGAAAGTTCATGCTCAAAGTGACCGATAATGTTCGCCTTATCTTCCAAAGAAAACACTTTACGCTTCAACATCGTGATGTTTACTGTTCAAAACTTTTAACTAAACTGTGACTGACTGCAAGGTCACTGTGTCATATTGCTATTGCGCAGAAGCCTGTCTGCCTTTCCTTGCTGCAACTGCAATATGAAAACTTAAGCCCGGTGGGTGGGGTGCAGTGGCTGACTTCACTCGGTCTTGGACTTTGCACGAGTCCTCTTTCACCCCCTTCCCATTCCGTACTTTCAGTCACGCTACGTGCTACCAAAACAAGAACTCGGGTAGAGAACCGGTTTCTTCAACTTTTAAAGTTTAAACAACCTAAAATAAGGTTTGTTTTCAAAGAATTATGATGTTAGAATGACATTCTTTCTTGAAAGTTTCAGTTTTTAGGTTCACTAAAACCAAAGTTGAGGGTTCATTCTAAATGAAATTTTCAACACATATCGAAATGTAAACTGTCTCCCCCGGAGATCCGATCAGGAGACTATTTTAACTCTGGAATATTTAATTTGCGAATAATCCATAATATTTCTAACTCCTCCGCACCATAACATGGGATAATTCCAGCGGTGGTTTCCCATTGCCTTCCGCTGTCTAGAGAGGCCGCCCCTAACCTGGGGTACAGACGCCTTTTGTAGCCGCCCCTAACATGGGGTGCAGACGCTACTAGATGGGTTCCAGGGGCATTTCCTCCACCTGAGGAAAAGGAAGCTATTTAACAGCAAGATGGATTTGGGATTGAGGAAGAGATTGGTAAAGTGTTATGTTTGGAGTGTGATGCTATATGGGTCGGAGACATGGACATTGAAGAAGAGAGACAGGGAGAGGGTGGAGGCATTTGAAATGTGGGTGTGGAGGAAGATGCTGAAGGTTAAATGGATTGACAGGATTACAAATGTGGAAGTGCTAAGAAGAGTAGAAGAGGAAAGGAGTTTGATGGACATGACTTGGACTAGGAAAAAGAAATGGATAGGACATGTTTTGAGAAGAAAGGGATTACTGAAGGATGTTATCAAAGGAATGGTGGAGGGAAGAAAGAAAAGAGGAAGAAGAAGAATTTAAATGTTGGATATTCTAAGGGAGGGAGGAGGGTATGGGGAGATGAAGAGAAGGGCTCAAGATAAAAAAAGGTGGAGGAGGAGCACCTGAACCTGCAGATATGCAGAACACTATTTATTATTATTATTGAAATGTATGTGGATTGGGGCAAATGAATCAGGGTAACTATAGCCGAATGTTCACTACAACCGAGTCTACTAAATCCAGAGTTGACTATAATTGAATACCTTTGTATTTTTTTCCATTTTTGTTTTTAGATTTCATACTATTTATAAGATTCTCCTATGTATGTGTGTAAATATTATTTAAGTGTTCTATGTTGTGTTTATTTTGTCTCTAACTTTAGTTTTATTGTCTTTATGAATTTATGACTTGCTCTATGTCTGTACATGACCAACAGAGTTAATAAAATAATAAATAATAATAATAAATTCTGCAATTTATAAATATTTACAGTGAATAAAAACAATGTAATTAACAATCATTTTTATTTACGTACAAACTTAACGATATAATGATTTATGAAATTGTAAGTCTGACAGACTTCACCTCACCTATAGTGTGAACATTTTTCACCCCACCAGTTAAGGGTTAAGAGAAAGCAACCAATAAGACAAACAAAATCATATATCGAAATGATCAAAACCTTACTACGTTTCAATAAAGAAATATGGATTTATAAAAGAATTATCACATGTGCTTGATAAATAAAGGAACACGGAAAGAGACCAAATAAAGGAAGAATTCAAATATCTTGGTATTACATAAAAAAAAACTGAACAATCAAAAAGGGAGCAATAAACAAAAAACAAACAAATGTTGGCACTTTCCAGCTTTTAGTCGCCATAAAACCTCTAATTTAACCTCAAAGCAGCTAGAGACTTCCTTTTTTTGTCAATCAATTCAGTGTTTTATCTTGTTGTGCATGTTTTCTTGGTTTTCCATCTGATGTGCTAACTGAAAGCAGCTAGAGAGTTTGTTATTTCACCAATCAATTTAGTATTTTGTCTCACTATGCATGTTTTCTCAGTTTGTCCATCTGTCTGATGTGCCAACTCCTAAAAAATGCTGCTAGAGATTTCATTTTTTCGCCAATCAATTTAGTATTCCGTCAGGCTGAGCATATTTTCTGTTTGACGATCTCTCTGTCTAAAATTGTTTTTGAAAAAACTACCATTTATTGTCTGCTTCAGCATCTCTTTCATTGGTTGTCTATCTATTTTCTTCCAATCGACTTATCTTATATATGTATTAACCATGTCACTGGATAAAATACAATTACATTACATTACAATTTTTTTTATTAATATCATACTTGTTTTGTATTAGGTTTGAAAAAGGTTGGTAACCACTGTTTTAAATTAAAACACAAAAGTGACAAAATTAATTGTTAAATAAGACACCTATTAGAGAGGATTTTTATAAATTAAACATTGCTGCACACAAAAACTTAATGAAATAAACTTGGTAGATTGCATCATATTGATCCCTTCATTTAAACCAGTGATGAAAAACATTACGTGTAAGGTAACGAAATAACAATATAACTAAATGATTTTTGAATAATGTAATGAAAAACATTAATGAAATTTTCAAAATTAGTGTAATGAAAAATGTAATGAAAAACGGAAAAACAAAAACCGTTATTTCAATATTCTCACTGTGTGATTGCATGCAGGACTGGTCCTAGTCATTCAATGGACACTGACTTTGCGTGGTAGATGTATACAACTATCCCTCGATTTACACAGTGCTTGATGTACTACATGGTTTCGGTTTTAGAGGGTCAAGAAAATGTGACTATCCCTCAATTTATATGGACTTGGTGTACACAGTTTCAGTTTCACACGATCAAGAAAATGTGACCATCTCTTGATTTATTAGTAGGCATCTACTCAATAGGTTTGTGTTAAAAGACTGTTTATAACATCATAAAGTGATTTAGGTACCTCCTAATATATTATTATATTCTTTTATTTTTTA
This sequence comes from Tanypteryx hageni, assembly GCA_028673005.1. Taxonomy (NCBI): domain Eukaryota; kingdom Metazoa; phylum Arthropoda; class Insecta; order Odonata; family Petaluridae; genus Tanypteryx; species Tanypteryx hageni. The sequence continues at coordinate 4,872,451 of CM054116.1, read as the reverse complement.
AATACACCAAAATCAATATATTCATCATTGTCAGTAATACTGGAAATATTATATGATCAATTGAAAATTTTATATTCAGAAGTAATTTTGTAATTTATCAGCTTTTCAAATTTTTGTTAGGATGAAATAACATGTTTATAATTGTCACATCAGTAGAAGTTGTACATTCCACATTTGTTTGAAATTTTTTTTTCATGAAGTGCATTGTTAAGGTGATGGTGATTTATTCAACAGAAACATCACTCTGAGGACATAAATAAGACAGAAAGCTGAAATTTGGCATGTAGTATGTAGTTCAATGTGCACAATTAACGATGCAACCCTAAAATTATAATTATTTCCATTTATTTTGATGCTTGATGTTCTAATTAGGCCGTTCATGTGGTATACCGGATATGGAGGGTTTACTCATGTCCAGGCCCGGACATAGAGACCCAGGGCCCCTAGGCAGTTAAATTTAGCAAAAACAAACTTTACTTTTATTTTTTATTTATTTGACATTCTTTGACTTTAGAAAATAGACAAGCAGACTTAGAAATGAAATAGACAAGTACCAACTATACTTTTTTACACATTATAATTTTTACATTTACATATAATTACATTGCCACGTGACGAACTTTCTTCTCTGCAAAGGAACGGATGACCTCACTATAGTCCACAGACTGCGTTATTTCTGACTCTATGTACAGCACAGAGAGTGAATTAAGCCTGTTCTCTTCTGTGGTAGATCTTAAATAATTCTTTACTCTCTTTAGCGCTGAAAACGACTGTTCTGCCGAACAGTTTGACCCTGGTGTACACAACAGCATCCGGAGCGCTATTCCCACGTTTGGATAAATGTCCAAAAAGCCTTTTTCCAGGATGTACTTTATAGCTCCAGTGACGATAACCCTTTTCCCCCTGTAGCCTCAGCAGACAACAAATGAGCTCGCAGGTGCAGACACTCGTTTTCCCAAGTACCGTCCAAATCCCCCAGATAAAGGCTTCCACGTTCCGTGCTCCGTCACGGACGTCTTGAGATTCCAAACTATGTAGCTTCGTGAGAAAGTCTAACTTTTTACTTAACTTCTCATAAGCAGAGCCACGTCTCTGTAATATCGAAATATCTAGAACCTTCGAGAATGCTCCTGTACTACCATTCACTAATCATTTCCGGAATATTCTATCTTACAGGATTATTCTATAAAATCTTAAGACACTATACACTAGAAAATTCTATCACATTCTTTAGCTTCCATCGCCAACACTACTCGTATCGTAACCTTAACTAACCTCAGCAAATTCGCGTGGAAGATAAAACCTTTAAGCTGCAAAATTGAAATTGATACAACCTTCTAACACACTTTCAATGCGAACTGACAAGTAGTGACAAGTTATAGAATGAAGTCAGGTGCGATGCAAAACAAACAAAGAACACAAACACAGTGTTGCCACTTGACTCGTCAAAAATTAACTATGGTCAATTATTTTCTATTTCGTTCGGAAAAATTGACATATTATTTTCCGTGTCCTGTGTCCTCAATGTGTACCATTTCGGCCCCTGGTCGGGGCCCTCGCCGAGGTTGGGGCCCTAGGCAGCTGCCTAGTTTGCCTAGGCAGAAGTTCGCCACTGCTCATGTCATCTCAGTTTGTGCCGAATATCACTTCCTAAGGACTCGTAAAATAGTGTTCAGTTGTCATTAATATTTCAGAGGATATAAGTTTATTCAGTCATAAATATCTTATTTTTTAAACAACATCAGCAATTTCATTCTGTTAGTATTTGTATAAAATGTGATGTATGTTGCAAACATAAAATAAAAATATATATTTATATATATGAAAGTAATTAACTCAATATCATTTAATTGTACTAACATTTTTCGTTATAACATTAAACATAACGAAAAATGAAATTAAAATTTGAGTGTAACGAAAAACGTCACAAAAACTATATAATTTTTTTGTCCGTAACAAAAAACTCAACAAAACAATTTTTTTTCGTTTGCCATCACCGATTTAAACTAAATAGCTTTAGTTGAGTAAAGAGCTTAATTTAAATAATCATAAAAATATAATTATACTATTAAAAAAATAAATTTATATAGTGGCTATTTTAAAACACAAAATAAATATTTTATATATTAAAAAGAACAAGAAAATCCAAAATACAATTAAAGTTTAGTCACTGAGAAATATTTAAATAAAGAATATATACAGTATCATACTCGTGTAAATAGGAAAAAGATCGTAATTTATTAAAATATTTATACTAGTGTCCAGTGGCGGCCGGTGGTTGTTTCAACTGGTTAGGGCCAACATATGTTAAAAAAATCTCAAATTATAATACAAAAAATATTTAATTTTTTACTTACAGAAACATGTACAGCAGTGGGTAGATGAAAAAAGTGTCTTGCAGCTAAAATGAGCGATAAAAAAAGTCCATTCGGCAATCTTTCTTGTTAAAAAAATTAAAATTTTATGTTGAAGGTATCTATTTTATTTACGTAAGTTTTTTCACACGATAGCATGTCTAAAGCTCTTGGTCTTTCTTCTTTCATACTATTCCTAAGAAAATTCTTTACTCTTTTCATCATTGAAAAACACCGTTCTGCTTCTGATGTCGACATTGGTATCGTGATCAACACTTTTGAAAGCTTTATTTTCTCTTGAAATGTTTCACACAAATCATCACCCAAAATTAGCGACAGAAATGGTACCGAACCAGAAACTGCTCTCAATTCTTCTCTCTCGTAAAAAACTTGAAGTTCACTTTTCAGTTTCTTTTTTCCACAAAAGGATACTTTTCAATTATTTCACTGAGATACGTGTCAATGAATCTTTTGCTGTAATTAACAAATTCTTCGACCACAAATAGATTCGTAGCCACGAGGTGTCCAGTAAATTGAAATCTCTCTTTTATTTCTGTGATTATGGTGTCACAAACTTCTTTACCTTCTCTCTTCCTGCAGGCAGAGTGGCTGTCAATGATCAGCAGTCTTTTTGGTCGAACTTCTTCCTCTTCATTTTCTAACTTGACTTCAACCTGTTCAGTTAACACATCAACTTGGTATATACAATTTATAATCAAATTTAATACGTACCTATTTTTATCTACTTGTTCGTTATGCTTAGATATATCTAGCCAATACTGTGAGTTAGACTGACTTTGAATATTTGTTTTACCCATCAATGATAAACTCAAAACATTGTTCATATGTTGTTTAGATTTTTCATGAGCCCTCATTTTTCCCAAATGTGTACCAAGTCAGAAATTCTGTTCCTCGACCAGGTGACATCTTCTTGGAAAAGAACACAAGGAAAACAAAAAAACGCATTTTTTTCATCACACCCGCACAGCCAATTGTTCTTCGAATAAATATCGGCATTAAATTTAAGACACCTTTCCTGTCTGTTGGCACACTGTTGCTTTTTAAGTAAATTCAAATTAGGGAGGGGTCTTCCCATTGTTTTATTTCGAGTTTACATTGTAAGACAACGATGAACACGGCTGTTTTAATAAAGCACTTATCGTATTCATTGCGGAGAATGGAAACATTCACGATCACCAATACTACATCATGCTAATAGCTTGAAGGCCGGCCGAGCCAGACTGAACTTGGCGGTTGAGGTGGAGAAAAGCATTCAGTGCGCATGCGTTCCACATCTACTGACCGATCTAGCTAGGCTGTGAAACGGTGCTGCCCGTTGCAGTGGAGGAACTCCCCTCCGAACTCGCCGCCCGCTCCTTCTGTAAATTTCCTTACCGAGCGGAGTATTGTGCTGCTTCACGACAAGTTAAACTTATTAAAGACTCAAAAATGAAATCAATCTGTTCAAAAACAATTATTATTTATAGTGCTTTTTTCTTTCTGTGAATTTTGGTAGGGCCATGTCTCCATGGCCCTATGCCAGCAGCCGGCCCTGTAGGTGTGAGCGGAATAATATGGGAAATTTTGAAGAAATAACTTTGAAGGCTCTATTTTTTTGTAATCTATGTACAGTAAATCAGTCGCTATTTATAGCTAGCCTTATCCAATATACTTAAAATTTATATTCTCTAAACTTACTAAGAAACTCTAATCTTATGGATGTCACTTCGCCAAGACTAATACCGTCGTGTGCTAATAAGCGACCGGCCTCTCCCTTTGGTCCTTGTTCGTTTATTGTATTTCGAAGTAAATCCTCATCAATAATGCGTGGCTCAATAGAATTGGATGTCACATCTGCATTGAGTTGCGCCATTTCATTAATGTTTTATTCTAATGATGAACACAGTAATGTACATACTTGGAATATATGTAATCACAACTTTATATTTCAAACTAACATCGTAAATGATAGGACGCGTTGCCATGGCAACTTATTTCGACTGTCAAATTTATATCTCGTTAGCAGTTGGAGGGCGTGTTGTGTCACATGACCACACATGACTGTCAACATGTCGTTCTTCGGTGGAAGTCCGTTTGCTACGCCAGTAGGCCAAAGAATAGGTATATTCGGCACTTATTAATCAGTAATTATTTAAAAATATGTATAAAACATAAACGTGTTTGTGTACCGATTTTCAATGATGTTGCTTGGTTATCTTAAGAAATACATTGATATTTTGTTGCCATCGTTCTGTAAATTAACAAGTGACGGTCTGAGAGGTATTAATTTGGCTATGGTTATGTAAATACCTCGTAAATAGAGATGCAATTTCATAATTAGAAAATAGTGGATACGATATTATTTGTGGGTACTCATGTGTTCTTTCAGAAAGCTACTGAAAATCGTAGTTGTCCACATGAAAATATTAACCAATTCTCACTCGTTTTTCCTTTATGTAAATATGTGCCCGACCGCTATATCATTTATTTTGACCCTGACTTTTATACGCGTATTACGCGTCAAAACAATTTTATGAAATAATCGCGAGTGAACGAGGCATTTTATTGGTATATATTTATTCTCTTTAAAATTATTTGGTTTTCAGATCTTGCGTGATTATGAAGATAACTCGTAAATAAATTACCTTATAATAGTATCCAAGCTAAATTTTGATCCTATTTGTTTAGTTTTGTTAATTTTCAATGAATATTAAATTCTATTTGTTCTTTTTTATGTACTGCTATTATTATGACAACTTATTTGTGTAATTATGTCGCAATGAGTTTCGGATTTTTACCTTTATAATAATCGATTAATATACTCCGATTAATGAAGTGAAAGTATACAATAATTCGTCCATAGATCTCTAGTTTTATACAGTATCTTGGTAGCGTTTGTTTTTTAGATTTAGTACTTTTAATTCCAATCAAAGCAAAAGAAGTTTTTAGTAACATGTTTTTTTAAACTCAGTTTCTCATGTTCACTCTTTTGGGTATTAAATTCTCATTAGTTATGATTATTTGTTATAAATAATAATGAAATCATTTGTACCCTTTTACCTCGCATTTACTTATTGAGATATATATCATATTACATTTTGCCCTCATGTATGGTGGTGTAAAAATAGTTAGACTGTTACTGTTGAAGTTTCTTCTTTACGAACAGACTGATGCAGATATAAAAAAAAAAACTTTGAAGTCCTTTATTTTGTATAAAATTTTTCCATTAATTGATGTTTTCAATTACTCTATTAAAAATTGTATACTAATTGCCATTGCATCACAAATCATATTTATGTTGAATATTAACTACACAAGCTGGTAATACGTTCAATGCATGCTCTGATGCTCTCTCAGTTTTGATGTCATTGAAGTATTAAGGCTGCCACACACTGAAAACTGCATCACGCTATGCTATACCATGCTAAGTATGTCTATGCATTGCTTGCCTACAGCAGGTAGCTAGTTCCACACACCTGGCACTATGTTATGCTATGGGTATGTCGCCATGCCTTGACACATCTAACGGCAGTCACCTCCCACATGATTTTTGATGCATGTCTTTGGTGAAGCATGTGCACTCCACTCATTCATTCCCAGGGCCAGTGCAAGGGTATTTTACACCCTAAGCAAACCTTCTGCCTTGCGCCCTCTCGCTCACAACTTTCAAAAATGAATGTTGTTCATTAGTATTATACAAATTCTGCTTTTATAATTTCAGATTTAGTGTACACGATAAAGGAGAATTGTCCGATAAATAGTGTATTTTCGTTGTTTTATACTTTGCACAATATACATCCTAAAATAAATGAACATGTATTTACACATTATTATTTAGAATTCTTGCTTAGTAATGTCCTCTCTGTTGAAAGTGAGCACTTCTTGGAACTGCCTTGGGGTTAACCAGAAATATTTTCTAAATTTTAGTATTTAGTATTAAAATAATTATAATTTAGATATTAAAATAATTATAATTTAGAAATTAAAATTTAAAGCTACATAAGCTGTCTATAAGACAACGTATAAATTGAGGGATATCACAAATGGTTAAGCTAGAAGTAGGAGGGGCCAAATTCTCCTTTGCACACCCCCATGAAGACCTTAGGACCTGCCCTGGCAGTCGCACCAACTCAACCTGCCCTGGCAGTCGCACCAACTCAACCTGCCCTGGCAGTCGCACCAACTCACAAACCTACTAGCAATGCTGTGATTCTGGGTCCCTGGTGTAGAATAATATCTCGTAAACCCGTCTTTTATCCTTTCCATCTTAGGATTAGTGCAGTGTGTTTAAGTGAGGGCATGAGAGTGAGTGACAAGAGGTCACTAGCAATGGATAATATAATACCCTCTAAACCTGATTAGTTGTGATTCTGTTTTTTCTTTTTTCTTTTATCTGCCCACTTTATTCCTTCCGTTCTTTCACCTCTTGTTGTCTCAACTGTATCTCTAAATATTTGATTTTGTATGGATTAGGAATGATTTTCACAACTTTTAACATCATCTTCACTGTAGTCTCTATTCTCATTTATTTATTGTCGTGCTGTAGTAAAAGAAACATTTTATTAAAACAAATGTTCCCATGAAAATATTTTCTATTGATAGTGTCTCGTCCTGTTAGTGTGGAGTACTCCTCAGATGAAGACAATGTGTTTACAGAAATAGAAGCTAATAGTGTAGCTCAGACTGTAGATGTTCTCCAACTTATATCTGAAAATTCATCTTTGGCAAGTGATGTGTATCCTACAGCATCTTAGTTAAGGTTCAGTTTCCGTCTTCTTTGATACTTAAAAAAACACCTCCCGAATTATTAGGATTTTTTGACAGAATGAGTCCACAAGAGAAATTGAACTCAACAGAGTGTTTGCTAAAGGAATTTGCTTTTTCATATTCTCAAAAACCCCTACATTGAAGATTTTTTTAGTAAATTGCACCCAATTTATACTCTACCAGGAAGAAAACTCTTGGCTGGACGTCATCTTGATGAGGCTTATGAGGAAATACAACAAATAATTGGGAATGTCATTGAAGAGGCATGTCATATATCTGTTATCTGAAATTGATGGAGCAGTATCCAAAATGAAATTATTGATTTCATTGTAGCAGCTCCTCATGCATTATTATACTAATTCTTAAGTGCAACAGAACACCACCACACAGCAGAGTATATAGTAACACAGTTTGAAACTATCATTGAAGAACTAAGCTCCAATAGAGTATTTTTCATTGTAACTGATAATGCAGGAACCTTGAGATGTTCATGGAACATTAACTTTGAAAAATCTTTGCAATCAGTGAAAGAGAGTACAGGCACTCCTTGGGTTCTCAACTTATGCAAGCGTCGACTTATGCAAGTCTCGACTTATGCAAATCTGCACTTATGCAAATCTGCACTTATGCAAGCGGCCCCATGAATTACTAAAAAAATTTTGTTGTTTACATTAGCGGTTTTCGTAAGCGAGTGGGAAATAAATATGTGTGGAGGAGGAACGCAAGGTGTGAGTTGTAATGCAGTTGCCCCACTATGCTACCCAGGCACTGTTGCCAATCTAGCGAATTTTTAGCTAGATTGAGTGACTTTGGGTTCGAACTAGCGCCTAAAAACAGGATCCAGCCCACGGGCCATAATTTCTCCACCTCTGCTCTACTGTGTATTATCCATAGTAATTTTTGTCATGCAAATTTCAAGTTACATAATGGGTGCCGGAACGCATTCCTTATGTAACCCATGGTGTGCCTGTATTTCTAGCACATGTTCGTGAGACATTCTAGTGACATATTAGGTCAGGGGTTGGCAACTTATCCTGCATTGCGGGCCATGTTCACAGTTGTGAATGCTTTGGAGGGCTGCATTGGAAGTAAAGAAAATATCAGCATGTTGGATATGGGAATAAATCGGTAGTTATCTGGAGTTTCTGCAGTCTCGTATGAGCAAAAACCAAGTCTACATAATTTGCTAGCATTAAAACCTCATCACGAAAGGTTTTGAAACCATCATTTTACTGAAGATATATAGAATTGGCCATGTCAAATTCTCCAGATCACTTTTTCATAACAGTTTCATGGGCCCCATGTGGCACGTTGCTTGCCGACTCCTGTGTCAGATAAAGATATCTTCTAGGTAAGAAGCTTTTAGGCTTGTTGCTACCTGTTTCTGAAGAACTGGAGAAAGTTGAAGATGACAAATTTACACTTGCTGATTTGAAATGTGAGCACAGCTGTATCCTTTGCTTTGCATGACCCCGATTTAAGCAGATTTGTCACAGCATGAAGGAGGCCCACTAGTTGTTCGAAAAACAAAGGGGACTGACATCTGAGGCCTAACCATAAATGTATTAGAAATTCCATTTTTAGAGGCTTGTGGATTTTAGTAAAATCGCCTTTGGATCCCCATTTAGGACCAGAGTATGGCTGGCGCACCCACACTATGAAAGAAATCCCAAGGATGACACATCGTTTTTAACAATATCAATGCTTATTTGATGTTATTATTTCTAAAGAAAGGCAACTTTCGAATAAAACTTCCTTGCTGCTAGGATTTCATTCATACAGGAAATGTTTAAATTTTTACCTGAATATAATGATGTTTTTAGTTTTCTATACCATTTCAAAATTACTAAAGATGATAATTTATTGAATAAATGTAAAGATTTGCATCTGGCGTTAAAGAATGGAAGCCGGCATAATTTTATTAATATTACACTTTAGTTTTTGCGTCTGTGGAACCTATCCTCTGACATAATGACCCTGTTTTGTGCGAATTTTGCTTAGTGCGAAATTACCCTTTATTCTGAAAATTCCTATCACTGTCAGATTCTAGCTTTCCCTTGCCTTACGGATCTAATCTGCAGTGCAGAATCAAGGAATTTAGCATGAAAACGATGTAAGAAATTACCGAATAATGGGAACATCAAAAGAGGGTCAATTGGCCCAGTCGCTCCCTCCTGGATCCGTCTCTTGGTCACTGCAATTAGTTGTGCCAAACTGTCCTAAACTCCTGCATGCATCCTGCTCTCATACCATTGATTCTCGTGGGCAAAACTGCTTCGATTTAGGCCGATTCAATTCACATCGCACTTTTCAGTAACATCCTCGACGTAAATCAGGGCATATCTGTGTTGTGTTCTAGAAACAATGTGGCTTCTAGGCACTCCTCCCTCAACCTAATGAGATGCAGGTATTAGTATAGGGAAAGAGGATTAGATCTCCCCATGGTATAAGGGTCATTTTATTGGATAAATTTTGTAATCAAAATCGTTAGTCATTGAAGTTTGTTTGAAGGCTTTCGTGGTGTTGTTGACTTGAAGGCTTCATATTTCTGGGTGGTCACCACATTGGTCAATTTGTAGACTGACAACAAACAAACACAAAGTCTATTAGAAACCTCTTTATTTTCTTATAAGAGATGCTCAAAATCGTGTCCATGTTCATGGACACAACTCAGGTCTGCGTGAAAAAGAAAATTGTAAGCTTTCAAAGATTCCAGGTGTATTCTTTATTTCAGTTGTAATATGTTGAATTCAATGCCACAGTTCCTCTCTAGTATCGATTGTTGTGGCATAGACCTTGGTTTTCAAATATTCCCACTGAAAAAAATTGAGAGGATTGAGGTCAGGTGAGTGTGCAGACCAGGAAACTGGAGCTTCACGTCCACAACCAATCCAGTGTCCAGTATAATTTTTGGAAATCCATTGATGCACTTCACGGCTGCAATGTGGTGGAGCACCGTCGTTTTGAAACCACGTGCAAAGACGCGTATTGTAGGGCACATCTTTCAATAGTTTGCTTAAGTTTGTTCGAAGAAAATTAAGGTAATCACAGCCACCAACTTGTGCTGGTAAAATGTGAGGGCCTATGAGGTAGTCACCTAAAATTCCAGCCCACACATTTCCATACCGTATTTTCTACCTGTTATTACTAGTCTATTTATAATTTTCTGGAGTTCCTCTTCCTTTATTGCTAGAAGTACTTGATCATCTGTGCATTTTACTGTTCTTATAGTCCTTCCTCTAATTTTGAAATCTCCTGTGCCTTCTAACGCTTCTTGCATTAGACTTTCTCCATATATATTGAATAGGGTCGGCGATAGGATGGCGCCCTGTCTTACTCCTCTACCGATATTTACTCTGCAGGTGTCTAACCTCATATATGTAGAATATTGAGAAAGTTTTGTAATCTTGAAAAAATTCGACTTCGAGATTTTGATGGAAATACACGGTTTAGGTGTCCCTGAGTCCATAAAGTTGTTTTTGCCACGCTGTCTGTCAGTTTGTTCTAGAGCCCAAACCCATACATAAAATTGAATGATATCTCGTATTTATGCAATATATCATATTTTTCAGACCCTTTTTGATAAAAACGATATTGCACAAAAATGAAGGTTAGTTTATTCTAAGTGATTTTTAGAAAAATTTGGTTTGCTTAAAAATGGGTTTAAGGAATTTGATTATAATCAATGCAATTGTACAGCCTAATCTCACAAATAATACTAAGTAAGCCATATGTCCCAAAAAATTTCTGTATATCTTCCAGTGTCATTAAAATATATGCTAAACTACAGTTAACTTTGATTTATAAGCATTTTTCTTTTATAGGCATAGACAGTTGACTGAATGTTTATACGTATATGAGATAGTTTGTGCAATGTATATTGCACCATTTATTTTATTATTGTATTTAAATGTAACTTTGTTTTTTAGAACAAGCAACAGATGCCTCACTTTCATCAGAAAACTGGGCTCTTAATATGGAGGTCTGTGACATAGTAAATGGAACCGAAGAAGGTCCTAAAGATGCAATTAAAGCTATCCGGAAGCGCTTGCAACAGAATGCTGGGAAGAACTACACTGTCTTCATGTATACATTAACTGTAGGTTTTTTTACAATCATGGTCATATATACTTTCTGAAACATTGTCATGAAATCAATACTTTTCCTGATAAGAATCTATGCCTTATGTTCTTCAAGGTGTTGGAGACTTGTGTGAAAAATTGTGGAATGAGGTTCCGTGTGCTTGCATGCAACAAAGAATTTGTTTTGGAACTTACTAGACTTATAGGTAAAGTTTCATTTTGGTAGTACTAAATCATAAATATAGGTATTCTTTGTGATATTTACGTTACCGACTTTTTAGTACCTTGTCATCTAATTCATGTGATTTTTTTAATAAATGATTTAAATAGGTCCAAAATATGATCCTCCTCGAGCTGTGCAAGATAAAGTTTTGAGTCTTATTCAGAGCTGGTCGGATGCTTTTAGTCACTTACCTGACCTCGCTGGAGTTACTCAAGTTTATCACGACCTCAAACAGAAAGGAATTGAATTTCCAATGACTGATTTGGATTCCATGGCCCCTATACATACTCCACAGAGGGTGAGTGGCATGTTATAATAATGTTTTACTTTTTCACTCTTGTTAATTCATTGAAATATGTTTAGAATTGATGGGCTTTCTATGGAAACACCAAAACTGGTATAACTGCATCAGTATATCAACACCTACTATTGTTGCAGTTATGAAACTTGCAGTCTATTAGAAAAATATAGTTAGGATTATAGTGAAGCTTCAAATTTACGCTCCGGATTTTTGTTTTTTCCAATTTTATACACTTTTTTGTTTGATCCTAGCCAAATGCCCATATGAACAATGTTAAATTTTAACTGATTTCACATTTCTTCAAATTTACATTTTTTCCTGAATTTGCACTTCATTTTTTGAGTCCTGTCAACAGAAATTTACCCAATTTTACATTTAGAACATTCTATTTCATGAACTTCAAAGAAACACTGGTGCTGTTCTGCTCATGTTCAGAGGTTGTCTTAGAAACTAGGCATATTTTTGCATAAAAAAGTTTTTGAATCTCAAGTGAGAGAGCTCGGCCAATTGCAGACACAAAAAAACTTTTACACTTTGGTAGCTGCAGTCATTTGTTTTAGTAGGAAGTGGACAATATCTACACAATGCTAGATGTATAAATGTGGCAATCCATTTATGAATTATCATATTTACCTGAATCCAAGACTTTACAAATTGTTAAAACAGAAAAAAAATATTTTATTACCTAATTTCTCACTAAACGTATTTGGTATATATTTCAAACATGTATTCAGTATAGGAATACATAACTAGTTAGTTCATTAATTTAATTTAAGAGGAGACAATGTTGTTTACAGAACTATCAGGAGAGAACAAAAGTGTTGATCCAGCAACCATCAAAGACTGGAAAAATGACAGACTCTTGTAGGAAATTCAAGGTTACGACCTCTGCGACATATATAATGCTGATGAAACAGGTCTAATTTTCAATCTGCAACCAAGTAAAACCCTCGCTTTTCAAGAAGATTCTTGCCATGATGGTACCAAATCTAAACAGCACGTTACTATGCTCCTTGTATTCAATGTTGATGCTAGCAATAAACTTTACCTCTAGAAATTGGAAAATATAAAAACCCATGTAGTTTCAAGAATGTAATAATAATACAAGTAATAGTAATACAAATTCTTGGATAACCACCAAAATATTTTAAGATTACCTCACATAACTGGGCAGAAAATTGGGAGCCAAAAATTGCAAAATTTTGCTTTTCATTGATCAGTGTGCTGCTGCTCGCCCAATGAACACAACATTTCTTAGAAATGTTGTATTTTTCGCAGCCAACTGTAACAGCCAAGTCCAACATTTAGATTTGGGTATCAGCGAGCAAATTTCGTAATTAGAAAATGAAGTAATTAACAGAAGTTACAAAAAGGCATTGAAATTACAAAGTAAAAAAGTATTAATTTAATTAGTTGTGGAAAGCGGTAAAAATAACGATGGAGAATGATTAGAAAAAACATGTTCATTAGTAAGTTCGACTTTGTCCGTAGAATCATGGATTACAATTTTCAACTTATCTGTTGCCCTTTGATTTGAAGTGGAGAGACTCAGGAATGAATGAACTGGAATGGCTGTTCTCAAATAAGTGCTTAGCAAAGTGTGATGACGTACTTTGCAACTTGAGCCACGTTTGTGTTCCTTGATCCTCTTCTTAAAACTTCTTCTGATCTGTCCTATGTAAACAGCGCCACAGTTGGCACAAAATAGTTTATAGACACTACTTTTTAATAAATTGGATATAGAATCTTTTGTATTCGGGAAAAGTTTAATTTTAACGAAGTAAATAAATAATGATACAGTAAATAAATCTGTATACATAAAAGGAAGTGTCCTGACTCACTGACTGACTCATCCAAAAGATCTCCTACTTCCAGGTTAGCTAGAAAGCTGAAATTTGGCAAAGTTGTAGCTTTTGGGTGACTATCAAAGAAAAATTGTGGAATGAATTCTAAAATATCTCAAAGTGGGTGAAAAGGGAGTTCATTTATTCATTTCCATCTCTCATAAGAAAAGTATGGAAATCGATGGAAGGCCTTTTCTAAATGCTTTTTTAAATTACTCAAAATTAAGATACGAAAAAGAAACGCACACAGCTAAAGATAAAAGAATGGTGTTTCTTATTTTTGAAGACAGAATTTGAATCCATGCTGAATTAATGGAAATTTAACTATTTAATCTCGAAAAATGGATAATTTTTCCAGCTTTTGACATTATAAAAATCTACCATGGCAATGAAATTTAGTAATTTCTGTGAATTTACTTGCCTACTATAGCACAGGGGTTCTTCTTTCCAGCATGAAGCATCCGAAAGCCTCTGAACCTAAAGCAACTTTTCGGCATGAGACACCCGTAAGCACGCGCAGTAAAAATGATTTCTGATTTCTTTTTTTCTCTTCTGGTGTGCTATGAATGTCTTCTTTGTGTTGGGCCTGCTTCTTCTCACTATATACACTTCCTTCGTCTCACATATTTGTTCCCCTCTCTTATAAACACTCGGAAAAAATAATTTTGATAACACTGCCTGTTGGTTCAACTGATGAATGAAGCAGCGAAGACGTTATATATGAGCCAGATAATACGTCATCACCATCTCGGGCATATGAGATTTTCTTCTGTGATTGAGGTGGTATGCAGATTGTAAGCAAACCTAATCCTTATGCTCAAATATGCTGAGTGCTCTAAATTTTTCTCCGATGACATCACTCGGCCATGTCCATGGCTGAGATGAATGAGATGGCTAAAGGGCCATCATCATCTCGGGCGTAGGAGCTTTTACTCCTTAATAGAACTTGCATGCCATTCGTAAGCAAGCCTTCTCTCGTGCACTAATATGACAAGAGCTGGAAAAATTAGTTTTTCGACCATAGCCCTTAGTTGTGACCATGGCTGAGTTGAGTGAGGATGCTATTACAGAAGAACTGAATAAAGAAATTTATTCCAGTGGTTCTGATAGTTCGAGTGACTCAGAGTTGATGGAAGTTCCAGGTAAAAATGATTCTGAGGATGATATTATGCAATTTCTTAATAAGAGAGATCTTCAATCAGGTGAATCTCTCCACGTGAATCTTGCTGACTGGAAAGATACAAAGCGTTATGAAGGGCTTGGTGATTTTGTGGGATTTAGTGGTCCTCTTCATGGTAAATGAATTTTCTTACCTGATATTTATGTTAGGTGGTGAGGATTTTTTCCAAAAGATCGCAGATAGCACGAATAAATACGCACAATTCAAACAAAATAATTCAGGGACGGTTGATAAAGAGTCGGTTGATATTACAATAGAAGAACTAAAGGCATATTTTGGAGTGCTAATTTACATGGGAATATTCGATTTGTCAGAAAACAGGGATTATTGGCATAGCCCTTATATTGATTGCCCAATTGTGCGTAATTGCATGACTTTTAATAGGTATAACTCTATTTCAAAATATTTCCATGTGAGTGACATTACTCAGGAAAAGAAGCAAGGGGATGAAGGTTATGATATTCTCCATAAAGTTAGGCCAGTTCTAGATATAATGGACACATTTCATGAGAAGTATAGAGCGGGTAGGGAACTAGCAATTGAAGAAGCAATGGTCGAGTTCAAAGGACGTCACCAAATAAAACAGTGCATAAAAAATAAGCTGACAAAATGGGGCTTCAAAATTTGGGTTCTTGCTAGTCCTCATGGCTATGTATTTCAAGGAAGTGTTTATGTAGGAAAAAAAGAGATTATAAATAAAGACATTCCTCTTGGTAACCAAGTTGTTATGAACTTACTAGAAAATTTTCTAGGGTTGAATCATCATGTATATTTTCACAGTTTTTTCTCATCTGTAGGCCTTATGAATATTTGTTATGAAAAAAAACATATGCGTGTGCAACTACTAGACCAAATCATAAGGGTTGGCCAGAAAATTTTAAATATCCTAAAACATTAAAACTGACAAGAGGAGAGAGTAAAGTATTGCAGCACGGTGTAGTTACAGCCACAGGATGGCATGACAACTGAGACATATGAGTGCTCTCAACAAATTGTGACCCAAATACACATGTGCAAAGAAAAACGGGAAAAGGGAATGAACAGATAATGGTTTCTTGTCCTCAGGATATCACCAAATATACAAAATTTATGGGTGGTGTTGATAGGACTGACCAGAGAAGATGTTATTATGATTTGGGAAGAAAAACAAAAAATAGTGGAAATATTTGTTTTCCTTTGTTTTCAACACTGCTATAATTAACAGTTTCATTTTATTTAGCAAAACCAATTCTTCGGCCATGTCTAAGCATGGATATACACAAAAAGAATTCAGGCATGCCCTCCATAAGTAAATGATTGCAAAGTTCTCATCTCGTAAAACCTTGGGGCGTAAGAGAAATTTGAATTTGAAGAATCCTCACAAACTCACCAAAATTGAAGGAAGAAAAAAATCTGTGTCAACTTTAGCTGTAAGAAAAGACGAGCCCCTTCTGGAAAAGGCATTCAAACATCATGGATGTGTTGCAATTGTGACTTAGCTTTATGCAAAGTGGGATGCTTTTTGGAATATCACCAGGAGAAGGGAGTAGAGGTGGAAAACTAAAACCATTACGAGGTAGGAAATTTTTAATAAATAATACATTAATAAGTAAATAATTACTGAAAATTTCAATAAAATAGAATAAGAAATCACTATGTCACTAATATTTATGTGAACTGATGTACTTGGAGTGATGTAGGATGCAGTGAGTCACGTTACATGTGGAGCTTCTTTCTTGACCTGGGCAGCAAATCCAGATTGGTTTCTCAGCAAAAAAGGTGATCCATTGGTACATATCGAGCCTAGGCGTTTTTTCCAATCAAACCCTTGATTGGCAAAGAAAATTTCCACTATTTCAAGAATGTCTGAAGCCTTCGTGGTTGTTGGAAGAGGCTCGCAAAAGAGAAATTCTTCTTTTATCGTACCAGCATGCACATAGTGAATAAAAACGAGCAGCTGACTACACTGCGACACATTGGTAGTCTCGTCCAATCGCATGCTGAAATTGCATGTGCTACCTAATAATTGTTCCATGATCTGTTTTAGAATATCCGAAGACAATTCAGCAATTTGTGAACAAATTACGTCATTTAACAAAGGAACTGCCTCAATCTTCTTTAGTTGTTCTTTACCACACACCAGCTCAACCATTTCTAGAGCACAAGGCTTTACTAAAGTCTCTGCAATAGTGTGTGACTTCTTGTTTTTTGCTATAAAAAATGTGACCTTGTAAGAAGATTCCAGACAAGGTTTTTGCGTTGGGGAAAATCCAAGTTTTGGCAAAGTTTCTGATGCCTCAAATCAAGTTTTCTTCTGTCAAAATATTTCGATGTCTGAGATATTCCCAGGGTGAATTGAAGAAAGGTGCTCTTTTAGCTTCTATGGTTTCATGTTTTCATTGCAGAACATTTATCTGCATAAGAAGCACTTAGGCTTCTGTGTTCCATCATGCTCTGTGATGAATGTAAACCCCAAAGATGTATATGACTCATCGAATTTCCTCTTCTTCAACATTTCCAAAACCTAGTGTGCAGAAAGTGTATGCATAAATGTATGTTTACTTATTTACTAATGTAATTGTCCATTTAAATATCAATATAATTTTATGATATTTATTAAACATAATTTATTTTTATAATGATTACATACCTGCTTAATATTTTGTGAAAATAATATTAATAATTTTGTAAAAATCTGGAATATAGGTTCAGATCAGAGCTGCAAACCGAACCACTGAAATGAACCACTCCAAAATTTTGAAGTGGGTTGCAGCTCTGGTTACAGATACACCAAAAATGATGGGAATCGTATTTCCCATATAAAAACATTGTACTCATTTCCATGGTAGTTTCCATTTTATATGGGAAATATGCACACAAATCATTTTCGTGTATCAGAACTTTTATAGAAAGTTTTTACGAAATTATGAATACGTAATATGTATTTGCAAAATTTTTATTAATGAAAATTTTTGATTAGCATGGCAATGAGTGGTATGCTTTTATTTGAGAAATACTTATCCCAATTGTTTTAGGTATATCGGAAGTTATAACCCGATTTAACGGAATTAAATAAAAAAGATAAGTAGAACATTGTAAACAACTTCTAATGTGAAATTATTGGAATTATGGTTGAAAAATTGTAATTTTAATGGAAATATTTGAAACCTCATCTTCTCCGCAGGCAACATTGAAGTATCTCGCAGATATAATTTCCCTGCAAGTGATAGCTTGGACACTTCTGCATTATATATTTATTAAGATAAACACTTCCTATTATTGTAATAATTAAAAAGGCTAATAATTTTTCTAAAATCTATAACTTCTCACACATTAATTCGCTGACATCTGGATAAAGGGGGATAAGTTATTATATTGTAAATTAAAAATAACTGTAATTGAAAATTCACTGTGTTAAATAATAAATTATGAATTAAAATTATAGTAAATTTCTTTTGGAAAATTATTTTGTTTATAATGTCTAAAATAAAGTAAAACTCATCAATTGTCAATCTCTTTCATAATATTATTTCTGTTAACTCAAATCTTATGAAATGATGGCTTTTATGAGAACACTAACGAATTGAATTTTTATGAAACATTTCGAGGATTTTCGTAAAGAAATAAATTTCTATACTATATTTTTTACACTCCCTTAATATTTGTTGACGGTCTGATGAATTAATTTGTCGAAGATACGGTGCAAATCTATTTCACTGTGCAAATGCAGTTGCCTTTGTTAATGTTCCTTCCCGACTAACTCCTTTTAAGAGAGTTGAGAAAATCTCATCATCTCCTAACCTAGACTCTTAGCATTGGTCAAAATGTTGCATCTTGTTTGATCCAAGTGACGTGACGGTTAGGCGCATCTCGAAAGTAGCTCCAGCATTATATTACAGTGGAATCCTATCCAACAATTCTATAATAGTTTTCAAGTTTGTTTCTTTTTAAACAATTCTTAATGCTGTATTCATTTTGGACTGTAGCGAATTATCTCAGCCTTCTCACGCAAAATGGGATTGAGAGAATTACTTTGCTATAAACATAAATGAAAGCAGAAAAATATAGCGATTGTATGTCTGGGCACAGCCGTTTAAATCACTTTGTAAACACACCTCGAATAGTGATTATGGTCTGTTATTTTAAGCAGACGAATGTTCTTTAGTCTCTCATTATATATCTAATAAGAAACGCGAATGCATGAATGTAAACACTAGGATGGCAGTTGGTTAGTTTGGATGGTTCAAAATGTCTTATTAAAAAAATAAAAAAGTCAAATTGCAAGATGTTCCCGCTGCACCTCCTGGATCCCCTTCCTACATCCCAGGTTAAGAACCCCTGCACTAGTGGCATTCCTTGGCATATTTGAAACCAACATATGCCTCCCATGACAACAGTTAATAAAGGTGTTTATTTACTTTTTCCAAACAATGAAATCATTAGCGCTGACGCTATGCTGAACCTTCTGTGCATAACTGTTCTTCTTGCCGCCCATGTCATACCAACACTTTTTATTGCCAAATTAGATTTTAAACTCTTGTAAATCATTTTGTTTCGTAGGTTTGACTTTAAAATATTCATGTAACAAATTAGATCCACAAAATCAGCCTTTGCATGGGATAATGTATGGTTAAGCTAAATTTGAATATGTACCGTATATACTCGTGTATAGGTTGACGCCCGACTTTTTCATAAAATTTTTTGCTTTTTCGTATATCTCGTGTGTAAGTCGACCCCACATTTTCAGCTGTAGTAGAACGATTTTTTTTCTTCAATACGTGTTGATCCATTAAGTTCTCTTTAGTCCGATATAACTATGTTGTGTCAAAGTAGCAGTGAAGCAGTCTGATGTCTCCTCCAGCATCACTGCATAACATCAAAGTCGTAACATTGTATACGCCTTTTTAATAGATCGAATGACTCTGGATAGACTTCGTATTTCGTCCCAGTGTTCAGTCAGAAGCTATCTTTGTAAAGAACAGGTAACAAAACTGATGTTAGACCGTAGAGGATAGGTGACACCGAAACTGATGATAAATCGGCAGAAAGATAACCTACGTGGTTGTAAGAAATCCATTTCTCACGTTTTTGGATGAGGAACAAAGGAACCTACACCTTGGAAAGAGCAAGTTTCGTACATGTAACAGTTGAGCAGCTTACTTTTAAGAAAGAGAAACGTAACAATAATGCTAATTATTGTTTACAAAGGTAATTATAGTTGACAAAATTCTAGTTTACAAAAATATCTATTTACAAAAATATATATTTTCCTTTGTCTTCCGTTTTTCCTCCTGGTAGTTCCATTTCTTGACACTTTCTCAGCATCGTCAGCGCTAGCGTCGCATTGTTTACCTTCGCCCAGGTTATGCGCACAGTACCAAAATTTTTATACAACAAATACTTCGGCAGATACTAATTTAATCTGCGACACATAGAGGTAGGTGCTGCCTTTCTGTGAATCATTGATTAGGTGTTTCTTTGTTTACATTACGGAGTTACCATATTGCACATGTCTTGCTGCCGTCATGTTACCGAACGTTAGGTTTACCAAAATTGCTTAATTATTTGAAAAGCCTCAAAAATCAACTTAGGATCACCAAATTATATAGTAAGTTATTCTTTCATATACATTGGTATTTAAATATTTGATGGTTATCGATACAGTTAAAGTACAACAAGGGTTTAATTCCATCAAATTTCAATAACTGTAGGGCAAATAACGTCATGGGTTTAAACCTATCGAAATTATTTCTCGTGTGTGAGTCGACCCCCGAGTTTTTGGCAAAAAATTTGGTCTAAAAACCTTGACCAATACATGAGTATATACAGTATATCTTCAAATGTGTTTCCACTGATTACATCCCTAGAGCTTGCAATTCCTGCTCAAGGTTTTAATGATTTTGAGATTCATGACCGCATAATATGATGCAGTTTCTTCCACTGGAAATCAGTTCGAGTGAAATAACTATATTTTAAAAATGATTCCATTGATTGTTTATGATTATTTGATAAAAAATAGTCACCAAATTTGTCGTTAAAGGATGCGGGAAATTTTTATTTATTTGGGGAATAGATGGGAATGCAAGAAATATTACATACCATTAAGCACTACAATAAAAATTAACCTGGTTTCATTACTTGGTTTTATTCTCAAATCTTACTCAATATTTTTTGTCTTGACTTAATAACCTGAGCAATGCCAGGTAATTTCAGCTAGTAAATAATATAATAAAGTTAATAAATAAATAATTATACAATAAATTAAAAATAATAACGTGGATTAAAACGAAAATAAAATAGGTATTATTTGGGATTAGAACCCGGAAAAAAGATTTGTAAGCCAGAACTATAATCACCCAGCCAAGCAACCTGCTCAATATTGTCAGCCTACCATTGCATATTATCCAGCCATAGTTAATCCTGCGAAAAGAAAAAAAAAAGATTTGGCAAAACTAAGGCCCATTCAATCAAAAGCCGATATACAGGTCTTTTTATTTTAAATCTTCTACCACCCAAAAATGATTTGTCGGAATCGATGACCCAAGGTATGTAGTCTCCTCTTGTTAGATGAAATACTTTTAGATTTTGCTTCCAGTTATGAAAACACTGGTGATTTAAATGCCAATTTCACTGCTAGTTCTCATGATACTGATTATTAAAAGCATTCCTTTAATTTGCATGGCCTCAATATCATTTTGCTGAACCGGACTAATAACACCCAAACAATCTCAATCTGGATTGACTTATTTGTAAGGCATATGTTTTTCCGGTTAAAAACAAAGTTGCATTCGGGTGTAATTATCAGGTTTTTTAAATTTTTTGAAAGTTCGGGTGATATCGGGTTTTAATGAAAGCAAACGGTTATATGTTTTAAAAAATTTGGGTTGAAACAGGTTTAACAAAAATTAATAAGAAAAACTTATAATTTATATAATTTTATATAAAATACTCATTGATTGTAGATGATACAAAAATACTACAATAAAGTATAAACCAACAAAATTATTAATTCAGATTCTCACACATAATACATATCAAGATAATAAAAAGAATTACGAACCAAATCATGTGCTCATTATTTCACAAAACTATTGGTAATATTGAATAGAGTGAAACACCTATCCAGTATACTCAGAAATATGTATTACATAATACATTGGAAATTGATTTGGCATCTTTTATCAAAAAATTATACTTAATTGAAAAAATAGATAAAAATATTGATCATTTTATCTATTATTTATAACTGTAATTTACATTACATGGAATTAATAAAATTATATTATAATAGAACTGTTTTAAAACAAAATACTACCTCAATTTATTGTTTACATAGAGCAGGGGTCGGCAACCTTTTCTGCATGGTGGGCCACATTTGCAGGTGTGAATGTTTCGGAGGGCCGCATTGGGAGTCAAGAAAGCCTCGGCGGACCGGATGAGCGAATATATCAGAAGTTTTCTAGAGATTCTGTGATTTCATATGAAAAGGCTTTGAGACCATAATTTTACTCAGTAAATATAAAATTGCCCATGAGAAATTTTCCTGATAACTTTTTCATTACAGCTTTGCGGGCCGCATAAAGCGTTCTCGAGGGCCGCACGTGGCCTGCGGGCCATAGGTTGCTGACCCCTGACATAGAGCATCAACTGCATATGGAGAGTATCCCCTCTTGTACTGTTCCTCTTTGGAGTTTGTAAATATCGCAAATGGCTAAATGATCGTACCACATCACAGCTACCTGTAGGCATATATAACAGTGTTAAGGCTGCATTGCTTAGTAATGGGTATCGGGACCCAGCATCTAACCAAAATTTCAAAATGTTCAAGTCCTGGTTCTCAGGTGAAGGCTCTTATAAATAGGCTGCAAGTTCGGATTTACGTTGGCCATCTGCTTCACAAAGGCTGAATAGCTGATCATAGTCATCAATATTTTTGGCATGCATAGTTTTGTAAAATGGATCTAATACGGAAGCCGTATTCCATATATCTTTAATTGTTTTGTTAACATTTCTATCTATTGTAGCCGTCCATTTTGATGAAAGGACTTCAGAAAACTCTTTAAATCTCATGATAATTGCTGTAGTGCGAGGAAGTGTTTTCATAACAGCAGCACATA
Organism: Tanypteryx hageni; assembly: GCA_028673005.1. Classification (NCBI taxonomy): domain Eukaryota; kingdom Metazoa; phylum Arthropoda; class Insecta; order Odonata; family Petaluridae; genus Tanypteryx; species Tanypteryx hageni. The sequence goes on along the minus strand of CM054116.1, from coordinate 4,849,604 downwards.
CACCCGTTTCTCGAGGTTTCCAGTTACATTTCATCTGTTCCTTTATGCGTACATTAACAATGTGATTGATTTGATGTACACTTGGTGTGCTAGTTTCAAGTTGCTTCTGATAATTGATGATTGGTTTTAGTCGCTCTTCTAAGTATAATAGTAAAGTGTATAGTTCAATCTGACCAAGAGACTCAACAATTTCTCGCAGTTCAAATATTTTTCTATCATCATGTTCCTTTGAATCTAGCAAAAATTTGTATATTCCATCCCACATTTGTAATGTTCTTTTCAAACTTTCGTAAAAACTAGCCCAACAAACAGGTACAACCACTGAAGGTTTGACTCCAGGTATGTCTAAACTGATACATGCAGCTAAAAATTTACCATACTGTTTTGGGGATTGTTTAAAAATCGCTCCTAACTTAACGACAAATTTCTTGGCCGGAATCATAGCTTGACAGTTAATGGCTTGTTCAACTGCAACATGAATTAAGTGGGATATATCAGTGACATGTAGAACATGTCCATTGTCATAATTCTGAATGTTTGAAACAATGCTTTCATATATGCTGCACTATCTGTTGCTAGACAGTATGTTGGCCCATTTTTTTCCCATCTTTTCCATAACTTGTCCTAGAATTTCGGCAATAGTAATGCTGTTACCGACTGTTATAAAAGAAACATCTACTAAAAACAGTGATCTTCTTTTACGGCTATCATCGTATCATCACCAAGGTATTCACAATCAGTCGCCCAACTACATCGCAACTTTCATCAACAATTAGACTAATTTTGACATCTTTCATTGAAACTCTTATTTCATCAAAGTCTTTGTTAAATACTTTAGGCAAATAATTTTTTAATGGTATGTCGTACATTGGCATAGTTTTCATTGCAGGACAGTACTGTTTTACAAAATCATCCGCCGGACCATCACGTCTTTATACTGAAACCAGCATAACACACTGCATGGATAAAGTCATAAATCGCACATCTTGCTTCTCTTCCTTTTCTTTTTGTCTTATTTGCATCTCGATCAGAGTTGGCTGCTGGCTTGAAGTTGAAGGTCTGATGTTTGAAGCTTCATCACGTAATTTTCTGTCTTGCAGAAGCAAGGTGTTCTTTTATTCTGTCATACAGCTTCTTGTCTGGTTCCACTGAAACTTTTACGCAGCATTATAATCGCTGCCGTTTTCATCACATATAAAAACTTTGAAGTCTGGATATTCAATTACCCAATCCGAAGCTCTCTTTCTTTTTCATCCCATAATAAAGAAGTGTAAACGGGCTATTTAAAATATTCTAAAAAAAAATAAAGGCCTTTATTGGACAATTCTAACTAAATACAATATTAACACATACAGAATAACGCTACCTACTGTGAAATTTGGTCTCTGAGCCATGAAAATTTGTAAAATGTATGTATGCTACAACTGATAAACACTTTAATACAAAGTATTGAATGAAGGTCAGAAATTGTGACAATTTTATTCTATGTAATTATGAAGTATTGACCAACAATGCTACAAGGATATATCTTTGAGCCAGAATTGATATACATTGTAAAAGGGTTGAATACGAAATCCAGATGTATAACTAATAGTTGCTGCTATATGATCAGCATATCAGTGAAGGATACATTTGTGTGTCCTGTTAAATTCGCCTCCTGTGTTAGGTAAAGCAAATGATAAAATTACGTCCTGCTCAAACTTTTATTGCATGTTATTTTCCGGGATATGAAGCTTGCACATCAGGGCAGACTAACACGTCGATTGAGGCTTTAATTTTATCTATCACAACAGAATTACATTCAATATAAGAAGTAACTTCTCATTAAGTAAACTATCCTCAAATAAAAATTTAATCAAAAATTTGCATTGTAATTTCGATATTAATAAAATGAACATTTCCTTACCATGTATTTCCTTTCTGCTTGAATCACAAGCAACAAAGTGAATAGATATAGTAGTTTGCAGCTAGTTTTAGTGAAAAAAGTGACCCAAATTAAGTTGGCAACCCCTGATGTACGAGGGTCATTTTAAAAGTAAGAACCGTTTGAGCACCCTACCCGCGCAGGTCATTGACCGGAGACGTCTCAAGGTTGAATGCTCTCTCTAGGGCCCCGGCCATGTCCTCAGTGTGCGCTGAGCATTTGAGCGAGTTGGTTGATTTTTCACAGTGCTTTATAAAGAACCATGTCTATCACTAATCCCGCCGATTGTGAAGTCCGTTCGGTGATTAGATTTTTGAACGCGAAAAAAATTCGCCCTGCCGAAATCCATCACCAACTTGTGGAAGTGTATGGGGAAGGTTTAATGAACGAAGGGAATGTGCGAAAGTGGTGTCGTCTTTTTAATGGTGGAAGGACAAATGTGCATGATGACGCACGATTTGGATGCACGTCTGTCATGAGTGAGGACTTGAAAAACAAGGTCGATGCACATGTTCGTGAAAGCAGGCACTTCACTATTGATGAGCTTCATGATGCTTTTCCAAATGTTTCGCAATCTGTCCTCTATAAGATTGTCACAGTTCACCTCCAATATGGAAAGATTTGTGCCAGGTGGGTTCCAAGAATGCTCACAGACACACACAAGCGGAAACGTATGGGTGCTGCTCTGTCGTTTTGGGAACGCTACCACAGAGATGGTGATGAGTTCTTGGACCATATCGTGACGGGAGATGAGACTTGGGTCTCACACTACACACCAGAGAGTAAGCGGCAGTCTCTTGAATGGCATCACCCCCACAACTCCGACAAAACCACGAAAATTCAAGCAGACACCTTCAACTCTGAAAATCATGGCCACCGTTTTATGGGACAGGAAAGGTGTTCTTTTGGTTGACTTCTTGCCTCACGGAGAAATCATCAATGCAAACGCATATTGTGAAACATTGACAAGGCTACAGCATGCTATCCAAAACCGCCGGTGCAGCCTACTCACTAGGGGAGTGTGTCTGCTTCATGACAACACGCGGCCACATGTTGCACAAAAAACGCAAGCGCTGTTGAAGAAATTTGATTGAGAAATCCTCGACCATCCTCCCTACAGTCCTGACCTGGCACCTTTGGACTTCCATCTTTTCACAAAACTGAAGGAGTTTTTGGGTGGCAAACGGATGGAAACTGATGAAGAAGTGAATGAAACATTTGTGGGTTGGTTGGATTGACTGGCGGCCGACTTCTATGATGAGGGGATCGTCAAGCTCGTGCCACATCTGAACAAATGCCTGGATCTCTATGGGGACTATGTAGAAAAACAAAGAAATGTTGTGCGTAGTAGTAGCAATAAAATTATTTGGATATATAAAGTTTTTATTTTTTTATGAAAAAATGGTTCTTACTTTAAAAATGACCCTCGTACATGAATTAAATAATTTAATTTTCTGTCCACATCTCTACATGTTTGTAAAAACTAAAATTAAGATTGACACTCATGATTTTAAATTTATTACATCATAATAAATGATGCCTATTTACGCATTTGCAGCCAAAAAATCCACGCGAATGATTTATTAGTGTAATTTCAACTCATGTTTTGAAAAATGTTGACCTTTGTCTATTGAAATCATGATTTGAAGAGTCGTGCCCTTAGTTTATTTTAATTTTTTATTACTAGTGTAATATTTTCAGGTTTTACCCGAATTTTTAAAAATTTATTTCGGGAGTGAAAATTGGGTAAAACCTGAAAAAAATATGCCCTATTATCTGTTACAACAAACCTTGACAAAATAATATTTCATGGTCAATTTCCAGTCCTAGGAATTTCTTCTCAATACCTCATTTTCTTAGCATACTCACTTAAGTCTCCGAAATTCAAACACACTTTCATGCTTCACAGAGATATAAAAGGTATAGATGATTGTGAATTAATGAATGAAGCTTCTACTATTTTGTGGTATTTAATTGAATTTATTGATAAAAAAGCTGAAGCCTTGAACTTCATTAATGCAATTGCTTGGTCACTTTGCACTTCACGATATTCACTATTAGAGGGACTGAAATTATCCAAGATTTTTCAGAAAAATTACACTGAAATTTCCCGATGCTAACGTGGTAACTCTTGATGCACATACTAACAAGTTGGCGGGAAAACTAACCTTTTTATGAAAAAAGTGCATCTCAAATATAACGTTTCTGCAAGGGGTAGTGGAAAATATTTATTAGCCCTTGTAAACCAGATGTGTCAAAGAGCAAAATTGGTAAAAACTCGAGATCTCCGAGTTTGCATTTACCTGTGAAATAATTTTATTACACATCTAAGAATTGCAGACTGGGCAGTGCATATATGCAACCCCACACAACACGTGCAGGGTTTCACAGCAAAAGTTCTACATCTCTGCAAATTTGGCCTAACCGCCATCTGTTTACATGAATGTAAACCTATATGACCAAGGAATACGAGGGGAAGCTCATGACGAAATAGCTCATCATGCCTAAAGAGAAAGAGGAAAAAAACCTTGTTGACAACTATAACCGTCATGTCCAAATGCTTTGCACTGTGCTCATGATGAGTATGATCGTCATGCCTAGTCAAGTGGTTAAGTGATCATTCCCATCAAATGACTTCTGATGGTTCTTCCTCTGATTGGCTTATCAACAGGAACGACATCCCACAGGACTCAATTTTGGGCCCCTTATTATTCTCTTTATCCATAGCAGAAAGTTTGTATATCTGTCCGTTAAAGTCTAGGGCACTTCTGCTTTACCTAGAAGATTGAAATTTTGCATGTGCGTACCTTTCTGAAATTTATCGAAGGGAAAAATCTGAAAACTCCATATTTATTAGTTTAAGTAAGACAAAAAAATTTTAATCTTGGAAAATGGTTTTAGTTCATTTTTTCAATGCTTGATGGAGCTGATTAAAGTTTGTATAGAAATGTCGAAAAATGAAAGGTATCGTTGTTTATTCTTTATGTAATGAGAAAAATGGTTTCATGTATAAATTATGAAAAACATAGTTGTGATTCCTTGATGCAGCATTTACACATTTTCTGCCTTTAACCTCGATTGAAAGTTAATGTTAAGCATTGCAGGATTATTTTTAAAAGTGAGAGATTTTTCCTATTGGCATCTGGGGGTTTTACTGCATTTAATTTTTCAACAAAATGTCCTAAGGTACTTAATAAAAAAACGAAAAATGGGAAAGACTGATATCCTACATGTAGAAGAAGTCCACATCACATGATGGAGAATTCACTGTTGAAATTGATGGGCTTATGTGATCAATGCTTTTCTCTTGGTCATTTTTACGTAGCATGCTCAAGAAAAAGTAGTGGAAATAATTTGTATATTCTTTCGCAACGTGGAAATGCCCTCAACAAACTCTATAAAGAATTATTGTAAAAGGTTTTAAATATGTTATTCAAGATAATTGAGTTAAAAAAATAGAAACTATTAATTCAAAACCATGAAAGATTATAGGTACCTGCCAATGGGACTTTGCGAGATTTTAGTTATAATTATTCTGGTTGAAGAACAGGACATTCTGCTAGTCTACAATAAAGTAGTATACACCCAATCCCTGACTAACACAAATTCTACCAACACGATTTTAAAAGTAGGGCTGGTTTTCGACTAACATGACTGGTTATTCAGTTTAACATGATTTCTCCATTACTTCTCTATGATAATGAAAAAGGTCTAGAAAGGGCACACGAACACACACACACACATGGTAAAAACCTGGTTAATTTGAAATTCAGGTGACAAAAGAAAAAGCATTTCAAATTATGTAGAACCTCTATAATTCAAAAATTTCAAAAAAGCATGATTTATCAAATTTAAAAAATGCAAATATAAAATGCAGAAAAACAAAAGGATATGACACCATATTAAAATACAGAAAACAAAAGCAAGTATGCATACATACCTCAAAATATTGCATTCTTATTTTTTTTTTTAACTTTTGAATAGATCTCTTGTCATCCATGTCTTTTTGTTATGTTCACAAATTATCGGCAAATGATCACGATTAATACCTTTGGAACAGCATGGCTTGACATATTTTCCGATAATTACAAGTTTTTCTTTTTCTGACCCATCCATATTGGTACCGAGCATGGCGGTGAGATGCTCCTTATTACGTTTGCCGCCATGACATTTTTTGCCTCGGAAAGCCAAAGTACGATTGGGCAACATGTTGAAGAAAATGCCCCTTTCATCCATTTTATAAATGTCCTTGGGTGCATACTTCTCCAAAACATGTTTATTTCTTTGCAGTCAGGTCATCACTTCCTCTTCATTAATTTTTTGGGCATCGCCACAAACTGCGAGGAAAACAATATTGTCGCATTTTTTAAAACCGTCCAACCACCAATTGGACGCTTTAAATCCTCAAAGTTGTCTTGACACAGGTATATTCGCCGCTCGTACTTGTGAAAAAACCTCAAACAACTTTTCTTCGAGGTTTTTTGTTTTTTACAGGTCGTGAACGCTGATATGTAGCACTCCCTTTAAATTTATAAAAACTTTCTTCAATCTTCGCTCGATTCTTTTAAATTGTTGATAAAGACTAGTTCGGAATCTCATACCTTGATGCCAGTTTTCCTTTCGATTTGGACTTCTTGTCAATGTCTTGCAGCAAAGACACTTTTTCAGCAAGAGTCAGAGTCTTATATGAACCACGTACTGGAGCCATTGGAGGGTAAATAAAAAATTTCTAACAACAAATTTAAATATAATCTCTCTTGCAATTATTAAACTAAGAATATCACTTAATCTAGAGACAAAGGGATGATGAAAAATACAATCTAATATGAAAACAAGCATTGAAGCAAAGGAATATTGGAAAGCTGGAAACCTCATCCAAATACTGTAAATACCCTCGTATAATGCACACCCTCGTATAACGCACAGGGGGGTTTTCAGCCGCGTAATCTATGATTTTTCTATATACCCGCGTATAGCATGAACAGATTTTATTTTTGCGTTACCATTCCAAAATAAAGTAGATGGTGTAACGTGGTCTAAAGCAATGATCGAATTATTAGTATTGTATTGGTAACATAATGAAAGTGCGAAATGAAATTTTGGAATAACGTTCCAAAAGAACATCAGCTAACTCAATTATTACATACTCTATGTTTACTTACAAGGTGATATTAGGACATACACAATAAATCGAATTATATTGGTTTCATAGTATGGCATATGACATTCTTTGAGATAATAAAATGAAGGATTGACGATAATCCTATGTTTTTTACATAAGTTTTTTTTACGCCTGAGGTGGACGGGTTCGCCCAACCTTCAGTTTTACCCTTATTAGAACACTCTGGAGCATGTAGTAATGATAGCAAATAACCATAATTAACTACAGACTCTATGAATCAAGAAAAGATCACGTATGAATGCTGAGAGAAAAGTAGGGAATGATAACTTGATGGTAGTTCTACAGGAAGCATCAACTCCCAGCGTCCCAGCATACTCAAAGGTATCAGCTGCCATTGTTTCTAATTGTAAGTAGTACCAGTACCTCACCACCAGGCCGGGCGCCGATGTAGGGTGACGTCATGCGTAAAATAGCTCATCATTGTGCTAACAAAAGGAAAGGTGAGTTACAATGTAGCAAATCATAAAAAGTGAAATGCGAGAATATGTGGAATGAATTGTCCACGGATGTTATTATAAAAGTTTTTAAGAAATGTTGTATCAGTAATAGTTTAGATGGTAGTGAAGATGATATGGTGTGGGAGGATGACGATGACAGCGCCACGGCAATGGAGGTTACAAAAGATACCGAAGATGACGATTCCGATAACAACACCGAAGAAGAATGGTCAAATGACGAAGAATTTATTGGCTTTTAAAATGAATAAATACTGAATTGATTCTTTTCATATCTAATTAATGTATATTTATAGAATTAGTTAATAAATTTTTACTATTATCTATCTTACTTTTCGTAAAAATCACCAATAAAAAATGAGGATACCCGGGTAGTAATTAATGTGCCGAAATTGTGGAAATATGGGGTCAAATGAAAATAGGAAGATTATGGACCCTCGTATAACATGCATCCTAATTTTTAACTCAAATATTTCAAAAAAATATTGCGCATTATACGCAGGTATTCACGGTATTTATTTTTTATGACTGGAGAACTTTCGGTTTATTTTTGAGCACTAATCTTTTGCAACTGTAGTGTTAGTTCTTCCTCTTCTTTCATTGCAGCTCTTTTCCTATTTTTTTGGTGGCTGCTATGTCAAATAGATGCTGCGCTTCCTTACGGTAACATTCAAGCCTCTTCTTATAATTATCATCATTTCTTTTACAGCTTTTCTTTAGCTACTGAATAGCATTGTGGTACTTCTTGATTCTCTCTGTTATGGCAACACAAGAAGAAGTAAGTGTAGATGTCCTCTTTCAAATTTTTTCAACTTTTGAAGCAACGACATTTACAATATCAGCAACTGAGGGGTCCTTTCCATTGCCTTCTTCCTTCATACTATTCCTTACGAAATAGTAGTGATGCATGACGTCTTGGTTTGTTGGCAGCATATTCACATTCATCTCCTGGTAACTCCCTAATATGGACAGTCGATCTGTTTTCATGTTTGGGGCATTTTAACAAACTAATCACAACTAAAAACTATAGCACAACTTCTTCTTATCTGCTGAGTCAACTTGCTCACTTCGACTGATACAAAGAACTGCAGTGATCAGGCAGCCACGTGATAGATGGTTAGAGAGGAATAGAGTGGGGACATGCAAAGGTCAAACAATGTTGTCATGTTGACTCTTTCCATAATGTCTAGACTGTTTACTATAAAGAGAGTATGCATCCCATGGAAAAGCACAAATTATTACAGTTAAACTTGTTTATAACAAATTTTAGGAGGCTAACAGTTTTTTTCGTTATAAGCGTTATATCCAAAAAATGCTATTTCTGCCATCTGAAACGCGAGTGTAGATTTTTGCTTAATGTTAACTGGCCACAATGCATTACTATGTATTCTATGGAAATTTTGTCAACTTCCAAGCAAGCTACGTTCGTGTTTTTCAAAGAATAATGTATGGTACATAGGTAAAAAATTGTTCAACATTTTACAGATGGTTATAGACGTAATAGTATTTCACATACGTTTCTGATGAATGGAGATCTTAGTGAACTACTAATTCGATTGTTTTAAGGACTTTCAATACATTCTTTCACATACGTTTTCATTTTTCATGCCTGTATCATTATTTCGTGCTGATAGCGTTCACTCATGCCGTGATGTGTGTACCAGCCACCACTCTTATTACGCAATTTAAGATGCCTCTACTCCCCAGGAGCAAGTTGTCTCACATCACACCAGATCAGCACTTTTGGCCTACAATGTATTTAAGGGACAGAACCTAATTCGTGAAACCCGATGTTATTGGCAACTTTACAATGAGCCATTCGCTATTGGGTTTAATTTCGAGGGGAGGGAGAAGGAAAAATAGGCAAACTGAAGCAACAAGGGATATGGAGAAACGCTTGTTGCTGATAGGATAGCCTGTGGAGACTTTCGAGCGCTGGAAAGTCATCCAGATCTCTTCGTGCGTATTGATGTGAGGTGAGCATTTGGACTTTTTGTGTGCTCAAGTGACAGTGACATGTGTTCCATTCAGCCAGCAGGAGAGAAGAGAGCAAAGCTAAAGAGAAAATCCCTTACTATAGAAGAAAAATTAAAACTTTTAAATGACGTGAGTAGGAATCCATGCAATCTTACCAAAAAGGATATTGCTCATAAATATGAAATCTCTCCGTCAACCCTTTCTACTATTTTGGTCCAGCAAGAAGCCATTGAAAAGGCAGCTGTTGAGGGCAGCGCAAAGAGGAAGAAACTGAAAACTGCAAAGAATGAGGACCTATAGGACGTGCTTGCAGAGTGGTTGCATCAAGCAAGGGCCCAAGATATCCCTCTTAGTGGGGAGCACATTAAAGAAGAAGCAGCGAAAATCGCTACGAGACTAAGTATTGAAGGGTTCTCTCCTAATAACGGATGGCTAGATCGCTGTAGGAAAAGGAAAGGAATAGTATACCGTCAAATTAGCGGCGAATCTCATGCTGTCAATCAAACATCAGTTGATCTATGGATTACTGAGATTCTTCAGACCAAACGCCAGGGATACGCACCCAAGATATACCTTCAATGCTGATGAATTGGGGCTGTTCTTCAATCTCCTACCAGACAAGAGCATGGTGTCGCGTACGGAGTCTTGCCACGGCAGTAAGCGCAGCAAAGAGCGAGTCACTGTGCTGCTATGCTGCAATATGGATGGCTCAGAGAAACTTCAGCCCTTTGTAATTGGGAAATCTGCGAAACCAAGGGGCTTCAAGAACATAAAAACACTCCCATGTGAATATAAGCACCAAAAAAAGGCCTGGATGACAGGATCTATTTTTATTGAGTGGCTAAAGAAGCTAGATCGACAGATGGGTGCGAAAAACAGCAAAATTCTTCTATTCATCGATCGCTGCCCTGCACACCCGACAGATTTGGAATTCCTGAAAAATGTGCACGTGGAATTCTTTCCACCTAATGCAACATCAACGCTTCAGCCTCTCAATATGGAAATTATCAGAGCAGTGAAACATTACTTCAGAAAGATAGTGGTTCGGTGGCTATTGAATTTAAATGACCAGAAGAAATACAAGGAAGCCATGAAAATAAACATCTACCAAGCCATGCATTTTCTTGCTGTGAGTATCGATATTTTCTCCATTAAGTTTGTTATACTATCATCCATGTGAAAATATGGCATTTGCTTATTTGTCTTCCCTTTCCTTGCTGTAGGAGGCATGGGACCAAGTTAATCCTTAAACAGTTCAGAACTGCTTCCGAAAGGCTGGGTTCGGGGAACTCGACGATGCCAAAGAGGTTATCCCTGATATGGACTCCCTTTCAGAAGTAGAAAATAGCCCAGATGCCACTGATAGGTGGGATAACATCCTGTCACTTTTTGAGTCATCTTTAAATTTTGATGAGTACGTGTCCGCGGACGATTCCACTCCCATCACAGCCATACAGACCATCGAGGAGATACTCAATTCTCACAGTGGGGGTGGCTCGGAAGGGGACTCGGAGGATGACCACGACGAGGAATGTCAGCCAGTGACTCGAGCTGAGGGAATGGAAGCTTTGGAAACATTCCGGAGGTATATAAGCCAGCTGAACGTAGATGACCAAATGTTTAGAATGATTCACCGCCTTGAAAACGCAGTCCATGCAGCATCAAAGACAGCAGCTCGTCAATCAACAATTGATTCATTCTTTAAAAAACTTTTAATATTTGTTGTTTAATATTATGTACCTAATAAGATTTTAATTGTATTAAAAGTGCTTCATAATACGCAGCGTTCTCAATTTTCTTGTTTATTCACCGCGTAAGACCTTTTTTGTTTCTTTCCGTTGGATTTTACATTTTTATTGATATGATTTTATACCATATTTTATATCATGCAAATTAAGTTTATTTATCGCATAAATTAAAATATGTAGTTATTAATAAAACCTATAAAAATGAGACACGGGAATGGGACGGAACAGCTTCAGTAGGGCCGTGGCCATACTCGTTGGCCTGCCAGCCGGGGGGTGAGGGGGCAGCTTGAGCAAGCGTGTGCGACAGCTACAGAAGGGAGGAGTGGAGGGGCGATTTACGGGGCTATGAAACCATATATGAGTGCAATGTAACAGGGTCTCTCAATATTTTACTTTTGTATCTGAACTTACCAAATTCGTTATAAATGGGACATTTTTTGGTCGAAGGACCAAGAAATACTTCCTTATAGCCGAGATTTCGTAACATTCGTGTTCGTTACACCCATGAAATGTAATTACTGCGGTTATGGAGAAGTCCAAGGGACTGAGAAATTTTTTCGTTACAGACGATATTTCGTTATTTACGTGTTCGTTATAAACGAGTTTTACTGTATTATCATTATTTTTATTTTACATGAACACTCGACGTATCATTTCAATGCTTCCAACACCAAAAACTGGGATAAATTTAATGGATTTTGGAGCCTTCGACGCTCCCTTATCCATCTCCCTTAGGCCAATACTCTTCAACACCATGGTCTTTATTGATCAAAGGGTGAACAGGAGAAATGATTCAACCCATCATAGCATCAAAACTTCAAATAGAAAATTATTCGAGCTATTTCGAAAATGCCATTTTAAAATAATGTTTTGAAACTTCAAGGCCGTTGCGGAACCTAAAGACGTCACATATGACTGTAATTTTAACCACGTATTATGTGCACCAATATGAAACTTTTCACATTTAAAAAAAAACTTTTTTGACCCACCCTACTGTACGTAATAACAGTTTTTTCACAATTAATTATTAATAATGTACATTTTAATGATTTTGCAAAGAATAAGTCTATTATTCCATTTTGGGAATGAGTGGGTTTGTGAGTGTCACTACTAAATAAAGTGATAATCTTACCTTCAGTCTATAAGACGCAGGCTGATTTTGGGTGTCATTTTTCTGGAATGAAAGTGCGTCTTATAGCCTGAAAAATACAGTAATTTAATTGTGTTATGAGATAGTGTATATATTCACTACAACTTAAATAAATTCATATTTCTTTGATAAAATAAAAAATTGTAGTTGGATCATATTGACCTCATGCAACTGATTACAGAACGACTAACTAAGGGTTAATTTTATGGACTAGAGTGTTCCAGAAGCTGATATATCCATTGATCGTCCAACTGAGGCAGCTAACCTCGCAGCAGCCACAGGTGCTGTGGTTCAAGGGGCAAGCCAGCCGCCCACTTTACCACATGCCCAGATGCCAGGGAAACCTAGTGTTCCTGGAACAGGAGCAGCCACACCAGGATCACCAACAGCTTCCTCTGTGAGTTTATCACATGAGCAACTGGCTAAGTTACGCTCGGAGCTGGAAGTAGTTCAAGGAAATGCAGCTGTTCTTAATGAAATGTTAGCTGAAGTGGAGCCAGGAAAAGAACATCCCAGTGATCTACAGCTACTGCAGGTTAGTGTATTTAGAAAAATCTACATTATATTTCTTTTTTTTTGTACACATGACGAGAACTAGGCATTTGCATCAATGTAGTGTTTAACAGAAGATTAGAATGTTGTGTATAGTATTAATGTATTTTTTCTGATGAATAAATCAGATTTGAGAAGCCCTGGAAATGCTCTTGAATAGAAAAAAATCACAATAATGATATCTAGTACTACAACACAAAATTTTTAATAAAAACCACAATCCGGTTTTGATACATGGTATCATATACTATACACTACCTTTTTGAACTTCACATGTTTGCGGTACGCAAATTTGCACTTTTTGACCAAATTTTTTATGACCATTACTTCTGTAACGTGCCGATTATTTACATTTCGCCTCATGCATTTGCGATGACAAGTGTGAACACCTTCTACTTTTTTGTTTTGAAGTTCAGTTTAAACTTTGGTGCCCTAGAAAAAGATTTATTGTTATTATATTGAGGGTTGGCCAACCGGTCCATTGACAGTGCCTTTTTTTGATCCATCATGCAGGTTTCTTGTTGACATTCTGGGCCTGTTAAGGCAAAACTTGATGTAGCATTTAACAAATGTAGTGGGCAGTGGCAAATTTGGGAATATCCCGCCCTTAGGCCAAATTATTTTTCTGCCCCATATTTGGCTCTATTTTCCTGAAAGATCAGCAATATTATCGAGTTTCAACTTTCTACCATTACTTATCGATTGCATCCATTTAAAATGATGAACTTGTTTCATATTGATATTTGATTTGTTCAAATGTATCTAAAGCTGTAAGTTTCAAAATACATCTGTTCTTACGTTTTCATACATAAGAAAATTTAAAGACATGTCGCTGCAATAGGATTGTCTTAGGATTTTTCTCAATTTTGTGTGATATTTTAAAGAAATTATTTGAAGAACTTTTACATGAGTTTATGCAACATGTTCTGTAAAATAATATTATATGTAGTTTGCATTTGTCGGCATTGTGCTGCCACCTCTATTAATATGCAAAAACTAGAAATTATTTTAATTGGCACCAGTCCATGGGAACTTAATGCTGATGTTTTGGCAAGTTGGGGATACAAAAATTAATTCTTAAAAAAGCAGTTAGAATTTTGAAGCAATGTCTAACAAGGGAAGAATGAAAAATAAAGTGTGGCAATGTTTTAAGAGAATACAAAAAGGGAAAACTGTAAAAGGAAAGTATATATTCTGCATCCGGGACTATGTAACTTATAAAGACAGAATGATTTAAGCTTTTTAATGATATGTTACCTTGCCAAAGGAAAGCATGCTTTGAATGCTTTAATGTAGTGGAGTCCAACCATTTTACGTTTCTTGTGATGATTACGGAGCGGTCTACATCAGCCAAACTGGGAGTTTTGAAAAGAGGATTCATGAGCATAGGTGATACTTGATTTTGTACATACTTTGTAACTTTGTTTTCTTTTACTCTTTTTATGAAGATTTTGTATAACTACACTTTGTATTGCTTTCGCTTTCCTTTTCCCACCCCTTCCTTTTCCTAACCATCTCTGTTTGCCCGCCTCTGTCCCGCCACTCCATCTCCGTACTCTTCTCTGCCTAAAACAAGTATTTGATTCCCTTCAGTCGCTTGTCGCATCTCATAGCATATTGCTATCAGCTCTGTCTAGTGATTTTCTGCTTTCACATAGCAATTGCTTGGATTAATGCAATATATTGACTTGAATTGGATCTGGACTTGTCTCATTCCGCTTACTTACCCAAATATTGATTTTTAGTGTGATATTGGATTGACATGGACCTCTATGTTTATTTTCTTTATTTACTATACTATTTTCAACTATAGTAGATGTGTACCAATATTTATTAAAATGATATTTTTGTATATATAAGAGAAAAACTATCAAAGAATTTATTATAAAAACATGAAAAATAAATCAATGTGAGATCTTCAGCCAACTTGATATAATTTGGCACATAACTCGAGATACCTGATCTAAGGCAGTTGTCTAAATTGCAATCGGTGAATCTCGATTGGAACTTGGATTTCAATCATTTCTGCAAAGTTGATTTTTCCTTTGCATCTCCATATTCAGTTCGTTCAATTTTATAGTTATATCAACAAGAAATCCGAAATCCATAAACCAAGCTTTGTCATCTAACTGTGCCTAATATTCATTACTTGATGTGAGAAATTCCTTTACCTCCTTTATGAGATTTATAAACCTCACAAGTATTTTGCCTCTGCTGAGCTATCTAACTTTGGTATGTAAAAGGAGATCATAGAATTCGGCATCTTCACCTTGTAAAAGCAGTTTAAACAATCAGTGTTGCATTGGTACAGCTCTTATGGAATTTATTATTTTTGTTACTGTTTTCATGACATGTTGAAAATGAAGAACTTTTGCGCATAACATTTCTTGGTGTATAATGCAGTGATATGAAATAAATTTTGGAAAAGAGGGTCTTCTTTACATAGCACAATAAATCCATTTTTACAACCTGTCATTGAAGGTGCACCATCTGTAGTAATTGCGGTCAACTTCATTAATGGTATATTACTTTCTTGGACATATTTTTTAAAAGCTGAAAAAATGTCTTCACCTCTTGTTCGTCCCTTGAATGGAAGAATTTTAAGAAATTCTTCCTTTTCTGAAAAATCATTAAACACCATCTTCACAACCATAGCCAATTGAGAAGTGTCTGATATGTCTGTTGACTCATCTAGTTGCAACGAGAAGAAAATACATTTTTGTAAATCATTTGCCTACTCTTTCTCCATATTGGTTGCAATAACTTCAATTCTTCTTGTAACTGTTCTTGCTGATAACTGAATCGTGTTGATTGCTGAGGTAATTTCATTTTTATTTTTAAAATCTTCGAAAAGTGAATCAGCAGTTGCTAACATGGCTTCTTTTACAATCTCGCCATCTTCAAAAGTCTTTTTCCTCTTGGCCAACAAATGCGAACTTTTAAGTGATGCAATCGTTGCTCTTTTTGATTGCTGCACTGGTCTGGTAAAAATACTCTGCTGTTTAGTTAAAATAGATTTCATATCAGAAATTTTCTTTTCCCTGATCTCTGAGTTTAATGGATAACTAGTATTAAAATTTCCGTGGACCGTATTAAAATGTCTGTCAACATTACTTTTCTTTGAAAGTGCGACACAAACATTGCATAATAAACAAACACTTTCCTTTCAAATCAATAAAACAGAATTGTTCTTCCCAATCAACATTGAAGTAATATGTCCTTTGCCTATTATTACTAATAATGGGGATGAAATTTTCTACAAATGAATTAATAAACACAAAACACTGAATATCGGGAAAATATCAGAAATATTGTGAACTATTGGTCAATTTAAATTGATTTATGTTTAATCAATGAAGAGGGAAATGAGCTATCACTGGCTGATATTGTAAGAGATGAAGAAAAATCTCCCAAACCCTGTACTTTGTATACTAAGCGAAGAACGGAACTCCGAAACCAACGACTCACATCAATAACTTGAGCCAAGTTATGCTACAAGACTGAGTGCAGAACTCCGAAACCAACGACTTTCAACAATAACTTGAGGCAAGTTATGCTACAAGACGGAGGACAGAACTCCGAAACCAACGACTTTTGACAAAAACTTGGGGGTTTTATGCGACATAGGGAAATAGTTTTCCCGTATCGAGCGCCTACCTCCAAATAGCCTGAACCAACTAACGGAGCTATAGTACATGATGGATTGAGAACAAGGATCTCAGCCTTGCACCCGTAATAGCAATTGAAGGCGACAAGACACCTTCACCTAGCATAAACTAGGGGCGGAGAATTCCCTATCTTTTCATGCAGTTCGTATGAGAATGTTTGTATGAATTGTCATCACAGGCACAGCAATCACACAAACACGATAGCAGCTTCTCATACTCTAGGCAAGTAATCTTCGAAAAATGCTGTGAAGGATGTATTTATACTAGGGCAGGGTAGGGAGAAGGGAAAGGGACGTGGATAAGCAAGAGAGTGGTAACGGAACAGTCATTATGAAAAGAACTCTGTTAATGACAACAATGTCTTTATCCAACAATGTATGTCCCCATTCTATTCGCTTATAAGTCCTAACCTTGACGATGTTATTTTGTAACGGATATACGATTCGGCTCAGTGTGATGTAAGATGTTGGTTACAAAGTTCTATTCTTCATCTTGTCCCGCAACTTATTGGTCTTCTGAGAGTTTTCTATAATTGTTAAACTTGAGTTCTCTTTTTGTCTAGCGGGCAACACACAAATGTCTTGAAGGCGCCATGGCACCCGTGGTCGCCGCATTGCCAACCTCTGATCTATAAAATAATATTTTTTGACTTTTTTGATCAATTTTTGACAATATTTGATCGGTCAATTGTCCAAAAATTTTTTGACTTTGCAAAAATCCAACCCTAATTATATTATATTTATGATGCTCATTATTAGCAGTTTTCAAAGTAAACAAACGTGATAACGCTCGACTTAATTATTTTGTAGCTCGGTTTGAACTTCACCGCCAATGCCATTATTTTCGATGATGAAACTTTAGTTTAAAATTTGCAATGTAAGGTTTTCATTTATTATTATCTTTTTACATATTTTGAATGTAATTTATGGAAATGTTATTTTGTTTTGTTAGGGTTTCATTTTTTATTACGAATTTTTAATGAAAATCGAAGAATTGCCAGAATCTTGTAACGTATGATTTTCTGCCACATCTTTTGAACACAATTACTAAAGCTGGTTACACTTATTTTTCCAACCATTTTTCTTGAACAAGAAAACTGATCTAAAAGCTGTCATTTTTAAATCAAGGTGTGTACCTACACTTTAAACACATTGTGCGCATGCATGACTTCAGTGAAAAATGATACAAAAATGATGGAATAGAGTCCGTCCTAATTTTCGTCATATAAAAATGATAAGAATTCATTAAATTGCCTTACAACCTTCAGGAATGGCATAACTAATTGTGCTTCTATAAGTGAACCACAAACTAGAAGAAGTCTCTCCGAATACCTTAGTAACTAATAACCCGAAAATTAAAGAAAGATATGACATCAACATTTTTCTATTACACGCAATTGTTTAAATACTAATCATATAGATACCAATTGTAGGGTATATTAACTAATGATGCATAAAAATTCAAATTAATTACCTTTTCTATGCAGATATACTCTTCAGTAGCGTTTTGCCAGCTAATTTTATTCTTAACTAGTACCAAAAGTTTATCAAATCTTGCTGAATCCATCCGTAGGTAGTTTTTATAACTTTCCATGTTTTCTTCACGCAATTCATAGTGAACCAAGTCATGAATGCTATGCCCTTCATCATGACGAAGAATCCATGGTTTTGTCCATCTTCGATTTTTCCATCTTTTATTTTTAGCTGTTCTTCTTTGCCTCATCTTAGCAATAACTAACGTGCATGCAGCTACTAAAAGCCCATGTAACAACATCTGATAATACTTATCACCCATTCTCGCTGCTCGCGATAATAGAAATGCAACCTTCACCAGGTTATAAGTTTATTTTTCAGCTAACAAGGGGACCTTACGACATGTTTGCCGCCGATTTTGTTGAAACTTTCTGACCATGTAGTACCTTCTTAGTGATGAAAAATTCCAAAGCAAGAAGATGTACCTCTCAAGCATTCGCGAAATATTCACTATGAAATTTATAGATCATTCTAGTGGTCCAATATACAGTAGAGCCTCACTAATCCGAACTAATTGGGACTTGGGTATGTTCAGATTAGTGAATTTTCAGATTAACCGGGTTTTAAAAAATACACGGCAGGGAGATTCCTGCACTATTGAGTGAAGGTCACAGCAAACCATTATATTCATTGCTCGGTGCTGTTTCTACCATCTTAGTGTACAGTTTTTTAATATCCTTTTCGGATTAACCGAAATTTCAGATTACAGAGGTTTGGATTAGCAAGGCTCTACTGTATATTATATTATGATTACACCACCTTTTTAAACTTTGCATGATTGCGGTTCGTGAATTTGGACTTCGCAAAAAATTTTTTATGGCCATTACTTGTTTTGTGCCAATTACTAGCATTTCGCGTCATTTGTTTACGATGCCAACAAGCGTGAACTCCCTCTACTTTCTGGTTTCTAAGTTCATTTTAAACTTTAGCACCCTAGAAAAGAGCATTATTATTATATTATATTTATAATGCTCGTTATTAACAGTTTTCAAAGTAAACAAACATGATAACCATCGACTTAATTCTTTTGTAGCTCAGTTTAAACGGTATTTTCGATAACAGTCAAAATCACTGGCATCTAGCGGCCAAATTACTCAAAAGTGTCCTGCGCGTTTAGTTTTGAACAACTTTTAAGAGTATGACATTGAAAATATTCGTTCTTTGGTTATGAAGTTGCTGCTTTTTGACCGAAATATTTAATGATTTAATGCTATTATCTTTGTATTTTGAATGTAATTTAAGGAACTGTTGTTTTGTTATGTTTTCACTGTTTATTACAAATTTTTAATGTAAATCTAGGAATTGCTATCATCTTGTGAAGTAAGATTTTGTGCTGCATATTTTGAACGTGATTACTAAAAGAAATGTTATAACATTCTTATGCTAGGTTTGGTATTTATTATGCATTTCTAACATAATTAGTAAAAGAAATTTAATCACTTTTTAAGGCTAGTGGTTTTTGTGGCTTGGAAATATTTGTTGCAGAATCCAGGAAAACATTTGTGCATGACGTACTCAACATTCCATTTCAGTAGTTTAATTTAAATTAAATCATTTCCTTAGAATGAACAAAATAAGATCCAAAATTGCATGCGAAATTGTGTTGGAGGTAAACTGTACAAGTGCGAAAAGAAGGTTAATCGCTTTGTTATGCTGGGTTTTCATTTGCTATTATGCGTTTTATAGGTAATTAAAAGTATTTTTTACTTTATAATGCTAGGTTTTTCATTTGCAGTTATGTTTTCTTTTATTTTCTGTTAAATTGCATTATTTATGATAAAAAAGTGATTTTTTTTGTTGACTGTGAACTATTCTTTCATAATAACATGATGTCTAATGAGAAAATAGTACTTGCACTTCGCAAATTTGCATTTCATGTCAGTTTTCTGGAACCAACTATTCGCATTATTCAAAAAGTTGGTGTATAAATTTTTTTGAGGCACACTGTGTGTGTGTTTGTATATATGTATTACTATAGGTCGACCAGGCTCAAAAGAACCTGCGCCGTAGCTTACCCCTCCAGTTGGCGCATCCCCTCTTTTTTCCCCTTTCCACACCACAGCGGCAACTTCAGTCAGTTTCAGCGCGCACATTTGAACGTTTCGATCTCCCCGGTATCTTGCTCTTGGAAGTTTTTGTTGATTGTTGATAGTATTTGTTATTGTTATTCGGCATTTCGTTGTTTCTTTAGTTTTTCTTTATTTGTTATTTTTGTGGTTATTGTTGTTTTTTAATGAAATGGCATCTTCATCAAGAAGTACGCCCGTTTCCGGGAGACCATTGAGAGGACAAGCACGGGAGATTGTGTACAAAGTGGCTACTTTCTTACGGAAAAACAAATCTCTCGGACTCAAATACAACATAGTGGAGAGCACAAGTACGGCTACTGGAGTCTCTAGTTCCACAGTGAAAAGAATAATGAGAGAAGGGGAGAAGGCGAGTGCGTGCAGGGAACTTACTTTTTCCACACCCGAAGGTAAGAAGACTTCACACAAGAAAAAAATAGAAGTTGACGATTTTACAAAGGCTGCCATCCGAAGAAAAGTCCACAAGTTTTATGCTGTAAGGAAAACAACCCCTTCCCTCAAGAAATTGGTTTTAGCCCTGAAAGAAGATGGGGTTATAGACTGCAAGAGAGAATTTCTTCGTGGAATTCTAAGAGATCTGGGCTTTAGGTGGAGGAAATGCCAATCAAAAAGAAAAATTTTGATGGAGAGGTCTGAAATAGCTGCCTGGAGGGCTAATTATTTGAAAACAATGAAGGAATTCAGGAAAGACCACAGAAATATTGTATATATAGATGAAACATATATTAATGCTAGCCATGGAGTTAGCACTTGTTGGCAAAGTGAAGAAGAAGCCGGTGCACTGCAAGAAATTGGAAAGGGCAATCGCCTAATTATTGTGCATGGAGGAGGAGATTTGGGATTTGTACCCAATGCCCTCCTCATTTTTAAGGCGCACCAGAAAAGTGGAGATTACCACGACGAAATGAATTATAATAATTTCTCCAAATGGTTACGTGAGAAACTAATTCCTAATTTGCCACTAAGGAGCGTCGTGGTTATGGACAATGCTTCATATCATTGTGTTCAAAGGAATAAAAACCCAACTCCTCCAGCTTAAAGAGAGAAATGACACAGTGGTTAACGGAGAATGAAGCTAAATTTTCTCCAGAAATGACGAAGGCACAATTGCTTCAATTAATAAAGCAATACTCAACGGAAAAAAAATATCTGGTGGACGATATTATTACAGAACTCGGCCATGAAGTTCTTCGTCTCCCACCTTACCATCCCGAACTGAACCCAATTGAAAATGTCTGGGGTGACATTAAAGGGAGAGTGGCAGAGAAATTAACAAATTCGTTAGAGGAAACGAAAGGGGAGGTAATTAATGAATTTGAACAATATAGTGCAGAAAAGTGGAAAAAATGTTGTGACCATGTGCAGAAGGTTGAGCAGGAATTTAGGGACAGAGAACTAGTGATGGATACAGAAATAGACAAAATTATTATAAATGTTGGTGGAAGTTCGGAATCGAGTGATGAATTGTATTCTTCTGACGAAGACAGTGATTGAGTGCATGTAATCAGGGGCGGCCCGACCATACAAGCAAACCAAGCATCGCTTGGGGCGGCAAAATTTTGGGGGCACAGATTTTGATTCACAAGAATTTAGAAAATATCTTAATTCTGTTGCGTTGGCAGCTGACAAAAATCAGGAAAGATATTCAGCTGGTAACGAGGAGAAGACGTTCGGATATATCGTTTAAAGAAATCGGTCTAATTGTAAGAAAGGCGAAAAGGAAATTGGAAAAACCGAATAATTGAACCAGGCTCGAAAAATTCCCTCGTCTTGGGGATCCTCGCAAATATTTCACACGGTCAGTTTTCAAAGTGCAGCTGTGTAGGAGAGCGAGGCTGCGATTTTCCTTTTCTTTGGCGGCCTTTCTTAATAGCCCTTCCTCAACCCTTCCTGGAAAGGCGTGCGCCGGCAGGAACTTGGAGGGCGGCCAGAGGAAATTTCTGGGGGTCATAAAATCAAAAGTGAGACCTATGCCCCTATGCTCAAAGAATGCATTTCTCCCGAGGGTACCGGGGAAATCCCTGGAGCGCAGAACAAAGAGAATCGGTAGGAAACATTGGGGGCAGTACACTTTCATTCAGGCGACCCATAGGTCTTTATGTCGTTCCGTGTCTTATCATTCTATCTCATTCTTTTTCTTGAAAAATTAAAACTCCTGGGAAAACACAATCTACTATGAAGCGTGCTGTATTCTCACCATTCTCACTTAGTAAGGAGAATACTCTCCGTTGGCCTGTCTCTGTTATAAGTTGTGTTATAAGTTGCAGGAGTATATTTAGTGTTTCAAGAAGGAAGGGAAGTGGCAAATTCTACGTTTCCTACGAAGAGATCAATGTAACACCTTTGACTGAAAGGATTATAATTTATAGAGGTAAGTCAGTGTTATATACAATCTTGAACATTTGTCGAGAGACGTAAGAGAAACATTTTCATTTATTTTTGCAAAAAATTATTGAATTCTTTCAATCCATATTAATTATCTTAATAGGAGGCACGTTCCCTGTTCACTGACGCTCTTCACCTGCCCCCCATTGCTCACTGTTATTCATTCTTAACAGGTACTTGTTATATTTAGATTGTTTTAATGGGATGTTTAATATTTTAATAATTCATATTTTGCCTCAATAAGAAATTAACAAAATTATATAGTTAAGATCTCTAACTTAGCCTTTTCTTATAAACAACATCATAAATTATTTGATTTTCTGTTCTGCGACCATTATAATTTATAATATTATAATTTTATGAATTCAATTGAATAATTTAAAAGGGATTTGTTTGTTTTTTAATGAATTAATTACACAACTCGTTAAAAATAAACTTAGAGCAATAAAAATTACCGGAGATTAAAATATCCGAGATTGAGCATTGAAATATGACAGACAACCAAAAATAGAATGCTAGTCTTATATAGATTAAAAGACATAAGTAACATCCGATTTATTTTTATTTAATCCATAACTTCATTCAATTCCGAGAAAGTTTATTTTCCAAGCGCTGAAATTACCGAGGTCAACAATACACGTAACCATGGAAATTTTGTAAAAGTTAGGAAAACTTGAACATAAATTCAATAAAAGCGATTTCGACTGAGATAGTAAAATACGACAAGAATAAGAATCTATTAATTTAGGTGGGTTCAAGCAAATATTAGTAACAATATATTGATTTTCAGATGTTTTAAAGGAAACAAAAATGAAACCCATTAAAATAAAACTGTGATTTTTACGTTTTATCTCATCCTCATCCTCTGTATTTGAACCCGTGATCGTTCACGAAATTATTTTAGATCATTACGCAGATATTCATTAACAATGATACTCGGAGGAATTTCAGACTTCTAAGTTTATTTCTAATCGAGTTATTCACAAAATTCGATCCTTTTATTTATAGTACAGATTGTGAAAAGGTTCTAAATATGAGAACATTCACGCACAGCACAATGTAACCTCTCTCTCATGGCAAATATTTTTCACTATTTTAACTCGTCATGGCTCCTGTGCCTACGCTGTACGTCAGGGTTTCTTTCGTTTATTCGTTTATAGCCCCCCCTTTTCAATAGCTAGAATGGCACGTATTTTCAGCATTTTAGAATTCGCAGTTTATTGGTTTTTCTTTTTGGGTTCAGAGGACATCTGGGATGCAGCATCGGAACGTGTTTCGGAAAGTCTTTTTCATTTTATACAAATTTCTCCTGGTAATGGGGAATGAATTCTTTATTAATTGTGGCATTAATTTTATTACTAATGTAATTAAAAAATACTTAACCGATATTTCATGGAATAATATCTGCGTAAATTCGCAAAAGTATACTCGTCTGCTTGGACTTAAGAAATTAAAATATGCATATTTATTATAATAAATGACTTGATTCTTGTTACAGTCCATCAGTCAGCAATCAAAAATACTTCATAAACACAACAGATAAATAATTTATCAGAAATCATGAAATATTAAACAGAAAATTCATTGATTATCCCGCGTGAGAATTTCGTCAGGCGTGAGCATCCGTAAGGTGTGAAGTTATCCGAAGCCCCGAAGCCAAAAGAGTGGGGGTAACGAGTGAGCTCCCGGCATCCTCCTTTGCTCCGCCCACTTTTGCTAGAAGGGTCTTTTGAGTCCGGTTGACCTATATTAATATATACAGGTTGTTTCAGGGGGAATCCGCAAAACTGTAGGCAAGTTTTCTGTGGCCAAAAATAAGAAAAAATGTTCATACAAACATGGGTCTGGAAATGCCTTGTTTGGCCGCTATGGGCGCTCCAAATTTGTAAAAATCTAATAACTCTTTAGGCTAATCAAGAACACTGAAACTCGCTTTTGACAAGAAATTAAATACTTCTTTATTTAAGGATAAATTAACAATACAAAGTTTCATTAATTGCTCAAAATGTCTACCAGCAACCTCAATACACATTTCAGCATGACGCAGAAGAGATGTGGTTGCATCCTCCAACATCTGTTGGTTGTTTCGAATTTGACCTGCAGCATCAGTGATTCAGTGCAGAAGTGCAACTGGATTTCTGGATTTTCGCGCATAGACTAGCATTTTCATGTGCCCCCACAGAAAATAATTGAGCAGATTTAAATCATGCTGACCAGGAATGTGGGCCTCCGGGACTGATCCAACAATTGGGATGCACACGATTGAGATAGTCTGTCACACGATGATGAAAATGAGCTGAAGCTCCATTGTGCTGCAGATACATCTGGGCTCGTGTTGCTAATGGAACATCATCTAAAAGAAGTGGCTACTGATGTTCCAGAAACTGAACGTAAGTACTCTTAGTGAGACGAGCATTGAAGACATGAGGTCCGATCAGCTGGTTGCCAATGATGCCACACCAGACATTTAATGAAAAATGATGTTGGAGGTTAGTCTCAACTGATTCATGAGGATTATCCTCTGCCCATACATGTGTGTTCCTGGTATTATTCACCCCATCACAAGTGAATGTTGCTTTGTCGGTGAACAAAATGTGTGAGCAAAGTTCATTGTTTGCAATTAGCCATTGACAAAAATTTAATCGCGCACCATAATCTCCTTCTTGAAGATGCTGAACAGGTTGAGGAAACCCTCAGAATGTAACATTCTCCATACTGTTACGTATGGAATTGCTAGGCGTGCAGATAACCTCCGAGTACTCGTTGACGGGCTACATTGTATCGCAGGAATGACGTCTTCTTGAGTACCCTGCCTGCATTCTGATTTCATTATGAATGATCCAGTCTTTCGTAGCTGTCTGTGTGTATCTGTAAACACTTGTTAATTTGGAATCCTGCAGTTAGGGAATCTCAGTTGATATTCGTGAATGGCAGCTGCTGCATTGCCATCACAATAACCATAAATAAAATGTATGTCCGCATATTCCTCCTTTGTGAACTGAAATGGATTTGTTTTCAGTGCAAAAACACAAGAAATGTGCACACAAATAACACAATAAATAACACAATGTTAAATGTAACGTTAAAACCGAGAGTAAATAACACTGATGTGCATGCCCGGTATGCAGAACAACGCTGAGGGATTTATTACAATAGAGATCGTCCATAAAATACATCATGCTTATGTTTGCTTTTTTAGTTTTCCCTTCTCCGAAACTCTGCATGCTACGCTAAGCTTGCAATGTATGAAATTGCCTAGAGCTAATAGAAATAATTAATTATTTTTGACCATAACGACGAATTTTGAACAAAATTGGAAAGAATTATTACGTGATGGTTCCTATCTATTATATATACAGGTATGCCTCGTTTAATGCATGTTCTTTTAGCCCATTTTCCATATAGTACAGTTGGCATCTCTGGACTAAAATTTTAATTTTTGAAAATTTTTAAAATAATACTCCTAAATGCTACGGTCCTTGATTATGATCCCAGCATTTTCCCTGCCATTTGTACTTCACTCTCTCTTTAGAGAAAGTCATTCTACTCTAATTAACCTGTTGAAGGGTGAGTTTTTTCACAAATTTTTTTTGTTATAAGTATAAACAATGTTATAAATAAATTTTGAAGGACTAAATGCAAAATTTTTGGTACTTATATCAGTCAGTACACTTTCAGGCTGTGATATTCAAGGAAGCAGGGGTATACACACAGAACTGTGTCGCATTCGAGATACATAAACCTTGTCATCTTCCTCTGCTGCTTCCTCTTCTTTGTGTTCTTGCACACATGACACTGTCTTTGCATCTTGTATCCCTTTGCTTGTTTGTGGGACTGGCTTAGGAAAATGACGGGCTATGAGGCAAAGCGGTTCGTCTCTGGATGATGGTCTGCCACCTTTTTGTCCACTCTTATGCATGGCAAACTCTTGAAATAATTGCCTCAAAACTGCTGCCCTGAAGTCCAACATCTGAGGTTTTTCTTTTGCAGTGAGATTGGAAGTTTTAAAGTTGTTAACATTACTGTTGCAATGTGCAGGGTTGGGTTCGCTTTGGATGGGGTTTTGCTTAAGATTGGGTTAGATTAGCTTTACAACAACTTTAATTTTAGCTATCGTTAGTCATTTGTTATTCTGATGTTATTTTGCTGTTGGTACCTATGCTATAGTTACATGTCTAAAGATGTGGTGACGCCACTGAATCGTAATATCACTCATATTCCGTTTTTATTTACATTTGTGCTGGGCAATCATCAAAGATCTTCGTAATCATGAGGAATTTTAGGAATATACCAAGATAATACACTATATTGATGTTTTACCAATTATATACCAGAAATACTTATGATATTGTGTATATCTCATTTATTTTATAATACGTTTATTCATCGCAAATGTTATTAGAAAATTGTGATTTTCCATCATAAAGAATTAGTTTTTGGAAGCTGTTGTACACCAATAACTTTATAATAAATAAATATTTTAAAATAATTGTCATATACTGTATTAACTTGTTTAATACCCGCACACAGGTAATGCCTGCACCCCAGTTTTTAGAGCTAAAAAACTGGAAAAAAACTGTAATTCATGTCATGTCCACACTTCCAAAATTTTGATATTTTTACAGCAATATTGGTTGAATAATCTATCTGAAGCTTAAGTTGATGATATAATTGTGGCAACAAGCAAATATGTATTTAAGAAATGACTTAAGAAAATGATTTTTTAAATACTTTTTTAAGATAGGTAAACGTGAAAAATTCACATCTATTGCCATTATATTACACGGAGACAACTCGAAAACCTATTTTGGAGTCTAGCTCATTGACCTCACAGAAATTTTCAATTTTGAGTCACTGCACATTCTCAAGTTATTTAATTTTAAATGAGTAATTTTCACTAATTTTGTGAAATTATGCAAATTATTCACCTAGAAAAGATCAAATTTTACATAAACGCATCCTCAAATCCTTGACCTTTCTGCACTATCCTTCCACCCCCATGCCTCCACCCTGTGTCACTGCCATCAGTTCTCTCTCTGTAGCTGATGTAGGAATAACTCCGAAAGCTTCTACGTTTGTGATGTTTCTGTGTTTTAGTGTTCTTTTACGTGTGTCGCTTCGACATCCAGGGCCTCGCCAACCTGAAGTCGTCTGATTGGTGAGTGTTCACTGGGCTTCCTCATCCCAACATCTTGTTACCATCCATATATATATCATTATATATCGACGTTTCTTACAGAGGAGGATATCATAACAGATAACATATATATAGGAGGATACTAAAGTTTAGGCACTTCCATACGAGCTGGAGATTCGAAATTTTTTTCGTAGGTAGGATATTTTGCAAAACTGACTAGAAAAAACGAAAATCTTGAAAAAGTTCAACAAATCGGCCGCCAAAAATTTCGCAATTGTTTAAACAAATTTTCAAGGCTTATGTATTTCCGAATGTGCTACGGAGCTGAAATTTTTTTATGAGGTAGTATTTGTAAAAAAACGAAATAGAAATTATACTAATTTTGATATTTTGATTTGTTTTGATGTTAAAAATTCTTAAAATTTAAACAAATAGATAACGGTTTGGGTACTACGGTATGAGATAGAAAGCTGAAATTTTCAAGTTATTTACAAAGTAGTGCATGTGCACAAATAAACATTTTAATCTTTCCATAATAATATTGCGGCGGCTGTTAAAAATATTTAAAATTTAAACAATTAGAAAAATATGTTTTCACTTCTAGAAGTGCTACAACTTTAAAATTTGGTATAAATGTGTAGCATTAGTACCCCATAATGGAGAAAGTATAAAATTCTTAAAAGTTTGGGGATTTTTAATCTATTATTTTTACATAAGGGAAAAACGAAAATCGCTGTGGAGGTGAAATCTTTAACATTAAAAAAATATTTGTAATGATGAAATATCTGTCTGTGAAATGAATGCTTTTTCAAGGCGAGATGATATGCTTGCAGAATGCAAGCACCAACTGTTAGTATATATATGTATATATATATATATATATATATATATATATATATATATATATATATATATATATATATGGATGTCAACAAGGTGTTGGGATGAGGAAACATCTATCTATCTATCTATTTTACCTTTCCTTTTCCGTAAGTTGTTATATTATTTTACCTTATCCTTTCGTGTCTGTCATCCTTTCTTTTTTACCAACTTTCCTATCGCCTTTATCTTTTATACTTTATACTTCTCCTTCCACCATGGAAAATATCCGCCGTTTCCGTTATCACCTCCGCAAACATACATCATTAACTTGCCAGATTGAATTCCTCAATGGCTGCCTAGAACTAGGCCTCCCCCCCAAAGGTCTCACCATGAGAATCCCCCTATCGGGCCTTCCCCCGGCTATCCGCTCATCTTTCGCCCTTACATATCACCTCATGTCCCTCAACATTGTCCGTCTAATCTTACGCCACTATAAATCACTCTCTAACATGCACTTTGAGAAATGTTTAATCCTCATACACGAACTCAATCATTCCCAAAACCCCACTGCTGATCTCGACGCCATTTTCCGTGGAGCTGCAGAGGATATCGCAGCCAACCGATACAGACTCATACACAAACTTTCCCTTATGTGCGTCCGCCACCTCCAGCTCGGCCTACCTCTCCCCTTCTTCCCAGCTGGTAAGTCCGACATCCCCCCTCCCCCGCCTCTTCTCGCCCAAAAACCCTCCTTGGCCGACCTTTTGGGAATCCCCACTCCACCCCCACTACACTCTCTCAGGAGGTCTCCCTTTGTTTCAACCCGCGAACCGAGGATGCATCCCAATTCTCCGCAGGATCTCACCCCAACGCATACCGCAAACCCCTCCCAGCCAGATGACGTCCTGAACCTTTCCTCTCATGTTCTTAACCCCGCCAAGAATGCCCTCCTTTCCCAGGGCCTCTCCTTCTGCCCCACCATAAAATTTGACCATTTTTGTCTCCTTGCCGACATACAAGCCTTCGTACGCTTACTCCGCCTCAAAGCCGCCCCACCCACATCTGACTCCTCATCTTCCCCCGACTCACTTCCACAATCCCTTTCTGCCTTCAAACCCCCTTCCCAATACATCCCCCCCTCTCTTCCTCCCCACCATCCCATCGAGCAATATGCTAATTACATAATTCTCGCAGTCGCCCAGCCCAACTTTCCCGACCTCCTTGACCACAACGACAATTTGACGAAACCAGAAAGACACGCAATTTCTACGTTGAAACGTAAAGACAAAATTATTATCCTCCCTGCAGACAAAGGTACCACCACCGTGGTAATGGACCGCTCGCATTACAACGACAAAGCCCTCCGCCAACTATCTGACCAAACTTCTTACCTTCCTCTCCCCTCCAACCCCACTGACCGCCACTCCTCCGAAATTTCTGCATACCTGCGTTCCGTGGGAAAACAAGAAGGCCTCTCTGATTCCACCATTTCCCTGATGATCCCCAACACACCCCGGACCCCAACCTTCTACCTACTCCCAAAAATCCACAAACCCAACATCCCCGGCCGCCCCATTGTTGCCAGCTTTAATTCTCCCACGGAACGCATCTCTGCCTATGCTGACTCCCACCTACAACCTCTCGTCCGTCAAATCCCATCCTTCATCAAAGACACAAACCACTTTCTACTACGCCTAAAATCACTCCCTTCCCCTCTCCCACCTAACACAATTATGTCCACTATAGACGTCTGCTCCCTCTACACCAACATCCCTCACAACCAAGGACTGTCTGCCCTGAGAAAATTACTGGACTCCAGACCACCTGACACAAGACCATCCTCCCATTTCCTAACGAAGCTGGCTGAAATGGTGCTCCAAAAAAACAACTTCTCTTTCGGAGGGCACCACTACCTACAAATAAAAGGTACCGCGATGGGCACTCGCATGGCACCCTCCTATGCCAATGCCTTCTTAGGTGAATGGGAGGAACGCTTTCTTGACGTTTCCCCCAGACCACTCCTATGGCTGAGGTATATTGACGATATTTTTCTTCTCTGGACACATGGACCCGACTCGCTACAATCCTTTTTACAACGCCTCTCATCCCACCCCACGCTTTCCTTCACCCACCACTCCTCTGCCTCCAACATCACCTTTCTGGATGTCGATCTCTCCATCTGGGAAAACAAAATCCACACCAGCGTGCACCTCAAGCCTTCCAACCGCCTTCAATATCTCCAGTTCGACAGCTGCCATCCCCTCCACACCAAAACCTCTATTCCCTACGCCCTAGCCCGACGAGGGCGGAGAATCTGCTCGGACAGAGATTCCCTGTCCGAGTACTGCTCCACCCTCGAACATGCCTTCTTACAGCGCGGATACCCGCCAGATCTGATCCGAGACCAAATCCGGCAGGCAGTCGCACCCGCCACCCCTAACTCCCACCCCAATACCCACACCACCACCGATTCCACCCTCCAACTCACCCTAACCACCCTGTATTTCCCCGGCATTCACGACATTCTGAAAAACATCCTGAAAGCCGCCCACCTTATCCTCTCATCCTCCCCTCATCAGATCCCATTTCCCAGACCACCGATGCTCTCCTTCCGCCGTCTCCCTAATCTGGCAAATATTCTATGGAAGAAAGAACCCCCAGCACCCACGCCTTTACACCCTGCCGGATCTTACCCCTGCGGTAGACCTCGATGTCTAACATGCCCAATAAACCCCCCCTGCAACTCCTTCTCCAGTCCCACAACCAACATCACCTACCCCATAACTTCCACCACCAACTGCACCACCCGCAATATCATTTACCTCCTGAGATGCACCCAATGCTTTTTATGTTGGCCTCACCAGCAATCCCCTCAACATCCGCATGAATGGCCACCGCAACAGCGTCATTCTCAAACAAACATAATTTAAAGTTTAACAACTGCTTCACAGTGAGAGTCATTTGCGCTCTCCCCGACAATGCTTCGGCTCCCCAACTCCGTCAGTGGGAGCTTTCGCATATCCATCTCCTAAACTCCTTCACTCCCCCAGGCCTCAACCTTCGATAGCTTTTCACACCCTTTCCGTCTTCTCCCAACACCCTACCCATCCCCAACCCCCTCCGTTTCCTCCAATCCTCGACCTTTCCGCACTACCCTTCCACCCCCATGCCTCCACCCAGTGTCACCGCCATCAGTTCTCTCTCTGTAGCTGAAGAAGGAGTAGTTCCGAAAGCTTCTACGTTTGTGATGTTTCTGTGTTTTTGTGTTATTTTACGTGTGTCGCTTCGACATCCCCGGGGCCTCGCCAACCTGAAGTCGTCTCATTGGTGAGTGCTCACTGGGTTTCCTCATCCCAATACCTTGTTGACATCCATATATCTATTTTACCTTTCCTTTTCCGTAAGTTGTTTTATATATATATATATATATATATATATATATATATATATATATATAACGATACAGAAAAAGAAATAATATGATAAAATAAATGCAACGAGAGGTTGAGAGGGATAGGAAGGAGCCAGTGAACACTTACCATACGGTGGTGGACGTCCACAGCGATAGAGGAAGGCTTGTAATTTGGAGCTCTCGGGCAACACACGCCCTTCTTCAGCGAGAGAAAAACGAAGACTAAAATAAGCGTAACACTGGAGGTAGGGGTTCGGGAAAAGAGGGGGAAGGGGTAAGAGGAAAGGAAAAAAGGGGTGTTTCTAGTGGGAGTGTTAGCGAAGGTTTAAACCTGGTAAGGAGAGGGAGCGGAGGATGTCAATATGGGCTAGTTCCCATTGACGGAGTTGTGGCATGGGGAAACTACTTGGAAGAGCACGAATAGTTTTTACTGTGAAGCAGCTATTGAAGGGAAGGGAGTGGGTTAATGCATGGTCGGCCACCGGAAGGGGGCGCCTAAGAGAGACGCTATTCCGATGGCCGTTTTATATATATATATATATATATATATATATATATATATATATATATATATTAACTAAAGGAAAAGAAAAGGTAGTGATAAAGGTGGCAACAAGGTGTTGAGGGAAGCCCAGCGGACACTTACCAAGTTGAGGACCAAGCTGGCAGGCTGCTGGGGGCAAGTGAGGAACAGCGAATTATAATAAAATTTCTTGTGAAGGAGGGTGCCAACAACACTGTCATTCACCACAGACTCATGGTAGTGTTTGGAGATATCATCTTGGCATACACATGTGTTTCAATGGTGCAATTGCTTCTGTCAAGGTAGAGAATATATGGAAGATATATCCCCGCCCTGGCTGGCCTGTGAGTGTCATCACTTCTGATGTGATTGGCAAAGTGGAGGAAGTGATCTTGAACGATCACCATGTCATCATATGTGAAATTTCACACTGTATTGCCATCAACAGAGATTCCATGGACATCATCATCCGCAAACACCTTCTGTTTTGCAAAGTTTTGTGCAGATGGTTACCGAAGCAGCTGAACTTCAAACACAAAGCAACAAGAGTGGACCTTTGCAGGAATCTCCTTCAGAGCTACGAGGCTGAAGGAGATCCTTTCCTTTTCTGCATAGTCACCACAGACGAGATGTGGGTCCGTCATTACATGCCTGAGACCAAAAGAGCATCAACGCAGTGAAAGCACAAGAACTCACCGCCACCCAAGAAGTTCTGCAAAGCCATCCATAAGAAGAAATCGGGATTGTCAATGAAAGGGGTCATCTTGCAACCGAACAATGTAAGACCTCATACTGCTCATCTTACCATGGGGGTTATCACCAATATGGGTTGGGATGTTCTGCTTTACCCTGCCTACAGTCCTGACCTCACACCTAACAACTTCCATTTGTTTGGTCCCCGTAAAGATCATCTGGATGGTCAAAAGTTCGAAGATGACGATGAGGTGCGGGAGGCAGTCCTGACATGGTTGAAGAGGCAACCAAAAGACTTCTATGCTGCTGGAATACGGAAACTGGTGGACTGCTAGAAAAAATGCCTCAAAGTGTCAAAAGTCTATGTCATAAAGTAGTGTTGCCACTTTTGAGGTATATGTTGAAGTTTTCTAGACAACAAATCAGTTCGGTTATTTATTTCACAGCACTTGTATATGTATATTTTTAAATCGTAATGGTCATCATCATGATGAGTAAAGCTCTGATTATGTGAATTACTCAATTATAAATTAACTTAGAAGTCTGAAATTCCTCATGATTTCAGTGTTAATCGATATCTACGTTATGACTAAAACTAATTTTGAATGAGGTCACAGGTTTGACTCCAAAGAATGAATGTTGTTTCCCATAAGATAACATGTAAAAATCACCTTTTTGGTTTGAAGGCTTTTATTCTTTTACTCTATAAAATATCTTAAAATTAAGTTATCGACATGAAATTTACACCAAAACACACCAAAATGAATGAGGATTCTTATCCTTGCTGTTGAATATTCAATCACATTTGAATTTGCTCATATTTTGAATTTATCTCGAGTTTTGGTAAACTTTTTAACATTTCAATACTAAGATTCCATTGTTACGGCTATTGGTATCCCCAGTAATTTCAGTGTATATGCACTTATATAAAGTCTTAAAAATCGATAATAAGATTAAAACTTGCTCAAAATGACCAAAGATGAATTAAATGCAAATAAATCGGCTGCAGTATTCATGTTATTTATATTTTTTATCTATATTACTAAAATCCTATATCTGGTTGTCTCTCCCTTTCTCTCTTTAACGCTCTATACCTCAGCCATTTTTAATCTCAGGGAACTTCAGATCTCCTTTTTATCGAGGTATTAAACTAATTGTCTTAATTTGTTATTTAAAACATCCCTAAAAAAAATATTTATTAAACTCGCATCACGTCAGGGTGTGGAAATACAAATAACTGGAAATGATAAAAGAGCAGAAAATCAAATAAGAGGGGGACTATATTTGCACCCAAAACATTAGCAAACGAAAATATCATTGCTGGCAGTAAGTACAGTAAAACTCGATTATAATGAACATGGAGGGACCAGGAGGTTTAGGCACCGCTCTAACTGAGGAGGGGAGAATGGGGCTGGGCAGTTGAAAAATATAGAGGCACACAATAAGAATTTGTTGCAAAAAACAAAAAAATTGTAATCGTATGCAATTTGTATTTATGAAACACATACATATGTACATATGTGTCAGATAAAGTTTACAGATTCATTTTACAAGATACATATTTATGGAATATTCATATTTTTAATTGACATATTCATTGTATTCAATGATTTTTAAAATATGAAGTATGCATGTAGTCTGTTTATTAGTTTGTTTCTTCTTTGATAGTTCTTCTACTGCTTTTCTTATTTTTTCAATAGAAAAATACACTTCGTCACCAACAGAGTTCGTTAAATAAAAATTTGTAAGCCTCTTCAAGGCTTGTAGATCTTTCTGGCCTGTTACTTTAGTTAAAGGTTCGTCTTCTTAGTCTTCTTCCTCTTTCTCTTCCTCCTCCGTGCACCCAGCAATATCCGCAACAATGTCGCTTATAGTTGGGACTTCATATGTTAGGACTTCGGTATCAGTCCTGATGAAATCCTCCATGCCTTTCTCGATGAATCCCGCTTGGCAGAATGAGTTCCTAATCGTTGCCTCCGATACTTTAGACCAGGATTGGGCAAAGAGCATTGTGCCATCAAGCACAGTAAACGTTTTTGATGCCTGGCCACCGTCGATCGCGTTGATGATTTCCTTCAGCATTAATTTCCTGTAGTGAGATTTAAAGCTCCTTGTCATGCCCTGGTCCATTGGCTGTAGCATAGCGGTCGTGTTTGGAGGTAGGTGAGCCAAAGAGATGTTGGTTAACTCCATCCTGGGATGAGCGGTGCAGTTGTCCACAAGCAATAGGATCTTTCTTTGCTTTCTATGAAGGTCTGCATCCCAGCCCCTCAAGTGTTGACCAAAAATATCAGACGTCATCCATGCCTTTTTGTTCGCCTTATAGAGGACTGGAAGAGACTTAACGTTTTTAAAGCAGCAGGGAAGTTTCGATTTTCCGACAAGTAACTTTCTCTTGTTTGTTCCCACCATGTTCACGCAGACAAGGACCATTAGATGTTCCTTTGACTTCTTCACACCTTCACAGGTTTCTCCTTTGAAGGCCCAGGTTCGGTCTGGCATTAGACAATAAGAGATACCTGTCTCATATGCGTTTTAGATGTCATCATTGAAATTTCGTCAAATCTCGGGCTACACATTCTCCAGCCAATGCCATGAATCCTTGTATCTACTGATGAAGATTCGCCACTTTTCCACAAGCCACATTAAAGATTGGAGGAGAGGGTGAATGCCATACACAGCCATTATATCCGAGGTGACGTTCATTATAATAGGGGTTTTTTTGTAGAAATTCCATAAGTCTGGCCAGACTAACCCAGGGTGGCCGTTATATCTGAGGATTCGTAACATCCAAGTTTGTTATAAGTGAGGAGACCTGTGTGTGTATCATTAACATATAGGAGGATACTAATATTTAGGCACTTCCAGATGAGCTGGAGATTCGAAGTTTTTTCTTAGGTAGGATTTTGTGCAAAACCGACTAGAAAAAACGAAAATCTGGAAAAAGTGCGACAATGCGGCGGCAAAAAATTCGCAATTGTTTAAACAAGTTTTCAAGGTTTATGTTTTTCCGGATGTGCTACGGAGATGAAATTGGCAGAAATGTTTGGCATTATTAACCCAATGTGGGGAAAGTATAATATTCCTAAAATTTCAAAAATTTGTGATTCATTTACTCCATTATTGTTCCATAATGAAAAAACGAAAACCGGTCCAGAGGAGAAATCTTTAGAATTAAAGAAATATTTCTCATGATGAAATATCTCTCTGAAAAATTAATGTTTTTTCAAGGTGAGATAAAATGCTTGCAGTATGCAAGCACCTTCTACTAGTATGTTATATATCATTATATATCGACGACTCTTACAGAGGAGGAGGAGGATATAACACATAGGAGGATACTAATGTTTAGGCACTTCCAGATGCGCTGGAGATTTGAAATTTTTTTCTTAGGTTAGATTTGTTGCAAAACCGACTAGAAA
Organism: Tanypteryx hageni; assembly: GCA_028673005.1. Lineage (NCBI taxonomy): Eukaryota > Metazoa > Arthropoda > Insecta > Odonata > Petaluridae > Tanypteryx > Tanypteryx hageni. The sequence goes on along the minus strand of CM054116.1, from coordinate 4,812,935 downwards.
AAACGAAAATCTGGAAAAAGTGCGACAATGCGGCGGCAAAAAATTCGCAATTGTTTAAACAAGTTTTCAAGGTTTATGTTTTTCCGGATGTGCTACGGAGATGAAATTGGCAGAAATGTTTGGCATTATTAACCCAATGTGGGGAAAGTATAATATTCCTAAAATTTCAAAAATTTGTGATTCATTTACTCCATTATTGTTCCATAATGAAAAAACGAAAACCGGTCCAGAGGAGAAATCTTTAGAATTAAAGAAATATTTCTCATGATGAAATATCTCTCTGAAAAATTAATGTTTTTTCAAGGTGAGATAAAATGCTTGCAGTATGCAAGCACCTTCTACTAGTATGTTATATATCATTATATATCGACGACTCTTACAGAGGAGGAGGAGGATATAACACATAGGAGGATACTAATGTTTAGGCACTTCCAGATGCGCTGGAGATTTGAAATTTTTTTCTTAGGTTAGATTTGTTGCAAAACCGACTAGAAAAAACGAAAATAATGAAAAAGTGCGACAATGCGGCGGCAAAAAATTCGCAATTGTTTAAACAAGTTTTCAAGGTTTATGTTTTTCCGGATGTGCTACGGAGATGAAATTGGCAGAAATGTTTGGCATTATTAACCCAATGTGGGGAAAGTATAATATTCCTAAAATTTCAAAAATTTGTGATTCATTTACTCCATTATTGTTCCATAATGAAAAAACGAAAACCGGTCCAGAGGAGAAATCTTTAGAATTAAAGAAATATTTCTCATGATGAAATATCTCTCTGAAAAATTAATGTTTTTTCAAGGTGAGATAAAATGCTTGCAGTATGCAAGCACCTTCTACTAGTATGTTATATATCATTATATATCGACGACTCTTACAGAGGAGGAGGAGGATATAACACATAGGAGGATACTAATGTTTAGGCACTTCCAGATGCGCTGGAGATTTGAAATTTTTTTCTTAGGTTAGATTTGTTGCAAAACCGACTAGAAAAAACGAAAATCTGGAAAAAGTGCGACAATGCGGCGGCAAAAAATTCGCAATTGTTTAAACAAGTTTTCAAGGTTTATGTTTTTCCGGATGTGCTACGGAGATGAAATTGGCAGAAATGTTTGGCATTATTAACCCAATGTGGGGAAAGTATAATATTCCTAAAATTTCAAAAATTTGTGATTCATTTACTCCATTATTGTTCCATAATGAAAAAACGAAAACCGGTCCAGAGGAGAAATCTTTAGAATTAAAGAAATATTTCTCATGATGAAATATCTCTCTGAAAAATTAATGTTTTTTCAAGGTGAGATAAAATGCTTGCAGTATGCAAGCACCTTCTACTAGTATGTTATATATCATTATATATCGACGACTCTTACAGAGGAGGAGGAGGATATAACACATAGGAGGATACTAATGTTTAGGCACTTCCAGATGCGCTGGAGATTTGAAATTTTTTTCTTAGGTTAGATTTGTTGCAAAACCGACTAGAAAAAACGAAAATAATGAAAAAGTGCGACAATGCGGCGGCAAAAAATTCGCAATTGTTTAAACAAGTTTTCAAGGTTTATGTTTTTCCGGATGTGCTACGGAGATGAAATTGGCAGAAATGTTTGGCATTATTAACCCAATGTGGGGAAAGTATAATATTCCTAAAATTTCAAAAATTTGTGATTCATTTACTCCATTATTGTTCCATAATGAAAAAACGAAAACCGGTCCAGAGGAGAAATCTTTAGAATTAAAGAAATATTTCTCATGATGAAATATCTCTCTGAAAAATTAATGTTTTTTCAAGGTGAGATAAAATGCTTGCAGTATGCAAGCACCTTCTACTAGTATGTTATATATCATTATATATCGACGACTCTTACAGAGGAGGAGGAGGATATAACACATAGGAGGATACTAATGTTTAGGCACTTCCAGATGCGCTGGAGATTTGAAATTTTTTTCTTAGGTTAGATTTGTTGCAAAACCGACTAGAAAAAACGAAAATAATGAAAAAGTGCGACAATGCGGCGGCAAAAAATTCGCAATTGTTTAAACAAGTTTTCAAGGTTTATGTTTTTCCGGATGTGCTACGGAGATGAAATTGGCAGAAATGTTTGGCATTATTAACCCAATGTGGGGAAAGTATAATATTCCTAAAATTTCAAAAATTTGTGATTCATTTACTCCATTATTGTTCCATAATGAAAAAACGAAAACCGGTCCAGAGGAGAAATCTTTAGAATTAAAGAAATATTTCTCATGATGAAATATCTCTCTGAAAAATTAATGTTTTTTCAAGGTGAGATAAAATGCTTGCAGTATGCAAGCACCTTCTACTAGTATGTTATATATCATTATATATCGACGACTCTTACAGAGGAGGAGGAGGATATAACACATAGGAGGATACTAATGTTTAGGCACTTCCAGATGCGCTGGAGATTTGAAATTTTTTTCTTAGGTTAGATTTGTTGCAAAACCGACTAGAAAAAACGAAAATAATGAAAAAGTGCGACAATGCGGCGGCAAAAAATTCGCAATTGTTTAAACAAGTTTTCAAGGTTTATGTTTTTCCGGATGTGCTACGGAGATGAAATTGGCAGAAATGTTTGGCATTATTAACCCAATGTGGGGAAAGTATAATATTCCTAAAATTTCAAAAATTTGTGATTCATTTACTCCATTATTGTTCCATAATGAAAAAACGAAAACCGGTCCAGAGGAGAAATCTTTAGAATTAAAGAAATATTTCTCATGATGAAATATCTCTCTGAAAAATTAATGTTTTTTCAAGGTGAGATAAAATGCTTGCAGTATGCAAGCACCTTCTACTAGTATGTTATATATCATTATATATCGACGACTCTTACAGAGGAGGAGGAGGATATAACACATAGGAGGATACTAATGTTTAGGCACTTCCAGATGCGCTGGAGATTTGAAATTTTTTTCTTAGGTTAGATTTGTTGCAAAACCGACTAGAAAAAACGAAAATAATGAAAAAGTGCGACAATGCGGCGGCAAAAAATTCGCAATTGTTTAAACAAGTTTTCAAGGTTTATGTTTTTCCGGATGTGCTACGGAGATGAAATTGGCAGAAATGTTTGGCATTATTAACCCAATGTGGGGAAAGTATAATATTCCTAAAATTTCAAAAATTTGTGATTCATTTACTCCATTATTGTTCCATAATGAAAAAACGAAAACCGGTCCAGAGGAGAAATCTTTAGAATTAAAGAAATATTTCTCATGATGAAATATCTCTCTGAAAAATTAATGTTTTTTCAAGGTGAGATAAAATGCTTGCAGTATGCAAGCACCTTCTACTAGTATGTTATATATCATTATATATCGACGACTCTTACAGAGGAGGAGGAGGATATAACACATAGGAGGATACTAATGTTTAGGCACTTCCAGATGCGCTGGAGATTTGAAATTTTTTTCTTAGGTTAGATTTGTTGCAAAACCGACTAGAAAAAACGAAAATAATGAAAAAGTGCGACAATGCGGCGGCAAAAAATTCGCAATTGTTTAAACAAGTTTTCAAGGTTTATGTTTTTCCGGATGTGCTACGGAGATGAAATTGGCAGAAATGTTTGGCATTATTAACCCAATGTGGGGAAAGTATAATATTCCTAAAATTTCAAAAATTTGTGATTCATTTACTCCATTATTGTTCCATAATGAAAAAACGAAAACCGGTCCAGAGGAGAAATCTTTAGAATTAAAGAAATATTTCTCATGATGAAATATCTCTCTGAAAAATTAATGTTTTTTCAAGGTGAGATAAAATGCTTGCAGTATGCAAGCACCTTCTACTAGTATGTTATATATCATTATATATCGACGACTCTTACAGAGGAGGAGGAGGATATAACACATAGGAGGATACTAATGTTTAGGCACTTCCAGATGCGCTGGAGATTTGAAATTTTTTTCTTAGGTTAGATTTGTTGCAAAACCGACTAGAAAAAACGAAAATAATGAAAAAGTGCGACAATGCGGCGGCAAAAAATTCGCAATTGTTTAAACAAGTTTTCAAGGTTTATGTTTTTCCGGATGTGCTACGGAGATGAAATTGGCAGAAATGTTTGGCATTATTAACCCAATGTGGGGAAAGTATAATATTCCTAAAATTTCAAAAATTTGTGATTCATTTACTCCATTATTGTTCCATAATGAAAAAACGAAAACCGGTCCAGAGGAGAAATCTTTAGAATTAAAGAAATATTTCTCATGATGAAATATCTCTCTGAAAAATTAATGTTTTTTCAAGGTGAGATAAAATGCTTGCAGTATGCAAGCACCTTCTACTAGTATGTTATATATCATTATATATCGACGACTCTTACAGAGGAGGAGGAGGATATAACACATAGGAGGATACTAATGTTTAGGCACTTCCAGATGCGCTGGAGATTTGAAATTTTTTTCTTAGGTTAGATTTGTTGCAAAACCGACTAGAAAAAACGAAAATAATGAAAAAGTGCGACAATGCGGCGGCAAAAAATTCGCAATTGTTTAAACAAGTTTTCAAGGTTTATGTTTTTCCGGATGTGCTACGGAGATGAAATTGGCAGAAATGTTTGGCATTATTAACCCAATGTGGGGAAAGTATAATATTCCTAAAATTTCAAAAATTTGTGATTCATTTACTCCATTATTGTTCCATAATGAAAAAACGAAAACCGGTCCAGAGGAGAAATCTTTAGAATTAAAGAAATATTTCTCATGATGAAATATCTCTCTGAAAAATTAATGTTTTTTCAAGGTGAGATAAAATGCTTGCAGTATGCAAGCACCTTCTACTAGTATGTTATATATCATTATATATCGACGACTCTTACAGAGGAGGAGGAGGATATAACACATAGGAGGATACTAATGTTTAGGCACTTCCAGATGCGCTGGAGATTTGAAATTTTTTTCTTAGGTTAGATTTGTTGCAAAACCGACTAGAAAAAACGAAAATAATGAAAAAGTGCGACAATGCGGCGGCAAAAAATTCGCAATTGTTTAAACAAGTTTTCAAGGTTTATGTTTTTCCGGATGTGCTACGGAGATGAAATTGGCAGAAATGTTTGGCATTATTAACCCAATGTGGGGAAAGTATAATATTCCTAAAATTTCAAAAATTTGTGATTCATTTACTCCATTATTGTTCCATAATGAAAAAACGAAAACCGGTCCAGAGGAGAAATCTTTAGAATTAAAGAAATATTTCTCATGATGAAATATCTCTCTGAAAAATTAATGTTTTTTCAAGGTGAGATAAAATGCTTGCAGTATGCAAGCACCTTCTACTAGTATGTTATATATCATTATATATCGACGACTCTTACAGAGGAGGAGGAGGATATAACACATAGGAGGATACTAATGTTTAGGCACTTCCAGATGCGCTGGAGATTTGAAATTTTTTTCTTAGGTTAGATTTGTTGCAAAACCGACTAGAAAAAACGAAAATAATGAAAAAGTGCGACAATGCGGCGGCAAAAAATTCGCAATTGTTTAAACAAGTTTTCAAGGTTTATGTTTTTCCGGATGTGCTACGGAGATGAAATTGGCAGAAATGTTTGGCATTATTAACCCAATGTGGGGAAAGTATAATATTCCTAAAATTTCAAAAATTTGTGATTCATTTACTCCATTATTGTTCCATAATGAAAAAACGAAAACCGGTCCAGAGGAGAAATCTTTAGAATTAAAGAAATATTTCTCATGATGAAATATCTCTCTGAAAAATTAATGTTTTTTCAAGGTGAGATAAAATGCTTGCAGTATGCAAGCACCTTCTACTAGTATGTTATATATCATTATATATCGACGACTCTTACAGAGGAGGAGGAGGATATAACACATAGGAGGATACTAATGTTTAGGCACTTCCAGATGCGCTGGAGATTTGAAATTTTTTTCTTAGGTTAGATTTGTTGCAAAACCGACTAGAAAAAACGAAAATAATGAAAAAGTGCGACAATGCGGCGGCAAAAAATTCGCAATTGTTTAAACAAGTTTTCAAGGTTTATGTTTTTCCGGATGTGCTACGGAGATGAAATTGGCAGAAATGTTTGGCATTATTAACCCAATGTGGGGAAAGTATAATATTCCTAAAATTTCAAAAATTTGTGATTCATTTACTCCATTATTGTTCCATAATGAAAAAACGAAAACCGGTCCAGAGGAGAAATCTTTAGAATTAAAGAAATATTTCTCATGATGAAATATCTCTCTGAAAAATTAATGTTTTTTCAAGGTGAGATAAAATGCTTGCAGTATGCAAGCACCTTCTACTAGTATGTTATATATCATTATATATCGACGACTCTTACAGAGGAGGAGGAGGATATAACACATAGGAGGATACTAATGTTTAGGCACTTCCAGATGCGCTGGAGATTTGAAATTTTTTTCTTAGGTTAGATTTGTTGCAAAACCGACTAGAAAAAACGAAAATAATGAAAAAGTGCGACAATGCGGCGGCAAAAAATTCGCAATTGTTTAAACAAGTTTTCAAGGTTTATGTTTTTCCGGATGTGCTACGGAGATGAAATTGGCAGAAATGTTTGGCATTATTAACCCAATGTGGGGAAAGTATAATATTCCTAAAATTTCAAAAATTTGTGATTCATTTACTCCATTATTGTTCCATAATGAAAAAACGAAAACCGGTCCAGAGGAGAAATCTTTAGAATTAAAGAAATATTTCTCATGATGAAATATCTCTCTGAAAAATTAATGTTTTTTCAAGGTGAGATAAAATGCTTGCAGTATGCAAGCACCTTCTACTAGTATGTTATATATCATTATATATCGACGACTCTTACAGAGGAGGAGGAGGATATAACACATAGGAGGATACTAATGTTTAGGCACTTCCAGATGCGCTGGAGATTTGAAATTTTTTTCTTAGGTTAGATTTGTTGCAAAACCGACTAGAAAAAACGAAAATAATGAAAAAGTGCGACAATGCGGCGGCAAAAAATTCGCAATTGTTTAAACAAGTTTTCAAGGTTTATGTTTTTCCGGATGTGCTACGGAGATGAAATTGGCAGAAATGTTTGGCATTATTAACCCAATGTGGGGAAAGTATAATATTCCTAAAATTTCAAAAATTTGTGATTCATTTACTCCATTATTGTTCCATAATGAAAAAACGAAAACCGGTCCAGAGGAGAAATCTTTAGAATTAAAGAAATATTTCTCATGATGAAATATCTCTCTGAAAAATTAATGTTTTTTCAAGGTGAGATAAAATGCTTGCAGTATGCAAGCACCTTCTACTAGTATGTTATATATCATTATATATCGACGACTCTTACAGAGGAGGAGGAGGATATAACACATAGGAGGATACTAATGTTTAGGCACTTCCAGATGCGCTGGAGATTTGAAATTTTTTTCTTAGGTTAGATTTGTTGCAAAACCGACTAGAAAAAACGAAAATAATGAAAAAGTGCGACAATGCGGCGGCAAAAAATTCGCAATTGTTTAAACAAGTTTTCAAGGTTTATGTTTTTCCGGATGTGCTACGGAGATGAAATTGGCAGAAATGTTTGGCATTATTAACCCAATGTGGGGAAAGTATAATATTCCTAAAATTTCAAAAATTTGTGATTCATTTACTCCATTATTGTTCCATAATGAAAAAACGAAAACCGGTCCAGAGGAGAAATCTTTAGAATTAAAGAAATATTTCTCATGATGAAATATCTCTCTGAAAAATTAATGTTTTTTCAAGGTGAGATAAAATGCTTGCAGTATGCAAGCACCTTCTACTAGTATGTTATATATCATTATATATCGACGACTCTTACAGAGGAGGAGGAGGATATAACACATAGGAGGATACTAATGTTTAGGCACTTCCAGATGCGCTGGAGATTTGAAATTTTTTTCTTAGGTTAGATTTGTTGCAAAACCGACTAGAAAAAACGAAAATCTGGAAAAAGTGCGACAATGCGGCGGCAAAAAATTCGCAATTGTTTAAACAAGTTTTCAAGGTTTATGTTTTTCCGGATGTGCTACGGAGATGAAATTGGCAGAAATGTTTGGCATTATTAACCCAATGTGGGGAAAGTATAATATTCCTAAAATTTCAAAAATTTGTGATTCATTTACTCCATTATTGTTCCATAATGAAAAAACGAAAACCGGTCCAGAGGAGAAATCTTTAGAATTAAAGAAATATTTCTCATGATGAAATATCTCTCTGAAAAATTAATGTTTTTTCAAGGTGAGATAAAATGCTTGCAGTATGCAAGCACCTTCTACTAGTATGTTATATATCATTATATATCGACGACTCTTACAGAGGAGGAGGAGGATATAACACATAGGAGGATACTAATGTTTAGGCACTTCCAGATGCGCTGGAGATTTGAAATTTTTTTCTTAGGTTAGATTTGTTGCAAAACCGACTAGAAAAAACGAAAATAATGAAAAAGTGCGACAATGCGGCGGCAAAAAATTCGCAATTGTTTAAACAAGTTTTCAAGGTTTATGTTTTTCCGGATGTGCTACGGAGATGAAATTGGCAGAAATGTTTGGCATTATTAACCCAATGTGGGGAAAGTATAATATTCCTAAAATTTCAAAAATTTGTGATTCATTTACTCCATTATTGTTCCATAATGAAAAAACGAAAACCGGTCCAGAGGAGAAATCTTTAGAATTAAAGAAATATTTCTCATGATGAAATATCTCTCTGAAAAATTAATGTTTTTTCAAGGTGAGATAAAATGCTTGCAGTATGCAAGCACCTTCTACTAGTATGTTATATATCATTATATATCGACGACTCTTACAGAGGAGGAGGAGGATATAACACATAGGAGGATACTAATGTTTAGGCACTTCCAGATGCGCTGGAGATTTGAAATTTTTTTCTTAGGTTAGATTTGTTGCAAAACCGACTAGAAAAAACGAAAATCTGGAAAAAGTGCGACAATGCGGCGGCAAAAAATTCGCAATTGTTTAAACAAGTTTTCAAGGTTTATGTTTTTCCGGATGTGCTACGGAGATGAAATTGGCAGAAATGTTTGGCATTATTAACCCAATGTGGGGAAAGTATAATATTCCTAAAATTTCAAAAATTTGTGATTCATTTACTCCATTATTGTTCCATAATGAAAAAACGAAAACCGGTCCAGAGGAGAAATCTTTAGAATTAAAGAAATATTTCTCATGATGAAATATCTCTCTGAAAAATTAATGTTTTTTCAAGGTGAGATAAAATGCTTGCAGTATGCAAGCACCTTCTACTAGTATGTTATATATCATTATATATCGACGACTCTTACAGAGGAGGAGGAGGATATAACACATAGGAGGATACTAATGTTTAGGCACTTCCAGATGCGCTGGAGATTTGAAATTTTTTTCTTAGGTTAGATTTGTTGCAAAACCGACTAGAAAAAACGAAAATAATGAAAAAGTGCGACAATGCGGCGGCAAAAAATTCGCAATTGTTTAAACAAGTTTTCAAGGTTTATGTTTTTCCGGATGTGCTACGGAGATGAAATTGGCAGAAATGTTTGGCATTATTAACCCAATGTGGGGAAAGTATAATATTCCTAAAATTTCAAAAATTTGTGATTCATTTACTCCATTATTGTTCCATAATGAAAAAACGAAAACCGGTCCAGAGGAGAAATCTTTAGAATTAAAGAAATATTTCTCATGATGAAATATCTCTCTGAAAAATTAATGTTTTTTCAAGGTGAGATAAAATGCTTGCAGTATGCAAGCACCTTCTACTAGTATGTTATATATCATTATATATCGACGACTCTTACAGAGGAGGAGGAGGATATAACACATAGGAGGATACTAATGTTTAGGCACTTCCAGATGCGCTGGAGATTTGAAATTTTTTTCTTAGGTTAGATTTGTTGCAAAACCGACTAGAAAAAACGAAAATAATGAAAAAGTGCGACAATGCGGCGGCAAAAAATTCGCAATTGTTTAAACAAGTTTTCAAGGTTTATGTTTTTCCGGATGTGCTACGGAGATGAAATTGGCAGAAATGTTTGGCATTATTAACCCAATGTGGGGAAAGTATAATATTCCTAAAATTTCAAAAATTTGTGATTCATTTACTCCATTATTGTTCCATAATGAAAAAACGAAAACCGGTCCAGAGGAGAAATCTTTAGAATTAAAGAAATATTTCTCATGATGAAATATCTCTCTGAAAAATTAATGTTTTTTCAAGGTGAGATAAAATGCTTGCAGTATGCAAGCACCTTCTACTAGTATGTTATATATCATTATATATCGACGACTCTTACAGAGGAGGAGGAGGATATAACACATAGGAGGATACTAATGTTTAGGCACTTCCAGATGCGCTGGAGATTTGAAATTTTTTTCTTAGGTTAGATTTGTTGCAAAACCGACTAGAAAAAACGAAAATAATGAAAAAGTGCGACAATGCGGCGGCAAAAAATTCGCAATTGTTTAAACAAGTTTTCAAGGTTTATGTTTTTCCGGATGTGCTACGGAGATGAAATTGGCAGAAATGTTTGGCATTATTAACCCAATGTGGGGAAAGTATAATATTCCTAAAATTTCAAAAATTTGTGATTCATTTACTCCATTATTGTTCCATAATGAAAAAACGAAAACCGGTCCAGAGGAGAAATCTTTAGAATTAAAGAAATATTTCTCATGATGAAATATCTCTCTGAAAAATTAATGTTTTTTCAAGGTGAGATAAAATGCTTGCAGTATGCAAGCACCTTCTACTAGTATGTTATATATCATTATATATCGACGACTCTTACAGAGGAGGAGGAGGATATAACACATAGGAGGATACTAATGTTTAGGCACTTCCAGATGCGCTGGAGATTTGAAATTTTTTTCTTAGGTTAGATTTGTTGCAAAACCGACTAGAAAAAACGAAAATAATGAAAAAGTGCGACAATGCGGCGGCAAAAAATTCGCAATTGTTTAAACAAGTTTTCAAGGTTTATGTTTTTCCGGATGTGCTACGGAGATGAAATTGGCAGAAATGTTTGGCATTATTAACCCAATGTGGGGAAAGTATAATATTCCTAAAATTTCAAAAATTTGTGATTCATTTACTCCATTATTGTTCCATAATGAAAAAACGAAAACCGGTCCAGAGGAGAAATCTTTAGAATTAAAGAAATATTTCTCATGATGAAATATCTCTCTGAAAAATTAATGTTTTTTCAAGGTGAGATAAAATGCTTGCAGTATGCAAGCACCTTCTACTAGTATGTTATATATCATTATATATCGACGACTCTTACAGAGGAGGAGGAGGATATAACACATAGGAGGATACTAATGTTTAGGCACTTCCAGATGCGCTGGAGATTTGAAATTTTTTTCTTAGGTTAGATTTGTTGCAAAACCGACTAGAAAAAACGAAAATAATGAAAAAGTGCGACAATGCGGCGGCAAAAAATTCGCAATTGTTTAAACAAGTTTTCAAGGTTTATGTTTTTCCGGATGTGCTACGGAGATGAAATTGGCAGAAATGTTTGGCATTATTAACCCAATGTGGGGAAAGTATAATATTCCTAAAATTTCAAAAATTTGTGATTCATTTACTCCATTATTGTTCCATAATGAAAAAACGAAAACCGGTCCAGAGGAGAAATCTTTAGAATTAAAGAAATATTTCTCATGATGAAATATCTCTCTGAAAAATTAATGTTTTTTCAAGGTGAGATAAAATGCTTGCAGTATGCAAGCACCTTCTACTAGTATGTTATATATCATTATATATCGACGACTCTTACAGAGGAGGAGGAGGATATAACACATAGGAGGATACTAATGTTTAGGCACTTCCAGATGCGCTGGAGATTTGAAATTTTTTTCTTAGGTTAGATTTGTTGCAAAACCGACTAGAAAAAACGAAAATAATGAAAAAGTGCGACAATGCGGCGGCAAAAAATTCGCAATTGTTTAAACAAGTTTTCAAGGTTTATGTTTTTCCGGATGTGCTACGGAGATGAAATTGGCAGAAATGTTTGGCATTATTAACCCAATGTGGGGAAAGTATAATATTCCTAAAATTTCAAAAATTTGTGATTCATTTACTCCATTATTGTTCCATAATGAAAAAACGAAAACCGGTCCAGAGGAGAAATCTTTAGAATTAAAGAAATATTTCTCATGATGAAATATCTCTCTGAAAAATTAATGTTTTTTCAAGGTGAGATAAAATGCTTGCAGTATGCAAGCACCTTCTACTAGTATGTTATATATCATTATATATCGACGACTCTTACAGAGGAGGAGGAGGATATAACACATAGGAGGATACTAATGTTTAGGCACTTCCAGATGCGCTGGAGATTTGAAATTTTTTTCTTAGGTTAGATTTGTTGCAAAACCGACTAGAAAAAACGAAAATAATGAAAAAGTGCGACAATGCGGCGGCAAAAAATTCGCAATTGTTTAAACAAGTTTTCAAGGTTTATGTTTTTCCGGATGTGCTACGGAGATGAAATTGGCAGAAATGTTTGGCATTATTAACCCAATGTGGGGAAAGTATAATATTCCTAAAATTTCAAAAATTTGTGATTCATTTACTCCATTATTGTTCCATAATGAAAAAACGAAAACCGGTCCAGAGGAGAAATCTTTAGAATTAAAGAAATATTTCTCATGATGAAATATCTCTCTGAAAAATTAATGTTTTTTCAAGGTGAGATAAAATGCTTGCAGTATGCAAGCACCTTCTACTAGTATGTTATATATCATTATATATCGACGACTCTTACAGAGGAGGAGGAGGATATAACACATAGGAGGATACTAATGTTTAGGCACTTCCAGATGCGCTGGAGATTTGAAATTTTTTTCTTAGGTTAGATTTGTTGCAAAACCGACTAGAAAAAACGAAAATAATGAAAAAGTGCGACAATGCGGCGGCAAAAAATTCGCAATTGTTTAAACAAGTTTTCAAGGTTTATGTTTTTCCGGATGTGCTACGGAGATGAAATTGGCAGAAATGTTTGGCATTATTAACCCAATGTGGGGAAAGTATAATATTCCTAAAATTTCAAAAATTTGTGATTCATTTACTCCATTATTGTTCCATAATGAAAAAACGAAAACCGGTCCAGAGGAGAAATCTTTAGAATTAAAGAAATATTTCTCATGATGAAATATCTCTCTGAAAAATTAATGTTTTTTCAAGGTGAGATAAAATGCTTGCAGTATGCAAGCACCTTCTACTAGTATGTTATATATCATTATATATCGACGACTCTTACAGAGGAGGAGGAGGATATAACACATAGGAGGATACTAATGTTTAGGCACTTCCAGATGCGCTGGAGATTTGAAATTTTTTTCTTAGGTTAGATTTGTTGCAAAACCGACTAGAAAAAACGAAAATAATGAAAAAGTGCGACAATGCGGCGGCAAAAAATTCGCAATTGTTTAAACAAGTTTTCAAGGTTTATGTTTTTCCGGATGTGCTACGGAGATGAAATTGGCAGAAATGTTTGGCATTATTAACCCAATGTGGGGAAAGTATAATATTCCTAAAATTTCAAAAATTTGTGATTCATTTACTCCATTATTGTTCCATAATGAAAAAACGAAAACCGGTCCAGAGGAGAAATCTTTAGAATTAAAGAAATATTTCTCATGATGAAATATCTCTCTGAAAAATTAATGTTTTTTCAAGGTGAGATAAAATGCTTGCAGTATGCAAGCACCTTCTACTAGTATGTTATATATCATTATATATCGACGACTCTTACAGAGGAGGAGGAGGATATAACACATAGGAGGATACTAATGTTTAGGCACTTCCAGATGCGCTGGAGATTTGAAATTTTTTTCTTAGGTTAGATTTGTTGCAAAACCGACTAGAAAAAACGAAAATAATGAAAAAGTGCGACAATGCGGCGGCAAAAAATTCGCAATTGTTTAAACAAGTTTTCAAGGTTTATGTTTTTCCGGATGTGCTACGGAGATGAAATTGGCAGAAATGTTTGGCATTATTAACCCAATGTGGGGAAAGTATAATATTCCTAAAATTTCAAAAATTTGTGATTCATTTACTCCATTATTGTTCCATAATGAAAAAACGAAAACCGGTCCAGAGGAGAAATCTTTAGAATTAAAGAAATATTTCTCATGATGAAATATCTCTCTGAAAAATTAATGTTTTTTCAAGGTGAGATAAAATGCTTGCAGTATGCAAGCACCTTCTACTAGTATGTTATATATCATTATATATCGACGACTCTTACAGAGGAGGAGGAGGATATAACACATAGGAGGATACTAATGTTTAGGCACTTCCAGATGCGCTGGAGATTTGAAATTTTTTTCTTAGGTTAGATTTGTTGCAAAACCGACTAGAAAAAACGAAAATAATGAAAAAGTGCGACAATGCGGCGGCAAAAAATTCGCAATTGTTTAAACAAGTTTTCAAGGTTTATGTTTTTCCGGATGTGCTACGGAGATGAAATTGGCAGAAATGTTTGGCATTATTAACCCAATGTGGGGAAAGTATAATATTCCTAAAATTTCAAAAATTTGTGATTCATTTACTCCATTATTGTTCCATAATGAAAAAACGAAAACCGGTCCAGAGGAGAAATCTTTAGAATTAAAGAAATATTTCTCATGATGAAATATCTCTCTGAAAAATTAATGTTTTTTCAAGGTGAGATAAAATGCTTGCAGTATGCAAGCACCTTCTACTAGTATGTTATATATCATTATATATCGACGACTCTTACAGAGGAGGAGGAGGATATAACACATAGGAGGATACTAATGTTTAGGCACTTCCAGATGCGCTGGAGATTTGAAATTTTTTTCTTAGGTTAGATTTGTTGCAAAACCGACTAGAAAAAACGAAAATAATGAAAAAGTGCGACAATGCGGCGGCAAAAAATTCGCAATTGTTTAAACAAGTTTTCAAGGTTTATGTTTTTCCGGATGTGCTACGGAGATGAAATTGGCAGAAATGTTTGGCATTATTAACCCAATGTGGGGAAAGTATAATATTCCTAAAATTTCAAAAATTTGTGATTCATTTACTCCATTATTGTTCCATAATGAAAAAACGAAAACCGGTCCAGAGGAGAAATCTTTAGAATTAAAGAAATATTTCTCATGATGAAATATCTCTCTGAAAAATTAATGTTTTTTCAAGGTGAGATAAAATGCTTGCAGTATGCAAGCACCTTCTACTAGTATGTTATATATCATTATATATCGACGACTCTTACAGAGGAGGAGGAGGATATAACACATAGGAGGATACTAATGTTTAGGCACTTCCAGATGCGCTGGAGATTTGAAATTTTTTTCTTAGGTTAGATTTGTTGCAAAACCGACTAGAAAAAACGAAAATAATGAAAAAGTGCGACAATGCGGCGGCAAAAAATTCGCAATTGTTTAAACAAGTTTTCAAGGTTTATGTTTTTCCGGATGTGCTACGGAGATGAAATTGGCAGAAATGTTTGGCATTATTAACCCAATGTGGGGAAAGTATAATATTCCTAAAATTTCAAAAATTTGTGATTCATTTACTCCATTATTGTTCCATAATGAAAAAACGAAAACCGGTCCAGAGGAGAAATCTTTAGAATTAAAGAAATATTTCTCATGATGAAATATCTCTCTGAAAAATTAATGTTTTTTCAAGGTGAGATAAAATGCTTGCAGTATGCAAGCACCTTCTACTAGTATGTTATATATCATTATATATCGACGACTCTTACAGAGGAGGAGGAGGATATAACACATAGGAGGATACTAATGTTTAGGCACTTCCAGATGCGCTGGAGATTTGAAATTTTTTTCTTAGGTTAGATTTGTTGCAAAACCGACTAGAAAAAACGAAAATCTGGAAAAAGTGCGACAATGCGGCGGCAAAAAATTCGCAATTGTTTAAACAAGTTTTCAAGGTTTATGTTTTTCCGGATGTGCTACGGAGATGAAATTGGCAGAAATGTTTGGCATTATTAACCCAATGTGGGGAAAGTATAATATTCCTAAAATTTCAAAAATTTGTGATTCATTTACTCCATTATTGTTCCATAATGAAAAAACGAAAACCGGTCCAGAGGAGAAATCTTTAGAATTAAAGAAATATTTCTCATGATGAAATATCTCTCTGAAAAATTAATGTTTTTTCAAGGTGAGATAAAATGCTTGCAGTATGCAAGCACCTTCTACTAGTATGTTATATATCATTATATATCGACGACTCTTACAGAGGAGGAGGAGGATATAACACATAGGAGGATACTAATGTTTAGGCACTTCCAGATGCGCTGGAGATTTGAAATTTTTTTCTTAGGTTAGATTTGTTGCAAAACCGACTAGAAAAAACGAAAATAATGAAAAAGTGCGACAATGCGGCGGCAAAAAATTCGCAATTGTTTAAACAAGTTTTCAAGGTTTATGTTTTTCCGGATGTGCTACGGAGATGAAATTGGCAGAAATGTTTGGCATTATTAACCCAATGTGGGGAAAGTATAATATTCCTAAAATTTCAAAAATTTGTGATTCATTTACTCCATTATTGTTCCATAATGAAAAAACGAAAACCGGTCCAGAGGAGAAATCTTTAGAATTAAAGAAATATTTCTCATGATGAAATATCTCTCTGAAAAATTAATGTTTTTTCAAGGTGAGATAAAATGCTTGCAGTATGCAAGCACCTTCTACTAGTATGTTATATATCATTATATATCGACGACTCTTACAGAGGAGGAGGAGGATATAACACATAGGAGGATACTAATGTTTAGGCACTTCCAGATGCGCTGGAGATTTGAAATTTTTTTCTTAGGTTAGATTTGTTGCAAAACCGACTAGAAAAAACGAAAATAATGAAAAAGTGCGACAATGCGGCGGCAAAAAATTCGCAATTGTTTAAACAAGTTTTCAAGGTTTATGTTTTTCCGGATGTGCTACGGAGATGAAATTGGCAGAAATGTTTGGCATTATTAACCCAATGTGGGGAAAGTATAATATTCCTAAAATTTCAAAAATTTGTGATTCATTTACTCCATTATTGTTCCATAATGAAAAAACGAAAACCGGTCCAGAGGAGAAATCTTTAGAATTAAAGAAATATTTCTCATGATGAAATATCTCTCTGAAAAATTAATGTTTTTTCAAGGTGAGATAAAATGCTTGCAGTATGCAAGCACCTTCTACTAGTATGTTATATATCATTATATATCGACGACTCTTACAGAGGAGGAGGAGGATATAACACATAGGAGGATACTAATGTTTAGGCACTTCCAGATGCGCTGGAGATTTGAAATTTTTTTCTTAGGTTAGATTTGTTGCAAAACCGACTAGAAAAAACGAAAATAATGAAAAAGTGCGACAATGCGGCGGCAAAAAATTCGCAATTGTTTAAACAAGTTTTCAAGGTTTATGTTTTTCCGGATGTGCTACGGAGATGAAATTGGCAGAAATGTTTGGCATTATTAACCCAATGTGGGGAAAGTATAATATTCCTAAAATTTCAAAAATTTGTGATTCATTTACTCCATTATTGTTCCATAATGAAAAAACGAAAACCGGTCCAGAGGAGAAATCTTTAGAATTAAAGAAATATTTCTCATGATGAAATATCTCTCTGAAAAATTAATGTTTTTTCAAGGTGAGATAAAATGCTTGCAGTATGCAAGCACCTTCTACTAGTATGTTATATATCATTATATATCGACGACTCTTACAGAGGAGGAGGAGGATATAACACATAGGAGGATACTAATGTTTAGGCACTTCCAGATGCGCTGGAGATTTGAAATTTTTTTCTTAGGTTAGATTTGTTGCAAAACCGACTAGAAAAAACGAAAATAATGAAAAAGTGCGACAATGCGGCGGCAAAAAATTCGCAATTGTTTAAACAAGTTTTCAAGGTTTATGTTTTTCCGGATGTGCTACGGAGATGAAATTGGCAGAAATGTTTGGCATTATTAACCCAATGTGGGGAAAGTATAATATTCCTAAAATTTCAAAAATTTGTGATTCATTTACTCCATTATTGTTCCATAATGAAAAAACGAAAACCGGTCCAGAGGAGAAATCTTTAGAATTAAAGAAATATTTCTCATGATGAAATATCTCTCTGAAAAATTAATGTTTTTTCAAGGTGAGATAAAATGCTTGCAGTATGCAAGCACCTTCTACTAGTATGTTATATATCATTATATATCGACGACTCTTACAGAGGAGGAGGAGGATATAACACATAGGAGGATACTAATGTTTAGGCACTTCCAGATGCGCTGGAGATTTGAAATTTTTTTCTTAGGTTAGATTTGTTGCAAAACCGACTAGAAAAAACGAAAATAATGAAAAAGTGCGACAATGCGGCGGCAAAAAATTCGCAATTGTTTAAACAAGTTTTCAAGGTTTATGTTTTTCCGGATGTGCTACGGAGATGAAATTGGCAGAAATGTTTGGCATTATTAACCCAATGTGGGGAAAGTATAATATTCCTAAAATTTCAAAAATTTGTGATTCATTTACTCCATTATTGTTCCATAATGAAAAAACGAAAACCGGTCCAGAGGAGAAATCTTTAGAATTAAAGAAATATTTCTCATGATGAAATATCTCTCTGAAAAATTAATGTTTTTTCAAGGTGAGATAAAATGCTTGCAGTATGCAAGCACCTTCTACTAGTATGTTATATATCATTATATATCGACGACTCTTACAGAGGAGGAGGAGGATATAACACATAGGAGGATACTAATGTTTAGGCACTTCCAGATGCGCTGGAGATTTGAAATTTTTTTCTTAGGTTAGATTTGTTGCAAAACCGACTAGAAAAAACGAAAATAATGAAAAAGTGCGACAATGCGGCGGCAAAAAATTCGCAATTGTTTAAACAAGTTTTCAAGGTTTATGTTTTTCCGGATGTGCTACGGAGATGAAATTGGCAGAAATGTTTGGCATTATTAACCCAATGTGGGGAAAGTATAATATTCCTAAAATTTCAAAAATTTGTGATTCATTTACTCCATTATTGTTCCATAATGAAAAAACGAAAACCGGTCCAGAGGAGAAATCTTTAGAATTAAAGAAATATTTCTCATGATGAAATATCTCTCTGAAAAATTAATGTTTTTTCAAGGTGAGATAAAATGCTTGCAGTATGCAAGCACCTTCTACTAGTATGTTATATATCATTATATATCGACGACTCTTACAGAGGAGGAGGAGGATATAACACATAGGAGGATACTAATGTTTAGGCACTTCCAGATGCGCTGGAGATTTGAAATTTTTTTCTTAGGTTAGATTTGTTGCAAAACCGACTAGAAAAAACGAAAATAATGAAAAAGTGCGACAATGCGGCGGCAAAAAATTCGCAATTGTTTAAACAAGTTTTCAAGGTTTATGTTTTTCCGGATGTGCTACGGAGATGAAATTGGCAGAAATGTTTGGCATTATTAACCCAATGTGGGGAAAGTATAATATTCCTAAAATTTCAAAAATTTGTGATTCATTTACTCCATTATTGTTCCATAATGAAAAAACGAAAACCGGTCCAGAGGAGAAATCTTTAGAATTAAAGAAATATTTCTCATGATGAAATATCTCTCTGAAAAATTAATGTTTTTTCAAGGTGAGATAAAATGCTTGCAGTATGCAAGCACCTTCTACTAGTATGTTATATATCATTATATATCGACGACTCTTACAGAGGAGGAGGAGGATATAACACATAGGAGGATACTAATGTTTAGGCACTTCCAGATGCGCTGGAGATTTGAAATTTTTTTCTTAGGTTAGATTTGTTGCAAAACCGACTAGAAAAAACGAAAATAATGAAAAAGTGCGACAATGCGGCGGCAAAAAATTCGCAATTGTTTAAACAAGTTTTCAAGGTTTATGTTTTTCCGGATGTGCTACGGAGATGAAATTGGCAGAAATGTTTGGCATTATTAACCCAATGTGGGGAAAGTATAATATTCCTAAAATTTCAAAAATTTGTGATTCATTTACTCCATTATTGTTCCATAATGAAAAAACGAAAACCGGTCCAGAGGAGAAATCTTTAGAATTAAAGAAATATTTCTCATGATGAAATATCTCTCTGAAAAATTAATGTTTTTTCAAGGTGAGATAAAATGCTTGCAGTATGCAAGCACCTTCTACTAGTATGTTATATATCATTATATATCGACGACTCTTACAGAGGAGGAGGAGGATATAACACATAGGAGGATACTAATGTTTAGGCACTTCCAGATGCGCTGGAGATTTGAAATTTTTTTCTTAGGTTAGATTTGTTGCAAAACCGACTAGAAAAAACGAAAATAATGAAAAAGTGCGACAATGCGGCGGCAAAAAATTCGCAATTGTTTAAACAAGTTTTCAAGGTTTATGTTTTTCCGGATGTGCTACGGAGATGAAATTGGCAGAAATGTTTGGCATTATTAACCCAATGTGGGGAAAGTATAATATTCCTAAAATTTCAAAAATTTGTGATTCATTTACTCCATTATTGTTCCATAATGAAAAAACGAAAACCGGTCCAGAGGAGAAATCTTTAGAATTAAAGAAATATTTCTCATGATGAAATATCTCTCTGAAAAATTAATGTTTTTTCAAGGTGAGATAAAATGCTTGCAGTATGCAAGCACCTTCTACTAGTATGTTATATATCATTATATATCGACGACTCTTACAGAGGAGGAGGAGGATATAACACATAGGAGGATACTAATGTTTAGGCACTTCCAGATGCGCTGGAGATTTGAAATTTTTTTCTTAGGTTAGATTTGTTGCAAAACCGACTAGAAAAAACGAAAATAATGAAAAAGTGCGACAATGCGGCGGCAAAAAATTCGCAATTGTTTAAACAAGTTTTCAAGGTTTATGTTTTTCCGGATGTGCTACGGAGATGAAATTGGCAGAAATGTTTGGCATTATTAACCCAATGTGGGGAAAGTATAATATTCCTAAAATTTCAAAAATTTGTGATTCATTTACTCCATTATTGTTCCATAATGAAAAAACGAAAACCGGTCCAGAGGAGAAATCTTTAGAATTAAAGAAATATTTCTCATGATGAAATATCTCTCTGAAAAATTAATGTTTTTTCAAGGTGAGATAAAATGCTTGCAGTATGCAAGCACCTTCTACTAGTATGTTATATATCATTATATATCGACGACTCTTACAGAGGAGGAGGAGGATATAACACATAGGAGGATACTAATGTTTAGGCACTTCCAGATGCGCTGGAGATTTGAAATTTTTTTCTTAGGTTAGATTTGTTGCAAAACCGACTAGAAAAAACGAAAATAATGAAAAAGTGCGACAATGCGGCGGCAAAAAATTCGCAATTGTTTAAACAAGTTTTCAAGGTTTATGTTTTTCCGGATGTGCTACGGAGATGAAATTGGCAGAAATGTTTGGCATTATTAACCCAATGTGGGGAAAGTATAATATTCCTAAAATTTCAAAAATTTGTGATTCATTTACTCCATTATTGTTCCATAATGAAAAAACGAAAACCGGTCCAGAGGAGAAATCTTTAGAATTAAAGAAATATTTCTCATGATGAAATATCTCTCTGAAAAATTAATGTTTTTTCAAGGTGAGATAAAATGCTTGCAGTATGCAAGCACCTTCTACTAGTATGTTATATATCATTATATATCGACGACTCTTACAGAGGAGGAGGAGGATATAACACATAGGAGGATACTAATGTTTAGGCACTTCCAGATGCGCTGGAGATTTGAAATTTTTTTCTTAGGTTAGATTTGTTGCAAAACCGACTAGAAAAAACGAAAATAATGAAAAAGTGCGACAATGCGGCGGCAAAAAATTCGCAATTGTTTAAACAAGTTTTCAAGGTTTATGTTTTTCCGGATGTGCTACGGAGATGAAATTGGCAGAAATGTTTGGCATTATTAACCCAATGTGGGGAAAGTATAATATTCCTAAAATTTCAAAAATTTGTGATTCATTTACTCCATTATTGTTCCATAATGAAAAAACGAAAACCGGTCCAGAGGAGAAATCTTTAGAATTAAAGAAATATTTCTCATGATGAAATATCTCTCTGAAAAATTAATGTTTTTTCAAGGTGAGATAAAATGCTTGCAGTATGCAAGCACCTTCTACTAGTATGTTATATATCATTATATATCGACGACTCTTACAGAGGAGGAGGAGGATATAACACATAGGAGGATACTAATGTTTAGGCACTTCCAGATGCGCTGGAGATTTGAAATTTTTTTCTTAGGTTAGATTTGTTGCAAAACCGACTAGAAAAAACGAAAATAATGAAAAAGTGCGACAATGCGGCGGCAAAAAATTCGCAATTGTTTAAACAAGTTTTCAAGGTTTATGTTTTTCCGGATGTGCTACGGAGATGAAATTGGCAGAAATGTTTGGCATTATTAACCCAATGTGGGGAAAGTATAATATTCCTAAAATTTCAAAAATTTGTGATTCATTTACTCCATTATTGTTCCATAATGAAAAAACGAAAACCGGTCCAGAGGAGAAATCTTTAGAATTAAAGAAATATTTCTCATGATGAAATATCTCTCTGAAAAATTAATGTTTTTTCAAGGTGAGATAAAATGCTTGCAGTATGCAAGCACCTTCTACTAGTATGTTATATATCATTATATATCGACGACTCTTACAGAGGAGGAGGAGGATATAACACATAGGAGGATACTAATGTTTAGGCACTTCCAGATGCGCTGGAGATTTGAAATTTTTTTCTTAGGTTAGATTTGTTGCAAAACCGACTAGAAAAAACGAAAATAATGAAAAAGTGCGACAATGCGGCGGCAAAAAATTCGCAATTGTTTAAACAAGTTTTCAAGGTTTATGTTTTTCCGGATGTGCTACGGAGATGAAATTGGCAGAAATGTTTGGCATTATTAACCCAATGTGGGGAAAGTATAATATTCCTAAAATTTCAAAAATTTGTGATTCATTTACTCCATTATTGTTCCATAATGAAAAAACGAAAACCGGTCCAGAGGAGAAATCTTTAGAATTAAAGAAATATTTCTCATGATGAAATATCTCTCTGAAAAATTAATGTTTTTTCAAGGTGAGATAAAATGCTTGCAGTATGCAAGCACCTTCTACTAGTATGTTATATATCATTATATATCGACGACTCTTACAGAGGAGGAGGAGGATATAACACATAGGAGGATACTAATGTTTAGGCACTTCCAGATGCGCTGGAGATTTGAAATTTTTTTCTTAGGTTAGATTTGTTGCAAAACCGACTAGAAAAAACGAAAATAATGAAAAAGTGCAATAATGCGGCCGCTAAAAATTCGCAATTGTTTAAACAAATTTTCACGGTTTAGGCATTTCTTAAAAGAACGAAATAGGGATTATACAAATTTTGATATTTTAATTTGTTTGGCAGTTAAAAATTCTTAAATTTTAAAAAATAGATAACTGTTTAGGTACTACGGGATGAGCTAGGAAGCTGAAATTTTCAAATTATTTACAGAGTAGTGAATTTGCACAAATTTACATTTCAATTTTACCATATATGATATGTGGCGGCCGTTAAAAATTATTTAAATTTAAACAATTAGGAAAATATTATTTTATTTCTAGAAGTGCTACAACTTTAAAATTTGGCTAAAATATGTAGCATTAGTAGCCCATAATGAAGAAAGTGTAAAATTTTTAAAATTGCAACATTTGGGGATTGTTCTAAACTATTATTTTTACATGTGGGAAAAACGGAAATCGCTGCGGAGGTGAAATCTTTAGAATTGAAAGAATATTTGTAATGATGAAATGTCTGTCTGAAAAATGAATGTTTTATCAAGGTGATATGAAATGCTTGCAGTATGCAAGCACCAACTACTAGTATGTTATATCCTCATCCTCTGTAAGGAACGTCTATATATAATGATAATATATAACATATATATAGGAGGATACTAATGTCCAGCCCAAACTACTAGAGCTAGTGAGAAAATTTCGATTTTTGTAGATTTGATAGAGAAACTTACAGATAAAATGAGACTTCTTACCTAAGAGGCATGAGTTTGACTCCAGTAATTCCAAAAGTTTTGTTTTTTCCCATAAGAAAAGTATTGCGCCATTTTTGTAAATTAATTTTGGGCACTTGCCGGTAAGCTAGAAAAATGAAATTTTCAGTGTTGCTAGATGGTCGAAATATCTATTAGGAATTATATTTACTTTTCCTTACAATGTCCTGGGTTCGACTCCAGAGACCCCGGAATATCTCCCATAAGTTAGCATGGGAAAAAGTTATCCCAGTGTGTAGACCAATCTAATAAGTTAAGCTGAAATTTTGCAGGATTATAGAATTTTGCTCATAACCAACTATAAAAATCGAAAATTTCAAAATTGTTAATTTTTAGGAGTTGTTTTAACCCCATTTGAACATTAAAGTTTAATAATTTTTATCTTGAAAACTATATGCTGTAGGTTCGAGTTTTTTGAAATCATTTTGTAGGAAATTATACTTAGAAAAAAAGGAAATTTTGAAAAAGTTAAAAAATTCGACCGCTAAAAATTCGCAATTGTGTAAACATATTTTTGAGGTTTATGTATTACCGAATGTGCTATGAAGCTGAAATGTTTTTTACTGTTAGATTTTGTAAAAAAAAAACGAAATAAAAAATTATAGAAATTTTGATATTTTAATTTCTTTGGCTGTTAAAAATTCTTAAAGTTTAAACTAATAGATAAATGTTTAGGTACTTTGGGGCAATCTAGGAAGCTGAAATTTTAAAGTTAAGTAGAGCTCAGTGCATTGAAACTAACAAACATTTGACTTGAAGCAACGTGTTGATGCCTGCTCTGTGCTACTCTCACGGTATGAAGCTGAAGGGGAAGATTTCTTGAACCTCATAGTGACTGGGGATGAGACATGGGTCAATCACTTTCAGCCTGGGAGTAAGCGAGCAAGTAATGAATGGCAGCATCCAAGCTCGCTGAAGCCAAAAAAATTCAAAGCAACACTACCCACAGGGAAAGTGATGTTGACTGCATTTTGGGACAAAAATGGAGTAATTTTGGAGAGTTGTATGGAAAAAGGAACAACTGTCAATAGTGTCAATTCTGTGATTTTCTTAAGAACAGACTGAAGCCTGCAATCCTGTCCAAACATCAGGGTCTCATCCGAAATGGGGTTTGTTGGCAACAAGACAATGCCCGTGCGACTCTTGAAACCATTCAGGTTCTGCATTTTGAAGTGATACCCCATCCCCCTTATTCCTCAGACTTGTCTCCGAGTGATTTTCTTCTTTTTGTCCCACCCAAAGAGGCATTACGAGGGAATCACTTTCGTTCCGACTACAATCTTAAAAATGCAGTGCATGATTGGCTGAGCAAGCAACCAAAAAGTTTTTCTCCGACAGAATCAATGCGTTGGTTTCACGATGGCAAATGTGCATTGCAAGAGGAGGGGACTATGTTAAAAAGTAAATGAGTATTTTGTCCCAATTTTTAATAAAACATTTTTCTTTTCACTTTTGCTGTTTTCATTTGAACCAGCCTCATATGTATGACATTCAAGTTAATATAAGAGTTATTAAAATGAATGCCTTATGGTCAGGTCATGCCCGTCTGTCCGTCCGTCCACATGTTTCGTCTGCAAAACTCCTTGGCAGATGTTAATGAAATTTGGTATTTTGGACATAAGGGCAAAGATAATAAGAAAATGATATAAATGGTTCCTAGCCTAATCAGGAGTGCCACTTACTGGTGACAAATAATGAACTTTTCTTTATATCTCGTGAATATCACTTATAACAACAAAGTCTTCAACCACAAATTGTAGAACTAGTCAAATAGCATCTGTTTTGTTCAATACATTTTTATCAAAGGAATAGCCAATTTCAATAAAATCTAACGAGAAAGTCATAAATCATTTTGAACTTGAAAAATTTTCCCGTGATTTTTGTTTTCAACGAAAACAATCTTCATGGCAACTGAAGTAAACAACATCTGCTGTAAATATCTAATTATGTTTATTTTATTTTATGCACATGCAACATTTGGTAAATGAAGGGAAATGTATATTCTACAACGAAAAAATGAACTTAAATACGTCTATTTTCTTTATATATACACAGCGTTTGTAAATGAAAAGTAATGGGCAATTATGATGATGGAATGAACGTGAACATAAAGATTGCATTACTACTATTCGAGAGAGGTATGTTTTAAATAATTGTTGATTGTTTTATTAATCACAACTGATTAGGAAATTAGTACGTGAATCAAAAATTCGATATTTTCTTCACATCACTACTGGCATTTTTCTGTTCTCAGACATTATACTAAACCATTAATATTTATCTTTTTTGACATGGTGCATAAATCGTAAAGAACACATCTGCCTTGCATCTATGCACACATTCTGAGTGCATTTTCCTCTCTTATATCCTCCTCCTTTCTCCACATCCTGGTATATCCTTATCCTCCTACATCCACCTATCAATCCTCCTATATCCACTTCCTCTACTTTATCCTCATATATTCATATACTGTTATGTTCTCTTCATTAGCCTCCAATATCATCCTTTTCATACATCATCCTCTTCCTTTATTAGAAGCTGTTACCGTATCTGCCCAAATACAAATTGATGTTTTTCGTCAAAATCCATCATGGAGAAATCACCCTTTGGCTTAAATGCGAGTTTGAGAAAAAATTTGGGGTTAGTCTCATAGTCACCCATGGATGGCAGCATGTCTCATTGCCATCACGTTCTAATGACAGTATTGTATTTTTCTTAAAGTAAATATTTGACCTACGATGAATATTAATGAATAAATAATAAATCTAGAATATTGAATTTAGCAGTAACTGTTTCATTACCATTGTTACCTGTTCTTTCATTTCGAAATGCTATTGGATATTTTTTTTCGTTTGTCAGGGCTATGCATATGTATCATTAAGAATATTTAACAATTTGTATTATTTTTCATTAACCATTAAAAGAAGTTCCCATTAATTTTACTTTGCTATTGTAGTTATTGCTACAGCCATTGTAATTTTTGTATGCATGTTAAAACCTCATTCATGGAATCTATTAAAATGCATACATTGACTATGCAGACGATTACATAAAATGCGATGATGGCTTTTGATGCTCAACTGTTTGAATTTCGGTAAAACTTTACATGACCGTGTATAATTATAGAAATGCAATTTCCTAAGACAACGTAAATGCTAATTTCATTGGAAATAGACTTGGATTAAAAATTATCTTGGCGAGGTCGCTATTACTTTATTTGACCTTTTGTGAAATCGAAGATGATGAAATTATCATCACTGAATGTGGAACATTATTCAAAACGTGAAATTATTAATTGGAGTAATATTTCAAAATGTCAACAACTAAACCATTTCACACTTTTCTTTGATCTCAAATAATGTATTCAAGGCTGTGCATGCATGCATACAATCTACGAACATTACTTTTTTGTCAAAGAATGGTGGAAATGTTTGGGGGGTCGGCTTAAATCCGGGGTTGGCTTCTATTCGGGCAGATATGGTACAGCCTTTCCTTGTTTTACGAACTTCTGTTTTACTAGTTTTTGCTTATACGAACTTTGCAATTTCATGCCTTTTTTTTATTTGCGAACAAATTTTTGCTTATACGAGTTTGTTATGTTCGCATGAAAATCCTATTTTTCAAATATCAAATAAATTTTCGCATATACGTGCTCTATCTGCTTTGGGAAAGTTCAGGAATGCTTGGTAAAGTTCGTCAGATTGCATCATGCTGTTCCGAATAAGAACCATCATCTCGGTCTCAGTATGCGCGTTGCCGTTCTTTGTGAAATTCTGTTCGCTGAGCGGTGTGCATTTTTATCCTTTCAGGTATTGCAAGTGGTAAAGTGAAAAAAGGGAGAGAAGGTTTCTAAGTGTAGCTCAGCAACAAAATATTAATCAAAGATTGGAGAAAGGCGAGTGGTCGAAGGACATATGTGCTGCATTTAACCTATCGTAGGCTAACATAGGCTAGGAGATCGTAGGCTATTGCCGCTAATATATAGAGTAAGACATCATAGGCTAATGACTAAGACTGTCTTTTCATTACATTAATATATCATTATGGATTTTTTGTTCTCAATTTGGTATCGATCGGTATTGTTTTTAAGTGAACTATAGGATATTTTTTTATTTTGCCCTTCGGAACCAATTAAAATTTTTTGCATAGGAAGTAATGGGAAAATAATTCTGTTTTACGAGTTTTCGCCTAACGAACAGTTTTCGTGGAACAAACTAAGTTCTTAAAACGAGGGAAGGCTGTATTTTATTTTTGACATATTATAAGGAATCTTAATTTTTTCTGAATTGTGTTTTGGAGGATTCTTTATTTTTATATTTTTTTTCTGGTACGTTTATAAATTAGTGAGATTACATAAAGTGATTTCTTAGCTATTCTTTGCACCCTATTCAATCTTTTCTATCAGTCTTACAGTTACTACTCTGAAAGGGAATTAATAAATTTATGTTATGCTTTTAATGCATTAATGAAGAGCATTTTATTCATTTACCTTTTTTGTAAATTGAACATGAAAGCATATAATTGATTTACCCCATTCTAATCATCTAATGTTGTATGTCTTTAAACGGTATTTTTTGTTTAACATTAGACTACAAATGTTATGCGTGATTTAGCCATTGTCTATATATTATGCATGATCTGTATGTGTGTTTGAAAGGACTTTATATTGATAAATGAATTGGTGGCAGGAGCTGTTTTCTACATGTCGTGCGATGCAAGTTCGTTTAGTGGAATTGATTGGGAAGGTGGCTCACGATGAACTCACAGCTGATTTACTCAGGATCAACGATCAACTTAACAATCTCTTCTTACGGTAAGCATTTTATCAATCCTTTTTTAATGCTATAATTATAAACATTTTAACATTTCTTTAATATAGAACAATTTATTTCTAAATATTATTGAAAAGGATCATATTTCTCAATCCTATTTAAAAATGGAAAACAATTTTTTTTTCATATTCAGTGCAAATAAATTTATTTTAGTTCTTGCTTTTTATTTTTTTTCATTCATTTTTAATGCTGTTGTAAATTTTTAAATGTAATGTAATGTGCTGGAAGTAAAAGTTTTTATCATTAAATCAAATAAAAGAAACAGAGTGCGGGAGTATAGGTAAGGAAGAATCTTTAGAAACTGAGGAGATTGATGTTGCAGAGATAAAGTAATCGTTAAGTTGTTCTATTGTGACATTAGAAGTAATAGTATCTTCATGTTCCTGGATAATTTCAAGTTTATGTAGTTCTCGCCGCATACTATTTACGTTAGTTGAACGAGAGAGAGAGAGAGTCAGCAAAATATTTGCACTTTGATTCAGTTATAAACTGTTTTATTACATTTCTTATGGCCTTAAACTTGTCGAAAAGATATTGGTTTCTGGTATGAACAAGTGCACGGCAAAGCTTATTCCTCTCGATAATTTGCGTCCGAATTTCCCTGGTTAACCATTGGGCAAAAATTCGCTTGGGATAAACCCAGCATACAGGAGCATGAGAGTTTACATAGTCAATAAGCGTACTATTAAACAACTGAATCTTTGTACCAATATGTTCCGTAGAATAAATCTCACTCCAGTCCAAAGAAATTAAGTCTTCTTGAAACCTTTCGATGCTGAGGTTCTTGTAGTCAGGAAACTTAAAAGGAGTAAGAGAGGGAGGGGGATTTTTAAATTTATAGGTGAAGGCTACCAGATTGTGGGCGGATAAGAAGGAAATAGGGTATTGTGTAAGGTGGACGCTTTGTCCATATCATCGATGATACAAAGTTCAATACAGGTGTGACTTTCAACAAGGTTGAACCCGATCCAAGTCTTCTACACTATTGACACTGATTCTATCACTTCCATCCTGTTTTCTAATGTAAATATGGCCATTTCAAACCCACAAGTATTTTATCTTTCCTTTACGTTTAAGATTACGAGCCAAGACATAGAACCTTCTATTTTTAGAAGAGAGAGAGACTCGTTCACATATATTGGTGGATTGTAAGCACTATGGTGGAGGCCCAATTCCTTCAAAAGGAGGTTTCTTTTGACATGCTCAGCTTGAATTAGCTCAGCAGCGACACCATGCCGCAAAAAGTGAACCGTTAACACTGGTGGCCTGGAATTTTCACTTGCGGAACTTCGCAAATGGACTTGGGCATTATAAGCATAGTCGATGTCATGCACATCCAATTGCACCCTAAGAGCAAGGCCCATTTTGATAACTATGCTCTCGGCTGTTTCCCTGTCGTCCGCTGAAATGCCATATATTTCAATTACGTTTTTAACATATCTTGTTCAACTCAGTTTATGTGGGCTTGGAGCTCACTAACATGCTTTTTAAGGGCCACACTTTCACTACATAGGTTTTCAATTCTGTCACTTAATTGGGACAGGTTATTGTTAATTGTTGTTAACATGGTCGTCAAGAAGAACCTGCCATGATGCAACAGTTCCTTTAAGCTCACTCTACTTGCGGCGAAAGGCTCTAAGATTCACCAACACTTCCTTGATGATGTCGGCAGGGGGAATTTCTTTTTCCAGAGCAGAGTCAATTGGAGTAGAATCTATGCGAGTTCTCTGTATGGCTGCTAGGCAAGATGCACAGGTCCAAGTTTTGCCCAGGTCTTCAAGTACTTGTAGAACAACATCCTAAATCAACGCACAGGAGAGATGAAAAAGCTCCATGCATGAAGAACATACAAGCGAGCGTTTGTCTCACTTAACTTCCTGAATACACTTTGGGCAATTTGGCATTTTGTAGCGACTTTGACAACTAGCAGAAATAAAGAAATTTTTTCTTTTGATCAACTATTAAAAATGCCCACAGTCCACATACACTTGACTGAATACTATCTGTAATTGCTAATGTTGCAATCTTTAAGTTTGGCCTTGCTACAGCAATAATTTCTATGTTCCATAAAAAGCACAATGCGAATAACGTAATTCTTTCGTCTATTTGAAGGCTAATTAGACACTAATTGAATTGAATGCAACAATATGGGTCACTGGTAAAACACAGAAAGAGTATGAAATAGCCATAAAATTTTGAAAAGAAATGCCTATTTTTGAAAATTCTTCCGTGTAACATCTAAACATTGCACAAATAAGATGTTTTTTAGTTTTAGCCATTGAATAAAGCAAAAATGGAGAAAATTGGTCATCATTTACATATTTTGACGTATGAAGGAAATGTAGAAGCTTAAGAAATTGAAAAATCTCCTGCAAACTTATGGGAAAATATTATCATTTCCTGGAGTTGAACCTGGGACACTTCTGTAAATGAAACTAGTTTTCCCAGGGTCTCCTAGTTGGCAGAAACCAAATGGCATTTCTCTATGTCAAAGAGATAAAAGGGGGGATGGACAGATGGTAATTACATATAACAACAACAACAACACCCCTTGACGCTTTCCCTTGCGGGGTAAGCCATGCCATATGTCTGCCAATTACCAACCCACCACCTTCCTCCACACACTTCTATCCTTGCACACTTCTTTTGCTTCACTTATACTCATACACTGAGTCACACATTTCCTTTTATTCCTCATACTTTTCACGTCCCTTTTTCTCAGATTATCTCCATCCAAGTCTTGCGCGGTCTGCCTCTCCCTCTCTCACCATTCACTCTTCCTTCATATATTCGTTTGGTGATTCTACTCTCCTCCATTCTTTCTACATGTCCGAACCACCTCAGCAGACCTCTCTCATACAGATCTGTCACACTACCTTTCATACCACATTCGTTCATCACCCAATTATTCCTTACTTTGTCCCTCCTAGATTTCCCACAAACTCTTCTCATGTATCCCATCCCAACCGCATTCAAACTACTTTTATGCTTCTCCTTACACACCCATTTTTCACTGCCATACAGCAAGGTAGGCATTAAAACACTCTTGTATACAGACATTTTCACTTCTTTTGACAACCATTCATTCTTTGCAATCGACCACACACTCCCTGCCACCTTTCTACCAGCATTCACTCTCCTTTTGATTTCCCCATCTACTCTACCATTTTTACTGAACATTCTACCAAGGTATACAAATTCATCCACTACCTCAATCATTCCACCATTTATGCTAAATTGACAGTCGTTCACCTCATTCTCCCGATCAAACACAACTACCTTGGTTTTGGCCACATTTATCCTTAAGTCCATTCTCACAGTCGTATCATGCAGGCTATCTAACATTCTCTGCAATTCTCCTGGGTTCTCAGCCATTAACACAGCATCATCAGCATACAAAAGTACACGAGCATTCTCTCCACCAACCTTAACACCCACCATACACATACATGCCTGTCACACACATTTATCCATGAACACATTAAATAACCAAGGGGACATGACACATCCTTGTTGTACACCTTGCTCAACTCTAAACCAATCACTCATCATGCCATTCACCCTTGCACATGCCCTACTTCCAGTATACACTACCTTTATAGCATTCAGCAACCAACCATTCAATCCATACTCGCTCAGAACATTCCACAATTCATTACGATTCACTCTGTCATATGCTTTCTCTAGATCAACAAATGCACAGTACACTTTCTTTCTTACATCCATGCACTTTTCAACCACTTGCCTCTAGGGCAAATATTTGGTCGGTGCAACCCCTTCCAGGCATGAAGCCACATTGTACTCCCCACATTTTATCCATAGTTACCTTTTGTACTCTTTCAATCAAAACTTTCCCATACACCTTTCCAGGTATACTCAGCAAACTAATCGCTCTATAATTCTTACATTCAGTCCTATCTCCCTTACACTTGTAGAACGGTACAATCCACACATCCAACACATAAGCAAATCACCTCCATGCTTCAACAGCTCTCCCGTTATGCCATCCACACCTGCAGCTTTTACATTTTTCAACATATTCACTGCTTTGACTACCTCGTTCTTACTAATCCCCTCATATTCATTAATATTCACTCCAACAGATTCCCTCAGATTTTTAGACCCATTCACAACATTTCCATACAACTCTTCAAAATACTTTTTACAACACTCCCTTACATCACTCTCATTCCACACCATATCATCATTCTTTCCTTGAATTCCACTCACACCCTTACTCATTCCTTCCCTTGCTCTCTTCACCTATTTCCAGAACAACTTATTCCCCTCAAAATCATTCTACATTTTCTCAGCTTCATTCATCCGCAATTGTTCTTTACTCTCTTTCACAATATTTTTTGCAGCTCTCCTTTTCTCTTTATACATTTCATACAGTGCCTTTCGCTCATTTTCATTCTTAGCAGCAATCATTCTCACATATGTCTCCTTTTTCTTATTCACAGCCACTTTAACTCTCTCATTCCACCATGCATCACCTCTCATTCTTCCAACAACTGCAGTTCCACACACCTTAGTAGCACACTGCAAGATGATGCCTTTCAATCTGTTCCAAGCCTTTTCCACATTCTCTTCTCTCATTTCCTCCCTCCATTCACTCTCTTCGGCCATTAGCCTTTCTTTTAGCACACTTTCATATTCCCACCTATTCATTTGCTCTTGCAGTCTTTCCACTTTTACTCTAGTTACCTTCTCCCCTTTCCTCTTTCTCACAATCCATTTTCTCCCAAGATCTACTCTAGATACCACTAAATAGTGATCTGATCCACATTCCGTACCTCTCACAACTCTTTCTTTACCAGAGAAGCGATAGTAGCAGAACACCTTATGAGCACTTCGCCTCTGTCCGTCCGCATGTTTACTTTCCAAAACTATTGAGCAGATTTTAATCAAATGAAGTGTTCCTTATTAAAATCTATCGCCAAATTGTGTTTTTAATTACAACTTCCACTTTATTTAAGCACCTAAATAAACATACTCGTATCTCATTAAATTGTATCTGTCAAACAATTAAATAGTACCATATTTTTATCTTCCTAGGTCTTACAGGCTATGTAATGTATAGATTAAAAAATGTATTCAGATGGAGGACAACATTTACCACTAAAACGTTCTCCGGACCATATAATAACTGCTTATAGTTTTGGAGATAAAAATTTGATAATATCCCAAGTATATAATATCACATATTTTGTTTAAATCAATCGCTAGAATTCTATTGGCAAACAACAATTATAAAACCATATTTTTCTCTCTCAGACACTTATATATGTATTCCATTTATGGCATATTCCTACTTTTCCTTTTCTTTTAATCACAACAGTTATAACAGCATCTCTCCGCCCTGAGGTCGAAATTTTAACGATCAACTTCTTAGCGCAATGCTCTTTAATTATTTCATTATATCATCTATATCAATTATGAACATTTTCGCCCAATTGTGATTTAGAGTTTTGTCTGTCCATTAGAACTTCCACTTTATGTAAACACTTACATAAACTTACACTCGTATCCCATTAAATGGCATAAGTCAAGCAACAATGAAATACCAAACTTTTCTGTCCCTATCTCTTATATGATCTGTAAGGTATAGATTAAAAAATTTATTCGGAGAGAGAACAAAATTTACTACAAGAAAGTCCATGAGACCGCATACTTATGAGTTATAGTTTCGGAGATAGAAATTGTAGAAAAACCCATGCAAAACCTCGCATATTTTGTTTACATCGATCTCTAAGATGCTTCTTTTGGCAAACAAAAATTAAAATCATGTTTTTCTATCCTACGCCCTTATATGATCTGTGAGGTATAGTTTTAAAAATTTATTCAGATGGGGGACAACATTTACAACAAGATAGATCATGAGACCACATAATTACTAGTTATGGCATTGGAGATAAAAATTCTAGAATATCCCAAGCAAAACATTGCATATTTTGTTTACATCGATCACGAAGACGGTTCTATCAGCAGAAAACAATTAAAAATCCATATATTTATCATACATGCTCTTATATGATCTGTGAGGTATAGATTTAATAAACCATTTAGATAGAGAACAACATTTACTACAAGATAGTCTCCGAGACTATATAATTACGACCTAAGGTTGATTCACACTTAACGACATGGCAAAGATACGGGACGGTAAAGACACGGGCCGACAACAACATGATAACTACCCCAGTCTCTGTTCCTTTGTAAGCGAGAAAACCATTGCGCACGTCCACACTAGGACGGCAAAGACATGACACGACTTGTCAAGGATTCTTTTTGAGCATTTTCGCTGCCGTGTCTGTAGCGCATCGTGTCATTGCCATCCTAGTGTGGATGTGTGCATTGGTTTTCAATCCAAGGCCTTCGTGTTGTTTTCGTCCCATGTCTTTGCCATATCGTTAAGTGTGAATCAACCTTTATAGGTACTTTCTGAGATAAAAGTTCAAGAATCGTCCAATCTTTCGATACTGTTTCATACGCATTTTCCATAAATAATGCCTTTAAAATCTCTGTGTATACCATTTATGGAGTATACTTTTCCATCTTGTTATGTAATGTATTCAGAACAGCTTGCGATTTACCCAGCCTCCCCGATGCGATTTCCAATCTTTGTTTGCTATTAATTGTTAGGATTTGAAGTAATTTAAAAAAAATTTATATTGCATTTGTGTTTAATTGTAGAAAGCAATAAAACTGCATTACTTTTCATTTAGGTTTTCATTATTTAATTCCACAGATTTTTATAATTATTTTTTATTGAACAAAAAAATTACTTTCTAATCAACTTTGTAATTCTTTTATTTTACCTAACGTTATAACTCTTATCATTTTTTGCATGAGTTTTCAGAAAATTGCTACATATTGGGTCTGAATATTATAGTCTGGTCTTTCCACCATCATCTTAATACAGTAAACCCTCGATTTAATGGACCTTGGTTTAGCAGATTTCGTATTTAACGGACAAATCGTGGCAAAGGCAATAATTGACATCCCCAAACAATGGACCTAGTCCGTTGTTTGGCGAATCAGTCCAGAGATTGTTTGATGCTTCACCTCAAAATGGGTGTTCACTGTTATACACAACATGTTTTTTGCACAGGCTGTGTCTCAATGTTCTCCAAGCATGTTCTTGATGGGATTCACGTCGGAATCTTGTCTTATAGTGACATCAAAATGATGTTTGAACACGAGAGATCTAGAACAAGAACGCGAAGATGTGTTCTTGTTTTCCATTCTTGACACAATCATGGCCTAAGGTGGGTCTACAGCTGGCCTGAAGGTTAAAATTGTAGCTACTACTGCAAAAATTGTGAATTATGATTGCCTGTTATCCATAAAACATTTACAGGAGAGAAAAACTCAAAAGTTTCCGATATTAGTTTCAATTTGGCCACAACAGCGCTATTTCAAAGTCTCAAGATCGCAAGAATGTTCTTGGGGAACAAGGCCAATGAGAACGATCTTGAACAATGAGACACTGCCATATTAGGCTCTTCCGTGGAAGGATAATTCCATCTACGAAATGGCACGGCATGTAAGGGAAGCGATGTTTAGTTGTGGGCTTAGGCTGCATTCACACTACTGGTAATGCGGTGTGTTGCGATTGCAAGCGGTGCGATGCGATTGCAAGCGAATACTGCAAACGCATACTGCAAACGCATTATGATTCAAACTTGTGAGACAAGCTACATAAGCATTATTCTTATTTTATTATTATGAAGAGAATCTAGGGGATATAAATTATCCCGTTAAGTACCCGTTATAATAATAATCCATTGTATACATGATATGATCCATACATTGGTTCGCAGATGGTATTGAATGCCAGCCAGCCAATCGTGGCTTCTGATGCTTATGAAGTCCATGGAGTTTTTTAAGAGTGCCATCGGAGTTCTCAGAAATATTGATTAAATTCCAGTGATTTGTGACAAATAAATGAAAAAATAGGTTATTTTATGGCAAAGTCAGTGAATCGATTCAGATATAATAATACCATACGAAATTCGCGATATTTCAGTGTTGACGTATTTTATTAAAATATCAAAAAAAAGTTTTCTGGAATTAAAAAGTTATGTGATTGTTTTAAATACAATTTTATATCGTATATTCGTGCAAATGCGGTATTTTATACATTAACCCTTTCAGGGCGTATGATGCCATATGGCATCAAATGTTTGTAATAGTCCCAGATCCCTCTTTTGGTGAGAATTTTAACCAAATCGATGTCGAATGTAGTGAAAGCGTTTTATCAATGAAACACTGTGTTTTTCTGAGATTACACTTTTTGCGATTTTTTTTCAGCATTTGATATTTCTCCGTGCTGCTTTAAAAATTAGTTTGAGGTAATATTTTATATTTTTAGTTTTGCTTTGTAAGATAAGAATTACCACCCGCTAAAAATTCTTATGTTTAATTTAATGTTTATAATATCGTGGTTTCGTCTTTTTTAAAAAAATTTCTATTAATATCTTGTATTTATTGCCTTAATTTATGATTCCATATGGCATCATCTGCCTTCCAATGAAGTATACCTCTTAGGGGCAGAATGCTTGTACATAGTTTATTTCCATTGATTCTCTAATTAATTGTTGCGAAACAAAGTAATAATTCTTTTTTACTAATGTTGCTCTGTGATTGAAGAGCATAATTATACTTTTACTAAGTTAATATATTTCGTTATATATATACTTATACATAATTACTTAATTTCTTAGATAAAAAACTTCTCTAATTCTTCACATATTATTTTTAATTATCTTTTGTTTCGTAATTTTTGCTTACCTTCAGATAAATGTCCCTATTTTGTTCTTTATTGTATATATATATTATTTTGCATAAAATATTTCAATTTTTATTGTTCAGACTTTCCAATTGTTATTACCAAATGTCTTCAATTTGTTTGGGCATATTATCTATCTCTTTTTCTTTTCTTACATTTTCTAGTTTGTTGAATTTTTACTCATGTCAAAAAAAGAGGAAAGGATTTTTAAATGCAGAGAAGCAAGGAATATGCAAAAACTCTTCTCTGATGAAGAGATTTTACAAGTCATTTTAGATCCAGATGGTGAATTGTCTGATCTTGAATTTGAAGAGGATGAAGAACTGGCCATGAATGAAGAAGATGTCTCCTGCAAACAGACTGCTGCTGATATTTTTGAAGAATTTGATGAGGAATCCATATCCCACTCATTACTAAATAGAATAGAAGTAGTGACTAAAGGCTGTTCAACGTCACCACCAGCTGCTAATTCGCTTGACTTTTTATCTTCATCAGCAAACATTAGTTTTTATGATAAAGAATTTTATAATTGGGAGAAGAAGGAATTTTCTGTCCCAGATGTGTCCTGGAAAACTTCACTTCCACCTCCACCACCTCAAGTTTTTACTCCTATTGAGTATTTCAAAATGATATTTGATGACAACATAATAGAAAATATTACTTACCAGACTAACCTATATGCACTTCAGAATGCAGGAATTGAAATTAAAGTCAGCAAAAATGAGATGGAACATTTTCTGGGAATGCATATGCTGATGGGCATTATCAAGCAGCCATCAATTTATAACCACTGGGAAAGAGTCACGAGGTTCCCTCCCATTGCTGATATCATGTCTCGTGACCGATTCAAGACCATGAGAAGGTACTTCCATGCAAATGATAATACCATGTGTATACCTAAAGGTAAAGATGGCTATGATCCCCTATTCAAACTAAGGCCAGTTTTGGAATCTCTGAAATCAAATTTGAAAAAGATACCTCAGGAAGAAATGCAGAGCATTGATGAACAGATGGTCCCATTCAAGGGACGCCTTGCTTTCAAACAATATTTGAAGGATAAACCCCATTTCTGGGGAATAAAAATATTCAGTAGAGCTGGGGCTAGTGGTATTGTGTACGATTTTGAAGTCTACTCGGGGAAAGGATCTGTAGAAGTTGGTAAGTTAGGACAAGGTGCTGAAGTTGTTCTCCGACTTGCAGCTAATATTCCCAGGAATAAGAACTTCAAATTATTTTTTGATAGCTATTGTACAGGACTACCTATAATTCAAGAACTTCAGAGACTTGGAATACATTCAACAGGGACCATAAGAACAAATAGGCTAAAAGGGTGCAATTTGTTGAGTGATGTAGTGCTGAAGAAGAAAGGTAGGGGCAGCTCAGACTTCATGCTGGACACTAATAGTGGAATAGTGGTCACAAAATGGGTTGACAATAAAAGTGTTAGTGTTGCCTCTTCATTTTTAGGTCCAAATCCAATGAACTGCTGCAAAAGATGGGACACAAAAGAAAAATGTCACATCAGTGTTCCTAGACCACTCTGTGTTTCACAATATAACAAGTATATGGGTGGGGTTGATTTTAGTGGGATGCTTATTGAACTGTATCGGATTGACATCAGGGGGAAAAAGTGGTATATGAGACTATTTTATTATTTGCTTGACATTTCAGTAGTGAATTCATGGTTACTTTATCGTAGGCATATGCATCAGCACAGTATGAAACACAGAAAAAGTTTATTGTATTTTAAGAATGAAATTGCAAATCATTTATCATCACCTAATTCTTTACCTAAAAAAGGGGCAGACCAAGTGAAGGAAAAGAAAACCAAAAGGTAAAATTACCATTAAAATCTGTGACACCCATGCCATATGAGAGCTTGAGATTTGATGAGTTAAATCATTGGCCTGAAGCAGTTAAAGATAAGCAAAGATGTAGGTTGTGCAGTGCATATGCTAGAATTAAGTGTGTAAAATGCAAAATTTCTTTGTTTAGTCCAAAACCGTAATTGTTTTAAAACATTTCATGAAAAATGAATTAAAATCTTTTTTTGAGGGAAAATGTATAATGACCGAAAATTCACCAGATAAGGCTGATGATGCCATATGCCATCATGGCCATATTTTTATAAACAATAAATGTAACTTTGAAATAATTTTATAACATTAATATTTGAACCATAAATATAATACATATATTCCAAATAATGATCTATTATTCCATTTTTTCTAAATTCAGCCCTGAAAGGGTTAATTATCATTACCATCAGTAAAGGAAATTTTCTTATGTAGGTACAACTGTGTTTTTGGAATCGAAAAATCCCATTCGCCATTTAACGGACATTCAGCTTTAATGGATGACTCTTCCCCCCCTATTAGTCTGTTAAAACGAGGATTTACTGTATGTAAAATACCTAGGTATGTTTCTGTACAAGGGTCAGCCGTTATGCTGGGGATGAGTGTAGCACATTTTTTTATTTGCATTTTATAATTAGTTAGAATTGAAACAGTAACATGGGATTTGGACTCGTGTATGGCCAAAAGAACACCATTTAATTTTTTAAAGAGAGAATTCGAATCTGTGCCGAATTAGTGCGAGAATATATTTATAATATGAAATAATGTCTATTTTTCTAGTCTTTAACAATGCTAATTTATAATTGGCATGACTACACACTGCATTGTCGCCCCAATTTGCTTTCAGTGAATTTTAGCTTGCATTTGTTAGTAATTTTATCAAAACTAATATAGGTGGCATACATTTTTACTTTCGAGTTGTGATTATTTAAACAATGCAGTTATTATTAAAATTTAGGAAATACATCAGCTTTATCTGTCATTTTCTATTTCCAAAACTTATCTTCTTAATATATAAAACGCTTAGGTATATTAACCAAGAGACCATCTGGCATACCCTGAAGAGTTTCTCAACAGGAATGCCTCCTTACGAGCTAAAACTGAAAGTAGGTGCTGTAATCATGCTACTATGGAATCTTATGCCATCACAGGGACTCTGCAATGGAACAAGATTGACAATTACGCATCTACAAAGACACATTGTAGAGGCCTGTGTAATAGATGGATTGGATTTAGATACTGTTCTCATACCGTGCACACCTCTCATTCCATTTGATGCAAATATGCCTTTCAAATTCAAAAGAAGATGTTTTCCTATACGTTTAGCCTTTTCAACTACCATCAACAAGTCACAGGGACAGACTTTTGGCAGAATCTGCTTATACCTTCCGAAACCTGTATTCAGTCATGGGAAACTATATGTTGCTCTCTCAAGAATTCGATCATTGGACTCTAACCCTTTAACTGCTACGTTGTTAGTTCCCTTTTTGTGCTGCTGGTGCTATATGCTTAGACTATATGCTCCCCACTGATGAATACTTTTTTTCAAGCTTACTGCTTTTAACTAATAGATTTGTATCTACTTTTTTGTCAATTTTAACCCTTAGTTAGTCGCGTGAAAAAAAGTTCCGTAATTAGTCGCGTGGGGTCAATATGACCCCAAAATTATTTTTAAAGATAAGTAATAATATATTAATTTATTTATATTTTACTGGAAATAAAATCAATCTTACATTATAAAACAATTATTTATTAATAATTTTTACAATAAACATTAATTAAAATCAATTAAAACATTTTTTTGTATTTTCTAATCACTTTCCCTCTCCCCACATTCAATGCACTTCATTATCATATGGTCTTTGCAAGAAAAAGCTCCACAATTTCCACATCTAGTGGACACTTTATTGTCCTTATTGCTTGGGCAATGTTCTCATCTTCCTCTTGATAGTCCCGATCCCGGTGATGGACCTTCCTCCGCAAGTCCCTGTTGAGTGCATATGCGCTTTCGGAGATGCCTAGATATAAACTGACTCTGAGACCTCAAAATCTGTAGATCCTTTATTAATTCCTTCGATAATGATTTCAAGAAATTTCGCCTCGTCATTTCCTTTTGAACGTTTTGTTTACAAACAATAAAGGCATTTATGGCAGAAACGTTCAACAAATGAAAAAACACAGGTAACGGCCATCTTTTCGTTCTTCTGCCAACATTATAAGCAGCGCAGAGCTGATCGCATGTATCTACGCCACCTTTTGTTGCATTGTCGCATGAAGGTCGCGTTATTTTTGCGGAGATCACTCACACTTGTGGGTTAGACATCGGTCGCGGCACGGTCGCTTTCCGGCCCCCACCTACAGCATGAAGTAGTTTATGGCTGCCCCCAACTAGCAGAAAGATTCAAGCTCACTTCTGCTGTCACCAAGGATTGCCCTCGATGGGGCTTGGGGCAAAAGTTGCCTCCTCGAGCGACCCAAAGGATTCGTGCCGTACAACCGCGTCCTCCCCTATAAGTGTGAACGTACTTGGGACTTCTCCATAGAAACCCCATTGAAAATAGCATTTTTATATTTTGGTCTAAAACGTCCCAATCGTGACCGTCAAGCGACCGGTAGGAGATCCAAAAACTTTGAAGATTGCCGATCCCATTCGTGTTCGTGCTTATTCCGAAAAATAAGGGAGAAACTCGTGCTAAAAAGGGTGAGCGGTAATAAAAGGCAAACTGCTTTCTTTTAGAGAGACCACGTGCGTTTGTTTGTGACTTTTATTGCGGGTAGAAAACTATGGGAAGAAAACGGTTGCATGTGTGCGGCCGAAGTAAGAAAACACCCGGAGAATTACGAAAAGAGGGAAAAGGGTACATTGGAGGGAGGAGAGGGGGGGAGATGGGAGGAAGAGGGGTAACCAACATATAGTGAAAATTAGTGAAGTAGAAATGTATCATAAGAGAACTAGTGTTAAAACAATGAAATACTGCTTATCAGGAAAATTATTTGTATTTCTGAGGTGATAATAATAATCTGTATTGCGTTTAACCCTTCTAGACCAATAGAGAAAAAAGCAACAGGTAGAGAGATGTCAAAATAAAAGCAAATTATTTAACCTCATATATACATAACAAAAGGATACACGCCAAAATAGCACATTAAAATAGTTTAATTTTCTCAATATTTACAATATTTATACTATATATATATATATATATATATATATATATATATATATATATATATATATATATATATATATATATATCCCAACACCTTGTTGACATCCATATATATATATATATATATATATATATATATATATATATATATATATATATATATATATATATATATATAATAAATTTAAAAAAAATGCAAATTTCTCTTCTAGAATGTCAGTTTCGAAGGTAGAACAAGTTTGGGTTAGATTGACAATACATTTATTTAGATATTGACGAAAAAACATTGCTTGGGGTCATATTGACCCCACGCGACTAATTAAGGGTTAAAGAAAAACAAAAATAATTGTATAAACGTTAATTTTACTAATTAGTTAATAATTATTAATTTATAAATTAAAATATTGAAAGTTCGATTGGTTATAAACTAATATTTTTATCCTAAATATATTTGTAATATTATTTTTAGTTGATGATAAAATAAATCACTCTTCAAATGCTAGAAATCAACTGAATGACCATGTTACCCTGTACCCTTTGTTTCCCAAACAAGGAGGAACCAATTGGAATATTTTATTTACATTGCATTATATTATATTTTGAAAGTAGCGGTATATTTGGGAGAAAACCCTGTTCATAGCTTCATCAAGTTATGAGAGAGTCCACAGGATGCCTGTATTGTTTCAGGATGCAAAACATGTGTAGCAGTTACAAGAAAATCTAAAATACATCTAAAGGCGTGCATAGCAGTGGGAGCAAGTCTCTCACCTTACGTCTTTAGACGTGCATAGCAGTTAAAGGGTTAAGTGTTGTATGTGAGAAGATTGAGATCGTTCATTGTTTTCAATGAAATATATGAATAAATAAATAAAATGCATTGATTTTTAATTAATAACCTTTAAGGTCTGTTAGAACGGCATATGTTGTGCGGGTTTATGTTTATGTTTTTATGTTATGTAGAGAGAGATATTTTGTATATCGCATCAATTTTATAATACATTTTTGCATTTGAAATGTTATTAGAAAATCAGATATATTTTTGATATTTTTTATCATTAATTTTATAATTTGTTTTTCATAGCAAATGTCATTAGAAAATTGTAATTTTCCATCATACAGAGTTAGTTTTTTGAAGCTGTTGTACAGCAATATGTTCATAATGAATAATTACCATGTTTTCCCATCAATAACGTGCACCTAGTTGATAACATGCATCTTAATATTTTTAATGCTCGTTAAAATGTACAAATAACACACAATCGAAAATTTTCTGTTGATTGGTAAGGACCATTATGTAAATGTATCAACTTCCAAAGAATGTTGATTAACTAGAGAATGGCATAATTTATTTTAACCATTATTTCAGCTTTAGAGTTTGATGCCTAAAGAGGCTTTTAGTTAATTACTGTGTACAAAAATGGACTGGGTTCTAGAACAGAAACATTTCATTTCTCAGGACTTAAATGAAAAGCTGCCCAAAAGATTAAATTTTCTTTTGCCCATCGCTGATTTTGATTGTTTAAATCTCTCTGAAAAAATTATTTAAACTTGAAAATTTGTTGTTTTTAGCAATGAAAAATCTTTAGTCATCCAATTTAGCAGTTTTATGTACATTAAGGCTTTTAAACAGAATGAGTGGAAATATTGTGAATTTGTTAACTAAAGAATACTAGGCGTTAATAAATTTTTTAGTCCCTTTTTAAGTATTCACTTGTTTGCCTATGTATAACAATGTACCATATATAATCGATTGTAAGCAAACCTTTTTTTACCTTTTTATCTTCTTAGAAATTGCCATTTGGCTTAGAATCGGTGTCTTAAAAATCAATGAAAGAAAAAGTAAGTAATCAATGCATTAAGGGACATTTTCATAAGAATGGTAGCGCGGAATGTGAGGAACGTTGGCGCCACAAGAGCCCTATACTGTTCTAATGCTGAACAATGCACGCGAGAAACAAATAAATATGGATGAGCATCGAGCGCATTCGATGATTTTGAAAATAATTTCGACATAGGTGCATATGTACCCTATTATATTAGTTCTGATATGTTCAATGCACTTTGGGATATCTTCTTTCATATTTTTCCTTCTTCGCACAGCAAACATCTTGCTTACTGTGCACGGAAAGATGGCAAAATGTTCGTAGTTACATTATAACTCAAGATATAAGTGGAAGTAAACAATCTACTTAAAATGTTTGAAAAAGAA
Organism: Tanypteryx hageni; assembly: GCA_028673005.1. Classification (NCBI taxonomy): domain Eukaryota; kingdom Metazoa; phylum Arthropoda; class Insecta; order Odonata; family Petaluridae; genus Tanypteryx; species Tanypteryx hageni. Next base: position 4,768,030 of record CM054116.1, on the reverse strand, counting down.
TCATAATGACTGAACACAAAAAAATAAATTATGTAAAAAGTGTGCCATGTCAAAGTAGTCAAAATCGTGAGACAACTAGCACTCGTATGCGTAAGAAGCTGCATACTTTAGATATGTATGTACACAATGTTTCGTTTGACTTTTTATAAACATTTACATTGTTTACTATGTTGATTCAGTGTGTCTAGTATGCGCATACTGGGATTCCCTGAGCCAACCGTCACTTCCTCATGCCGTAAATTTCAGTCCTTCATTGTGGTGAGATTTTTAGTTTTTTACAATGACCCCATTGTGAAACGAACACATTTTGTGAAATTTAAGAGGCAAGTGATCACAGTTGCAGAAGAAACATCTAATCTTGCTGCACAACGGCGTTACAGGATTGTAGAGTCGAATGTGAGATGACGAAGGAGAGAAAAAGAGAAGCATTTATACATTTTAATATTTTTTACACCAAAGATCTGTGAAAACCAAAACATCTGTACAGCCTACAATAAATTTTCCTTATGTGCCCTTATGGAAAGTGAGGGTCGACTTACAATCGGTATCAGCCTACATTCGATTATATACGGTATTAGTTCATTGCATAGATAACGCATGTATTATTTACTGGAATATCCGCTAATTAACAATAATTGTCATATACTTCATTTTCTTGACTTTAAATTAGTCTTTAAAAATGGCCTATCATTATATAAGTTACGAGACAAAAATAGTAAATTTTCTGAAAAGTAAAAATCAACTGGATTAAGTGCTGGTCTGGTCGCAGAATGCCTCTCTTGCGCTATGCGAGGCATGCCTGTAGTGTATTACCTTGACAAGTTCCTAAAACTCTTCATGATTACGAAAGCTTAACCAAAACATTTCTTTACATCAAATGAGATCCGACAAAGCTAAACAGTTGAATAATGGAAATATAGCTCATGTATCCACTAGAAGTTTAAATAGTAGCATCTATACTTATGGAAAAATAATAAACTGAAGATCTTTGATGATGATCGGCCAGCGCAAAAGTAAACAAAAAGTGAATACAAGTGTTATTACGATTCAGTAGCACTGCCGCAGCTTCAGACACATTACTGTAGCTGAGGTAACAACAGCAAAATAACATTGGAGTAACAAATGAATAAGAATGGAAAGGTGTAATTCATTGTAACTTATCTTAAACCTTACGTTTTATGGGATAAATTATTTGACAAAAAATATGTATTTAATTATTTGATTCAACTTTTCTCAATATTTTTTTCTCAGATGAGTATTTAACAAAATGCATGCGTGGTACGTTGCAAAATACATGTACGTCTTCATGTAAAGTGGTCATTATTATCATCTGATTTTAACCAAAATTGGAATTGGTCAACAAATTTTAGTAAAACTCCCCAATACCAAATTTCATCGAAGTAAGTTCTAGAATTGAAACATGCAGACGCATGGAGACGACCTCCCCATATGCATTTACTTTGTGCAAAGAATGCATAAAAACGTTCATGAAAATTATAGTTGTCATGAACCTAATCTAACCCAACCCAAATACTCATTTACACCGAACCCAATGAAAGTTAAAATTCTGCCATCCAAAGTGAACCCAACGCTGCACATCTCAACAGTAACGTTAACAAGTTTTAAACTTCCAGTGTTAACATCAATGCAAAAGATCGTCAAATTGTGGCAAACCAATGTAAAAAACATAGTAAAAGTGAACAAGTGAAATAGAAATAAAGCTAATAAACGTATAAATAATGACATCTGTATTTAATTAGAGTGGAAGGACTATCACTGAACAGAGTGAACTATGAATGAAGGTGAGAAAAATTTTGGGACCATAATTGAAGACCATAGTATTTAGGAGCTTTATTTAAAAAATTTTAGTCCCGAGATGCCAACTGCACTATATTGAAAATGTGCTAAAATAACATGCTAAAAGAGACATACTTGTATATATTTGTACATGTAGTGGCAACTAGATGTTTAAAGAAGCCCAGTGGACACTTGCTAATAGGAGAGCCACTGGGGTGTGAGAGAGAGAGGCACATGGTGTAATTACATTGTTGTTGAGTTGTCTTCTTTCTGTGGCTAACAAAATGTACCACCTGAAAGCTCCCTACTCTTTCAACATCTAGTTGCCACCCATATTTGTTTACTTTTCTATTCCTTATGCCTTTATTTATATGTGTGTGTGTGTATTTATGTATTAATAGTTGTTGTTGTGGTTAGATATGGACGATTTGTGAAGAATAGGGAGGCTGGTAATCAAGCAGCTGCCACTCTGAGTCAGGATACCAGTAAAGAAGCTGATGAGTCCTTGATTGATTTAAGTGAAGAAGCTGCTGCAGCTCCGCTTCCTGTTGCAGCTGGTGTTCTGGGCACCAAGCTAGCTGGTCTTAGTAAGTTAATGTTTTGTCTTATGTTATTTTATAATTTGTTCTTGATAATTCTGTTATATTATGTTTTGGGTATGTTTACGAATTCTCTATCTACTATAAAAAATTTTCTCCCTCCTTGTTACTCACAGATGGAGAGGAGTTTAAATTGTATCAATCGTGCATACGTTTAAACGCACATCAAATATAGGTGCTAATGGCTAAGTGTACCATTAAGTACATGCTGGGTGATAATACTGCCTATATAATCTTAGAGATCCAAGATACCTACCAATCTTTGTCATCTCTGATGGATAACTAAACAATGTAATGATTGAGTTATCATGGAGATAGTTTTACCCTAAAGGATGACTAAGTTGAATATTCTCTTTCTCCACTCCATGACTCACCCTCTGCAATGAACCTTTCCTACATGTCTTTCAAAACTATTCCCAACTTTACAGCTTATGCCTGGCTGCATAGGATCTTTGGATCGCTTTATTCCATCAATTTCTTGCTCACCATTTGAGAAGGAGGAGTTTTCTTCTATGTATCCCTTCGAGGACATCCGTTGGGGCAGTTTGATATTAGCTTGGCTAGTTCCGTCCCAACACCCACATTCAGAAACGAGAAAATTGATCTGCTACTATAGTTCAGTGGTAGAATATCTGCCCAGCAAGTGGAAGACCCAGGTTCGATTCCCAGTCATAGCAGACTTTTTTCTCGTTTCAAAATTATTCCCATAACAGCCACTACTAAAATCACGTGATTGCTACGAAGGTGAACACGTGACTGTATATCACTGTGTACTATGCACCTGTAGGGGCTATTCTGCAACATGTATTATTCGCTTCACTCTAACACTCGAGTGGTCAAGCTGTGGCACAAACTGCCAAATTGTTTACTTAGTTATGGGATGAGTTAAGGGAGGGTCAGGATCCAAACCATTATTTTATGCCTTTTTTACTTTCTCCATACGTACTATAGGGGAAAGTATTGTTTTCATGAAAAAAATCGATTTCGAGATTTCAACGGAAATACACGTTTTAAGTTCCCCTGAACATGTTTTGACCATTTTCTCGATTATGTCTATGTATGTGACAGTTATTTGTGGGTGCTCTAACTCAAAAACTATTAACCAGGTCTACTTGGAATTTTATATTTAAAATTTTTATAAAAGTCATAGGAATTGATTAGTTTTTGGTAAAGATTGGTCAACCAGAAGTGGGTGTATACTCTTGGCACTTATCCATTTTTTTTAATATTAGCTTTAATATTTGATTAATCTAAAAACATATTGGAATAAATGTTGTAGGAAATTTAATTTTCTAAAACCTTTGTTTGAAACATTTTTCCATATAATGCATTGTTTAACACTTTCATTGCACATGAAAAATTACAATGTTTTCCCGTGCTGACGTACATTATTTTAATATTTTTCTGAAAAAGTGTATTTTTATGCATCAATGATATAAATAAATACATTTTATTAAGTTTTTCATCATTGGTATGTTTTCATTAAAAGTGTTCGACTAAAAAATTTTTGGAAAAATGACCAGGTAAGAACACGTAAGAATGAACTTTTTGACATGCAGGCTTTTATTATTTTGGGAAATAAAATTAGAAAAAACTGACCTACAACCTACCTCTTATTCTATCTGTCTATGATCTTATTCTACTCATCTTTTTCGTATACAACTCAAAATTGCTCATATTAATGAATAACATATTTCGGAGTAATATTTTCGTTTTAATGACAACTGCTTAGACGACGATCTAATTGTCAAAACTTGAGCTCAGATTGTTGTCCCAAGGCTAAATGGCATTTAGTAAATGCCGCCCCCCTCCCATACATCAAAGATTGTTTATCTTGACAACTAAATGCTGCAAGAAACAAAATCAATATAAATTGTCATAGTTAAAATAATTTATTTAAAGTTGATATTTTTAAATTCCATTTTTTATTATTTGAACCCGTCATTTTTGACGGAAAATATACAAGTATATATTTAAAAGTAAAACTTGGAAGTAAATATTTACAGAAATACCAAATTAAGTTTAAAATTTTTTTCAAAAACATACAAAATTAGAAAATAAATATTTACAAAAATTCAATGCTAAATTTTTGCACAAAAACAGAAAATTAGAAAATAAATATTTAGAAAAATATACATTTTAACACCAAAAAAAAAATAGAAAATATATATTTACAAATATACATATTTCACATTTTACACACATTCAACTTTCTATGATACAGTAGAAAGCAAGGGCGAAGGCAGAGGCCTTGCTCATCAGGACATTCAGGGCAAATCGTGGTGATGGTTTTCCTAATCCCCTTTTCATGACACACACGACACCTCTTTTGTTTTCTCCTTGATCCTGTGGCTGATGTGAAGTTTGGGAAATGTGAATCGATGGCTTTAGGAGTTGAAGGCGTGATACCAGGCCAGAGGTATAAGGTATAAGAGACTCTATTACCTCCAACCGGAAATCGTACAATGTTTTTTTGTGGCCACTGTATCTCCTGTACAAAAAATAGCTATTAATGAGCATCAACTGGACTATATGAAGTCCAAGTTTTTTGTACCATTTAAGAGATTTGTGCTCACAAGGGTAGTAGGCCACAAGCTGGTCGCAGTGGTCAATACCTCCCATAAACTTATTGTATTGTACCACTGCTTCTGGCTTGGTTCTCATAATCCCTCTCTTATTCGTCACCTCCTCCTCCTGAATTCTGAGCTGATCATGAGAACATCTCCCCTATCCTTCCACTTGTGAATGCAAATCCCCCTATCCTTTCTGCGGTCGATAACCTCACCTTTTTTTTATCTTTTGGGATAATACTTTGGTGGGGTTACCTTTTCTGTTAGCTCTTAGAGCCCCAGCACAATATACTTTATCGTCTAGGAGGTCTTGTGCCAATTAAACGCTATTGTAATAATTATCCATATAAATTGAATGGCCAACACCCTTTAGACCATCCAATAATTTGTGCACAACATTATCAACATGCCTACCTCTTTGTCTGCAGCCCCCGAGTATACGATGACTTGTATTGCCAAACCTGAGGATTCCATCAGCATATACAGTTTAATTCCGTATTTATGACGTTTTCCCTGTATATACTGATGGAAAATTAGGCAGCCTCTCCATAAAACCATCGATTCATCAATTCTTATTTCTTTGGTGGGGGAGAAAATGCTAGACATATTATTGTGGAATATGTCTAGCAAAGGCAGGATTTTATACAGCCTATTTTTGGACTTCGGTTCGTTTTCCTCGGGATTTTTAGCGAAATGAAGTGTTTGCAAAATCCCGAGGAATGTCTCAACTCACGTGGTTAGAAAAACAGGTTAGGTTGAATAGCCTGCCCTTCTTCCAATAGTCGTTCAAATGGCTCAATGGAATTGTTCCCATGTGAAACAGGAGGGGAGAGGACAAAAGGGGTGTCGTGGTGAAAGAATGGGTATCGGAGAAATTTACCTCACCTCTTTCTGCCCTTGAGCCAAAATCCCTTATAAATAAAACACTCATTAAGAAAGAAAATAATAATATGTAACTACATAAAAAGATTAGAAAAAAGCCAAATGAAATCACTACATTAAAAAAATTATGAATTACTTACCTTAAAGTTCAGCTGGATAAACAAACATCAAACGCATGAAATCAAAAACAGCTGCTTCTACTAGTAACGTTAGGTATTAACTGAATGCATAGTAGCAAAAGAGCGCATCTGCTAGACTGCGAGCAGCCCCAAGAAGCGAAAGAACTGTTACGAAGACGGTGACATCTTAAGATGACACCCGCCAGCGGTGAAGGCATTCCATGACATCTTAAGATGTCATCCGCATGGAAAATGTTAAGAGATATCGCCACCTACCGATGACTATTGTTAACAATTGACGCTTAGTTATGTCTATGTAACACTCCTTTTTATTTTGTTAATTGTTGGAGCTTCATGGCTTTATCCAATATCTTTAAATTTTTCTCACAGTTCCTTAAAATATTCATTATCATTTAACCTATTTGGAATTTTTAAAAAAATTACAGGTATGGAGAGTCATGTGGTGGCCACATCAGATTTTTGTGTCAGTATCCAACAAACTGGTTACGTGTTTTGAGACTAAAAAGTTCAGCGTGAAAATAAAATGAATTGAAACCTGACAAGGTTGTTTTCATTGCGCATAGTACATCGCTGGCCTTGTGGTGTCATTAATTTCTAACTATTATTTTTATTGAATTGGCTTTTCTTAATTTTTTTACTCTATTCGTTTGATACGCATTGAAAATTATCATGTTATTACTTAGGGCACAACAATTCGTTGCCGAAGAATATTATCTTAGGGAACAACAGGAGCTTTCGGACGAAAACAAAAGTGATGACACTGATGAGGAAGAAAATATTTCCCACAGTGATCATTACAGCTACTCCAATCAAACGATTTCAGATGATGATATTGGTGAATCTACTTTGGGTAGGGTTGCCAACTTTTAAATATGAACATACGGGACAACTTATTTTCAGTGGCAAGAATTTTGTTCAGTTATTTCAATTTTTTATTTAACTTAATATTGACGATATCATTTAAACTAGCAGATATGAGAAATCCGGTACAAATTGATTATTTGAAGATTATTTTCATGATGTAATGTGAAAATCCGACATTTGTGATAGTTTTGGTAAGTCTGGTCATCTTATTTCCCAGTCCAGCAACTATATATATATATATATATATATATATATATATATATATATATATATATATATATATATATATATATACATTAACTAAAGGAAAAGAAAAGGTAGTGATGAGGGTGGCAACAAGGTGTTGAGGGAAGCCCAGCGGACACTTACCAAGTTGAGGACCAAGCTGGCAGGCTGCTGGGGGTGTCGAAGAGACACGTAAAACACACGAACACAAAAACACACGCAAGCTTATCGGGCCTATGCCCTTCTTCAGTGAAAGAGTAACGTAAAGTGACACACTGGGCGGGGAACGACAGGGTGATATGGGAAGGTTGATGATTGGAGGAGGTGGGGAGTAGGAGGGGTGGATAGCCAATAAGGAGGGAGTGTGATAAGGGAAAGTGCGAATAACTACAATGTAACAAGGAGACATTGTAAGGGGGCTAATAGGGTTAGCGGAGGTTGAGGCCAGGCGGAGAGAAAGAGTCGAGAAGATGGATATGTACTAGTTCCCAGTGTCGGAGAAGTGGGGCAGGAGTGTCATAGGGTAAAGCTATATATATATATATATATATATATATATATATATATATATATATATATATATATATATATATATATATATATATATATATATAGCATATATATATATATATATAGCATATATAAAGCATATATGTATATACATACATATACATATATATACACACAGGGTGTCCGGAAACTCCTGCATAATAAGCTAACCACGTGATTCCTTGCATTAATACGAGTCGAAAACATATTATTCGTTTAAGTGTCAGATGCTTCGTTTCGTCAGAAATCGCACTTAAAAATGAAACGGTCTGGCAACACCGCACAGTAATACTCAACAGATAGAGCTTTTCTACGCTCATGGTCTTCGTGTTCCAATAGCACCGTGATAACGCCTTTGTTTTTCGTGCAAAAGGTTCGTGGTTCGAATCTCTTATCAGGTTCTATTGTTTTTATTTTTTTATTGATTGGTTTCTGGTAATTTTTCTGTTTTTATTTGTATTTTATTTTTTTATTTTTTATATTAAAATCTTTTGTGATTTCTGTCTTTATTGTTTTCTCTCATTTCTTTTCATTCAGGTACATTAAAGTTCATGGTAAACGAATACAGTAATCTTAACAAATGAATAACATTAACCAAACAAACGTAAATAATGACATAAAAAATTACTTGAACTTCTTCTTCTTTTTCTTGGTGAAGGCATTTAGACATCTGTAATCTACAAGTCGGTCATCTCCCGTCTTCTTTCGAACCAGTAATGCTGGACTAGCATATTTGGATGTTGATTCTCTGATTAATCCCAGCTGACAGAAGCTATTGTACAGTGCTGTTTACCACTGTGTGTTGGGCATATGGTAGTTTGTAAGGTTTTTGCTTGACCACATCGTTGCTCGTAAGCCCAATTTTCATTTTGATGAGCTTGGTGTTGCCAGTCTCGCTCATATTTTGTGCTAAGCACTCTCGGTATTCTATGAGGTTCTGTAATTTTGCACGATTGTCCTCTCCAGTACTGTCATCACAAATTATTTCATCAGGAGGGATGTCATCCATAAAATCAACTATATCTACAATCTCGCATGGTGAGTTAACGTTTATGTCACTCTTTCGGTTCCGTTGGATCTCTAGTCTGCCCTCAGTCTTTACTATTCTTATCCCTGACTGATCAAGAGCACTCAATCCTTCCAACAATCAAGTCTTTTTCTTGGGTCTCATCTGGCACAATTATAACCTCAATGTTGTTGTCTATATTGCTCATTGTTAGTCAACATTCTCGTTCCTAGAGATTGGCACTCTCCTTTCCTGAACCCTTTTAAATGTTTTGGTAATTGACTCCCTTGGTGGTTAATTTTTAATCGATTAGTGGTTGTTTTATTCATTGTGAAACAGTCCCTTCTGAGATCAATAAACCCATTAACCCTTTATATAAATGTAAACCTTTTTGTGGTATTTGTCACCTCCTGGGCTGTCCTCTCAGGAGGTCTTCTTGATGATTGTCGTGGTGCTCACGGTAAGTTTTTCATCACCCTTATTTCCCTATGGACAGTGTTTCAACAGGTGTCCCTCAGCACCACACTGAAAACATTGTCGGACTTTTGTAGGATGTTGACAGTCTCTAGCAATATGTCCTTGATTGTTTCAATTATAACATGTCACTTTGTTGTAAGGATGCCGAAAGACATCGTATAGTCAGCTGCAGCGCCACACTCATTATTTACTCTATGGGTGAATCAGGCCCTTAAGGCATGCTATCTCATGGCAATGCGCCCTTAGGGTGATTCCCCGCTCGCTCAATCACCCACTTCAGGGGATGACTAGCGTTTGACCTTTGTATCTCATGTTAGTATATAAGCGCGGGTCATCCCTGAGGCTGGGCGGTGTTTCCTCGCGACTCCTCTGTCAGTAGGATCGGCTGTGTTAGCGTCAACCTTGACCGGCTAGCCCTTCCTTACGGGACTAGGATCGCCCGCCCATCCGAGCTCCCTCGTTCGTTGGTCCAGCTACGTTTCTGTCAAACCTCGACCGGCTAGTCCGCCTTCGCGGGCTACGTTTGCGTCGAAACTGACTGGCTAGCAGCTCCTACGAGACCAGGGTCACCAAGGCGCCCCGTGCCACCTCCCCCTTGCAGGATTTAGCTGAGTAAGCATGTTGGGTATTACTGATCACCTGTTGTACTCTATGTAACTTTTGGGTATTACTGATCTCCTTTTGTATCCTATGTAACGCTTGGCAATATATTCCTTCTCGCACTAAAACGTCTTATGATTACTCGACACTCCCTATGTCACTACGACATATTGGTGTCAGGTGTGGGGTCGTATGGAGTTGGAGTAAGAAATGTTCGTTAAGAAATACACTCGAATTGAAGTTTTTGAAAGGCCAACGATAAATTTTGTAGACCAACAATTAAATGTTTAAAAATTGGAATTTTACATCACCAATTTAACTTATTTTTCGGATAGACCAGTGTATAGACGTATACTTTAAAGAAATCCGCGTTTGACGGCCTAACATTAAATAAAATTAATATTTTGAGGATATTGCAAATTTTGTTTATTCCTATAACCGTAGGTGTCACATTGATTCGCTAAACGGATCAAAAGGATGTTACGACATTCTATCGGAAACAGGCGGCGGAAGGCAGTAATGCATGGATTGAACGAACCGAAATTTTTTCTTCTTCCTTCAAATGGTTGAGAAATCTAACGAGTAAAAATGGCAAACATTTGTGAGCATTGAAACTGTTAAACCAATCTCTTTATATTCTCCTGTTATTTTCTTCTTTTTCACTTATTTTTCTCACGGTATGCAATATTAAGTAGTTAACAAAGGAATTTTTTTTTTCTTCGTTTCCCTAATGTTGGTCACTGATTAACGTTCTTATGCATTTTTCGGTTTTCGTGATGATTAAGTAATTTTTTTACTCTAACTTGACCCCACTACAAGTGTCGAGTTTTGTAAGATGTTTTCATGTATTTAAAATTTTGAAACGCGACCGAAGAATTCTGTCATTATGGACTGGTTGCGTACAGATACGCCACGGTGCGATCACCATTTTCTCCTACTTTGGGAGTCTCACCCAGTACAAACTCAAGGTTTAATTAATTTCACACCCTCCGTAAACACTATACAGCCCCAGGGCAGTAGTGTTGATCCTCAAAACGGTGCGATCGGTTTTCAGCCGGCAGTACAACCTGCCGCAATAGGAAGCCAAATTCATTTTATCCCAAATTTTAGTGGGGACGATGAAATAACAATCGATAAATTTTTGGATAGTGTTCGAATCACCAGCCACCTGAGTGGCTGGAGTGAAGCTCAGACATTAGGTATAGCCCGCCTACGGCTGAACGGTACTGCCGCCGATTTCGTAACAGCTAACCCCCATGTAACACAATCGTATGAAAATTTCTCAACACATCTTAAAAGGAGATTTTCTTCAAGGGTATCCCCAATTACACTTGAGAGAATGTTCAGCACCTGCATACAAAAACCACTAGAGAGTGTCGCTGAGTTTTCGACTAGGTTGCGGAATATCGCCCATAAACTACGTCAGTCAGGTAGCGATCCAAACTCCGAGGCAACAAAGAAAATAACAGATAATAGACTTCTCGCGCAATTTTTGATTGGGTTGAAGGAGGAAGTCGGCAGATTTGTTTTAGTCCGTAACCCCAAAAACATCCTAGAAGCGGAAGAGTATGCCGCCATCGAGGAAGCAAACGCGAGAAATTACACATGCAGGAATCAGGAAATTAACTCGCTACAACACTCTTGTGCGTTAGCACCCCAACCGTTCCCTCAGAGCCAACCCATGACATTGCCTCAGTTCGCGCCGCATCAGCAATATGTGACAAATCAGGATGCCCAAAATTTTCATTTTCAGCCAATGCCTCAGCCACTTTTGAATTGCACATGTCAGTGTAACGCCGTACAAGCCCCTCAACACCCTCCTTCAGGAAGGCACGTACGCGCCGCTCGAACCCAAGTGTCAAATACACAAAACGGGATACGTACCTGCTATCACTGTGGGAAAACCGGACATTTTGCCCGCTTCTGTCGTTTCAAAGAGAAGAGCCAATCTCGCGAATGTTTCAATTGCGGTGACGCTACACATATCTCCAAGGACTGTCCTCTCATTCTCTGCGGTGTGTGTAAACAGAACGGGCATCGGCCTATTAATTGTCCTACTCGTCTAATTCCCCACAATTCGGGAAATGGCCCAATCCCGGCCAACCGGTCGGGAATGAATTAATTCTGGCAGTAACACCTGAAGCCGGTTTGACTGTCTCAGTTCGTATATTAGGAGTACAATATAACTTTCTTGTCGATAATGGAGCAGCCGTAACCATCGTTAGCAGTAAGAATTTTCCATTCGGTAAACTCAAAATTTCCGAATATCACTCTCCAGTTAGGAGCGCTTCAGGTCATGCCTTACCAATCATCGGTCAGTGCTATGTTCCATTTGTTAGAGACTGTAGCCCATACCCACATGATGCCCTGATAGTAAATCTCGGTCATAGAAATTATGATGGAATTCTTGGCCTCGACTTCATGATCCGTTATGGGAGTAGTATTTTGTTTGACAATCGCAAAATAAAAATAAGTGAAGGTCATGAAACAAATTTGAAGTATTGCAATAATAGTACTAGGAGTCATGAAGATTGCACTGAAGATTTAATCTCTTTTGAAGTAGAAGTCACGGAACCCAAATCCTTTATCAACATCACTGTAAACGAAAATAGTTCTGCCTTAGTCTCAAACGACTTGACATCATTTGATAGCGAAAATGGGGAAGTTTTTTATGTTGAAGAAAAGACCGCGCATATAGTAGACATATTTGGATCGAGTATAATAGAGTCTGGTGAAGCCGATGTCCTGCCGTCAGTTGTTGATTTTAGCAATGGTGCTTGTAGTTATACTGACGATGTCCAAGAGACTGCCACCGATTCCAGTTGTAAGATAGATGTGTGTCACTATTCAAATGTGGAAAGTGGTCTGAATGTAGCTGTTACTAAAGAGTCAATTAAAGTACCTCCTTTTTCGCTTGTGTTGTCGAAAGCAAAACTGGATAACTTGCATGGTAAAGAAGTCTGTGTGATTGAGGACGACCAAGATATAACTATTCTCCCAATTATAGCCACAGTGACACCAGATGGCACGGTTCCTATACTTATGTGCAATCTACGTGGTAGTACTCAAGTATTAAAAAAGCACTACAGGATCAATGTCGAGCTATTCACCAACGACCAAAATGTACCTCTTGTGAACGAGATAGATACAGGCAATGCAGAGTTATGGCCCGAACCTCCCATTGTTGAATATTTGCTTTCACTTTTTGACTTAAAAGACGCTCCGGTCGAGGCTGTTGAGCCACTAAAACAGTTCATTAGGGAATATGCGGATATTTTTATTCATGGCAACGTCCGCTTAGGGTGCACCAACATTGTTAGGCATACTATAGATGTTGACGATTCGAGACCAATCAAGAAGCGACCATATCGAGTACCCCATTCTCAGCGAGCCGCTCTGGACAAAGCTATCCAAGACATGTTAGGTCAAGGCATCATATCCCCTTCCACAAGCCCGTGGTCTGCGCCTATAATTCTAGTGAAAAAGAGAACCCCGAACGGCGATCAAATACCATACCGACCCTGTATCGAATACAGAGCCTTGAACAGTGTTACCAAGAAGGAGGTTTTCCCTATTCCTAATATGGACGAAACGTTTGACCTATTAGGAGGAGCGTCATTTTTGTCCACCATGGACTTGTGTAGTGGTTATTGGCAGGTGGAGATGGATGAAAGAAGTAAGGAATATACCGCGTTCAGCACACCCGAAGGACATTTTCACTGCAATAGGATGAGCTTCGGTCTTGCAAACGCGCCTTCAACCTTCATGAGGCTGATGACAAATGTTCTATCAGGAATTGTAAACCAAGGGTGTACCTTTTATTTAGACGACATTTTGAGATACGACAAAACGTGTGAGAAACACGTAGCAGGCTTACGAGAAATCTTCGGAAGACTTAGGAAGGCGAATTTGAAACTAAAGCCACAGAAATGCAGATTCTTCCAAAAACGCTTGAAATTTTTAGGCCATGTAATTTCTGCTAGGGGTCTTCAGCCTGATGACGATAAAGTAGAGGCAATAAAAAATTTTCCAGTACCAACAAATGTCCGACAATTGCAGTCTTTCCTTGGACTCGCAGGCTACTACCGAAAATTCATGCCGAATTTTGCAATGATTTCCAGCCCACTTACGAAGTTGACAAGTAAAAATGTGGAGTATACATGGAACAGCAGGAAGCCTTCGAAGTTTTGCGAAATGCCCTCATATCGCATCCCGTCTTACGATTTCCTGACTTCTCGAAACTGTTCATTTTGACGACGGATGCGTCTCCTTTCTCTACTGGTGGCGTGTTATCTCAGGAATTCGAAGATGGAGAACATCCGGTAGCTTGTGCTAGTAGACAGTTACATAAGGCCGAAAAATCCTATTCTGCAACCGAGCTGGAATGTTTAGCCGTAGTGGACATGGTTAAAAAATTTCGAGTCTATCTCCTTGGGCGCCATTTCACCCTGTATACCGACCACAAACCCCTTTGTTGGCTCCTTACCCTTAAAGAGCCAAAGCCAAGACTTGCTAGATGGATTATGGAGTTAACTGAATATTCATTCGACGTTAAATACCGCCCTGGCAAGGAGATTGCTCACGCTGATGCGCTCTCCCGCAAAACCATGCCTAGGGTCTCAGCCTTACACGACGACGTGCGATATGAGCCTGTGTGGGATAAACAATGGATTGCCAAAGAGCATGCAGTTTGCCCCGAGCTTCGATCATATCACGAACTAGCGAAAAAACATGACCCTAGCTACTTTTACGATAATGATAATGTGTTATACAAAATTCACACAAAAACACCAGACCCTCAGTTTACGATATGCGACCCAAAACTCATGAGAAATTATATACTACGACGTTGCCACGATATCCCACTAGCAGGACACTTGGGGTTTGACAAATGCTAGAGTTAGCACAGAGACAATTCAATTGGAATAGGTGCTATGTAGATACTCAGAAATATGTACAGCAATGCTTAGAGTGCAAGAAACGGAAAGCGACAAAACCATCAGTGCCACTGCAGCCTGTAGCAGAAGCAACTTACCCCCTAGAAAAACTTTCGCTCGATATAGTTGGCCCTCTACCCAGGTCAGACAAAGGCAATCGCTTCATACTGACTTGTCAAGATTATTTAACAAGATACCCCGAAGCCTTTCCCATCCCAGATCAGACCGTGGAAACCGTAGCTCGTGTCTTTGTTGAGAACATCATCTGTCGTCACGGTGTTCCAAAATACCTTCTTACCGACAGAGGTGCCAATTTTACCTCTCAGTTGATGCGCCGCATATGTGAACTTCTGAAAATTAAAACTATATTTACGTCGCCCTACAACCCAGCTGCAAATGGTCGACTAGAAAGGGCCCATCAAACCTTCACTGCCGTCATTTCACACTATGTCTCCCAAGACCACAAGGACTGGGACGACCAACTTAATTTTGCTTTATTTGCCTACCGTAAATGCAAGCACAGGATGACGGGGTTCAGTCCTGCATATCTTATGTATGGTAGGGAACTCAACATGCCGTGGGATGACATTCTAACACCAGCTCACACTTCTTATTCTGAGGAACCATCCTACGACTACGTCCTGCGACATAGGCTCCAAATGGCTCACGCACAAGCTGCGGAGTTCAACAGAACTAATTCTGAGGCTGAACACGATAGGTATAATAGAAATCTAAAATTAATTCCAATTGGTCTGGGTCAGTTAGTTTTATTACGTAATATGGCGCTCTCAAAGGGGCAAGCCAAGAAACTGGTTTCCCGCTGGTTAGGTCCCTACGAAGTAGTGAAGGTCAGGAGCCCGGCAATGTACGACATAAGAAATCTTCAGGATGGACGCATACTCACGGCTCACCACAGGAATTTGGTCCCCGTACCCCCTGATCCTGAGCCTACCCTTTCCAAAATCCTGCTAAATAATGATCGCACGGATCAATTGCTACCCCCCATACCAGCAGAACCCGATTCCTCCCCATTTCCAAATAAATCTGATCCACCCTTGCAGTCACAGTTGCCACCCCCTCCTAACTCCCTTTCCGTTCCTACCCCTAACTCTCCCCACCCACGTTACAACCTAAGACCTAGACTAGGGAGGACACTCCCTCAATAACTGTGCTGCTTATATTCTAATTATAGTATGGCACGAACCATCTCCTCCATAGAGTTGAAAAGGTTAAAAGACATTTTTGGGAGCCCACTTCAATCACTAGTGGTGTACGGAGGCAGTCCCGAGGTCCCCAATACTTGCCCTCCCACACCGGGCAAATCGTTGAAACTTTCATGCGCCAGGAGACTGTTCCACACCCTGCAGAAAGGGCAGGTTCCTGATTCACCCGACGACCCTTTGACGGTGCTTGACAGGTCACTGCCTGTCGAACCACCACCCACGCGGGACGTAATTTGGACCCTCCTCCTAGGGTGAGACTAGAAACGCTTCCTAAAAGGGGATGGACTACAAGCATCCTTGCCCAAGGACCCTCGAGCTACAAGGGAGGCACTTCCTACCATTAAGCTGCCTGCCGACCTTAAAATAATTCCCCACTATTCTGGAGAGCGTGTCATCAAGATGACGCGTGATCCTTCCCCTTCTGGAACAACGCTTCATGACCTCATCAGCATCGGTCGAAAACGCCACAATCAAAGGCGGCGCGAGCTCAACAAGCTTCGTAAAAGGAAACCCAAGCTCGAGAGAGTCCTCCAAAGTGCGCAGTGATCCTTGTGTTGTGTGACTTATGTGCAGAGTGTCTATGACAGAAATCTTTAGCAGGTGTGAGTGATATAAAATAATTGTGTGCAATGTTATTCCAGATACCATGGCCTATCTTGTGAAAACTATGTTGCTGTTTTTTGTGCTGTCGGTGACGGTGTCATCAGTGGACTCCTCAGGACTTCTATTCGTGCCAAAAGGACAAATTGTGTTTGCAACAGGAGAGTGGGTTGTTCATATAGACTTACACATTGACACCTTTGGACAAGGAATACGTGGAGTGAACGAACAATATTCGGAATTTTGTAAATTAAGTTCAAGAGTTGCAGCACAAGCTGTATCAAATGTCGTGCTCAATTTACATAATATGTCACGAGTGTATGAGCATAATTTACACTATGGAATTTCTAGTTTAAATGATGATTTTAACAATCTAATGTATATTTCAAATCGTAGTCATGTAAATAGAGGATTATTTGATGTAGTAGGCTATGGGTTGCATTTTCTGGCAGGAACCGCGACTGATGATCAGGTTAAGATGTTGTCAAAAGAAATTTCCAAACTCGCAGAC
The DNA here is from genome assembly GCA_028673005.1 of Tanypteryx hageni. Lineage (NCBI taxonomy): Eukaryota > Metazoa > Arthropoda > Insecta > Odonata > Petaluridae > Tanypteryx > Tanypteryx hageni. The sequence goes on along the minus strand of CM054116.1, from coordinate 4,751,050 downwards.
CAGACTAGACAATCTTTAAATTCTAGATATACGTTTCTGGCAAACACGTCAAATACCTTAAAAAGACATGACAAAATGCTTTCGTAAACATATAAGGCTCTTCAAGACTTGCAGCAAACCTTAAATTATAGCAACAACGAACTTTCCCATGCTATTTCTAACACAAACCTTGCGGATAAACTTTTCAGTGTTCTACATATAAACTTTACTTCTCTCTCTCGACATATTTCTCAACTGGCCCATGAACTAAATCGCTTAAGTAATACTGTTATGTCAGCGTAGCTAGGCACATTAACTCCTTCCCTCCTATCACCCACTCACCTTAAAGGCATCATTCAGAACGCCTTACCAACACTTACCTCTGAGCTGACATTCGTTGGCTATGAAAATAGCGATGTAATGCCTGTCTACGGCATCGCCCGGGTGAGAGTACTACGGCAATCAGGGACCTTAATGTTGCTGGTAATATTACCACTTTCTCACAAAGGGAGGAGTTTCAAGGTACTTAAGGCGTACTCCTTTCCATCAGCTACGGCTCAAGATCACCATGCCGTGCTCCTGAAACCAGACTCGCCCTACCTAGCGGTGACGGCTAGACGTAATGGCTTTGTCTTACTCCCTAACGAGTACTCACAGAACTGTATCAAAGGCGACATATACGTTTGTCCTCCTACCTACCCCATCCTTACCGATGCAACTATCTCCTGCAATATAGCCGTGTTCCTGAATAACAGCGATAACATCAAACGTAATTGCGATATACATCTTGCTAAATCCCCTTACACCATCTACATCAAGGCCGAAACGCCTGGCCGATGGTTCTACAGCGTAAGCAAGGAAACCACACTTAATATCGTTTGCCTACAGAAATATTCACGCTTAAATATAGCTGGTCAAGGGAGTTTGGAAATACCTCCACGTTGCTCAGCATATGACGATACAAATTACCTGCCCGGAATAACAACTGTCTTCAGAAGCAGCTCTTCCATCGACGTTGAAGTGTCTCTGGAACCTCTTGAAAAATTCGATGTAAATATAATTGACTCAACATATCTTGACATAGCAAACGGTTCCAACGATCTAAGGCATATTCTTACGTCGATCGAACGGCTTGATACCCATAACGTACCGACAATTTCCATGTCTGAAATAGAACGTAATGTTAAGTTGTTGTCACCAGTTGACTGGAGCTTATCGGCTATATCCTGTACCCGTCCCTAGGAAGTGAGCGAGTGGAATTCAGGTTATTATTATTATTGTTATTATTATTTTTTTTTTTTCTAACCCCGGGGTCTCAACTGTCGCCGGGGTGATGTTGTAAGGATGCCGAAAGACATCATATAGTCAGCTGCAGCGCCACACTCATTATTTACTCTATGGGTGAATCAGGCCCTTAAGGCACGCTATCTCAGGGCAATGTGCCCTTTGGGTGATTCCCCGCTCGCTCAATCACCCACTTCAGGGGATGACTAGCGCTTGACCTTTGTATCTCATGTTAGTATATAAGCGCGGGTCATCCCTGAGGCTGGGCGGTGTTTCCTCGCGACTCCTCTGTCAGTAGGATCGGCTGTGTTAGCGTCAACCTTGACCGGCTAGCCCTTCCTTACGGGACTAGGATCGCCCACCCCTCCGAGGTCCCTCGTTCGTTGGTCCAGCTACGTTTCTGTCAAACCTCGACTGGCTAGTCCGCCTTCGCGGGCTATGTTTGCGTCGAAACTGACTGGCTAGCAGCTCCTACGAGACCAGGGTCACCAAGGCGCCCCGTGCCACCTCCCCCTTGCAGGATTTAGCCGAGTAAGCATGTTGGGTATTACTGATCACCTGTTGTACTCTATGTAACTTTTGGGTATTACTGATCTCCTTTTGTATCCTATGTAATGCTTGGCAATATATTCCTTCTCGCACTAAAACGTCTTATGATTACTCGACACTCCCTATGTCAATGCTATAAACTCTAGCTCATTCTTTGGTTCTCATACTCTCTGCGGCTCCACTGGCACATTTCCACATCTTCAGCCTGGAAACACAGAGTATTTCCCTTTGCTGGATATAGCTGTTCGATCCCCATGCTTGTACCCCTTGTCAACATTTTTATACCGTTGGATGCTCTGTAGAATGTCCCCAACACCTCTAAACTCGAAAAGAGATAAAACTCTACACAGTTTCCTATCTCCCATACCATTCAGAATATATTTAATCAGTAACCTATCGTCAATGTTTTCCTTCATAGGTGTGGTCTTCATAGCATATACATACGGCACTCGCATGGCGCCCTCCTATGCCAATGCCTTCTTAGGCGAATGGGAGGAACGCTTTCTTGACGTTTCCCCCAGACCACTCCTATGGCTGAGGTATATTGACGATATTTTTCTTCTCTGGACACATGGACCCGACTCGCTACAATCCTTTTTACAACGCCTCTCATCCCACCCCACGCTTTCCTTCACCCACCACTCCTCTGCCTCCAACATCACCTTCCTGGATGTCGATCTCTCCATCCGGGAAAACAAAATCCACACCAGCGTGCACCTCAAGCCTTCCAACCGCCTTCAATATCTCCAGTTCAACAGCTGCCATCCCCTCCACACCAAAACCTCTATTCCCTACGCCCTAGCCCGACGAGGGAATATACATATATACATATACATATAACAGGAGGATACTAATGTTTAGGCACTTCCAGATGTGCTGGAGATTCGAAATTTTTTTCTTAGGTAGGATTTTGTGCAAAACCGACTAGAAAAAACGAAAATCTTTAAAAAGTGCAACAATGCGGCCGCTAAAAATTCGCAATTGTTTAAACAAATTTTCAAGGTTTATGTATTTCCGATTGTGCCACGGAGTTGAAATTTTTTTAATAAGTAAAATTCCTTAAAAAACCAAATAGGGATTATACAAATTTTGATATTTTAATTTGTTTGGCAGTTAAAAAGTCTTAAAGTTTAAACAAATAGATAACTGTGTAGGTACTACGGTATGAGCTAGGAAGCTGAAATTTTCAAATTATTTACAGAGTAGTAAATTTGCACAAATAAACATTTCAATTTTACCATATATGAATTGCCGCGGCCGTTAAAAATTATTTAAATTTAAACAATTAGAAAAATATTATTTTACTTATAGAAATGCTACAACTTTAAAATTTGGCTAAAATGTGTAGCATTAGTACCCATAATGGAGAAAGTGTAAAAATTTTAAAATTACAACATTTGGGGATTGTTTTAAACTATTATTTTTACATGTGAGAAAAACGAAAATCGCTGCGGAGGAGAAATGTTTAGAATTAAAAATATATGTGTAATTATGAAAGATGAATAATGAATGTTTTTTTATGTTGAGATGAAATGCTTGCAGTATGCAAGAACCAACTACTAGTATGTTATATCCTCCTCTGTAAGAGTCGTCGATATATAATGATATGATTTGAAAATTAAAGTTTAATAATTTTTATCTTGGAAACTATATGCTGTAGGTTCGAGTTTTTAAATCATTTTGTAGCAAATTATGCATAAAAAAGAAAATTTTTAAAAAGCTAAAAAACTTGACCACGAATAATTCGCAAATGTTTAAACATATTTTTGAGGTTTGTGTGTTACCAAATGTGGTACGGATCTGAAATTTTTTTATAGGTACAATGTGTAAAAAAAAGAAATAGGGATGATATTAATTTTGATATTTTCATTTGTTTGGCAGTTAAAAATTCTTCGAGTTTAAACAAATAGATAATTGTTTAGGTACTACGAGAAGAGATACGAAGCTGAAATTTTCAACTTATTTACAGAGTAGTATATCTAACCAAATAAACAATTGAATCTTTCCATAAATATATTGCGGCGGCCGTTGAAAATGTTTAAAATTTAAACAATTAGAAAAATATAATTTCACTTTTAGAAGTTCTACAATTATAAAATTTGGCAGAAATGTGTAGCATTAGTACCCCATAATGGATAAAGTATAAAATTCCTTAAATTGCAAGGTTTGGGGATTGTTTTAATCTATTATTTTTACATAAGGGAAAAACAAAAATCGCTGCGGAGGTGAAATATTTAGAATTAAAAAAATATTTGTAATGATGAAATATCTGTCTGAAAAATGAATGGTTTTCAAGGTGAGATGATATGCTTGCAGAATGCAAGCACCTTCTACTAGTATTATATGTTATATCCTCTTCTGTAAGAAACGTCAATATAAAATGATAACATATATATAGGAGGATACTAATGTTTAGGCACTTCCAGATGAGCTGAAGATTCGAAATTTTTTTTATGTAGGCTTTGTTGCAAAACCGCTAAAAATTTGCAATTATTTACACAAAATTTCAAGGTTTATGTATTTCCGAATGTGCTACGGAGCTGAATTTTTTTTATAGATAGAATTTGTAAAAAAAAGAAATAGGGATTATACAAATTTTGATATTTTAATTTGTTTGGCAGTTAAAAATTCTTAAAGTTTAAACAAATAGATAACTGTTTAGGTACTACGGGATGAGCTAGGAAGCTGAAATTTTCATGTTATTTACAAAGTAGTACATTTGAACAAATTAACATTTGAATCATTCCATAAATATATTTCGGCGGCTGTTAAAAATGTTCAAATTTTAAACAATTTGAAAAATAATATTCCACTTCTAGAAGTGCTATAACTTTAAAATTAGGCAGAAATGACTAGCATTAGTATACCATAATGGAGAAAGCATAATATTCTTAAAATTGCAAGGTTTGGGGATTGTTTTAATCTATTATTTTTATTTAATGGAAAAACGAAAATCGCTGCAGAGGTATAAACTTTAGAATTAAAAAATTATTTTGTGTGATGAAATATCTGTCTGAAAAATGAATGTTTTTTTATGTGAAATGAAATGCTTGCAGTATGCAAGCACCAACTACTAGTCATTATTTATAGACGTTTCTTACAGAGGAGGAGGAGGATATAACATATTGGAGGATACTAATTTTTAGGCACTTCCAGATGTGCTGGAGATTCGAAATTTTTTTCTTACGTAGGAGATTGTGCAAAACCGACTAGAAAAAACGAAAATCATAAAAAAGGTCAACAATGCGGCCGCTAAAAATTTGCAATTATTTAAACAAATTTTCAAGGTTTATGTATTTCCGTATGTGCTACGGAGTGGAGATTTTTTTATAAGTAGAATTCTTAAAAAACGAAATAGGGATTATAAAAATTTTGATATATTAATTTGTGTGGCAGTTAAAAATTCTTAAAGTTTGAACAAATAGATAACTCTTTAGGTACTACGAGATTGGCTAGGAAGCTAAATTTTCAAATTATTTAGAAAGTAGTAAATTTGCACAAATATACATTTCAATTTCACCATATATGAATTGGGGCGGCCGTTAAAAATGATTTAAATTTAAACAATTAGAAAAATATTCTTTTCTTCTAGAAGTGCTACAACTTTAAAATTTGGCTAAAATGTGTAGCATTAGTACCCCATAATGAAGAAAGTGTAAAATTTTTAAAATTGCAACATTTGGGGATTGTTTTAAACTATTATTTTTACATGTGGGAAAAACGAAAATTGCTGCGGAGGTGACATTTTTCGAATTAAAAGAATATTTGTAATGATGAAATGTCCGTCTGAAAAATGAATGTTTTTTTAAGGTGAGATGAAATGCTTGCTGTATGCAAGCACCAACTACTAGTTATATATTTGTTACTAGTAGAAGGTGCTTGCATACTGCAAGCATTTCATCCCAACTTGAAAAAACATTAATTTTTCAGACAGATATTTCATCATTACATATATTTTTTTAATTCGAAAGATTTCACCTCTGCAGCGATTTTTGTTTTTCCCTTATGTAAAAATAATAGATTAAAAAAAATCCCCAAACTGTGCAATTTTAAGAAATTTATACCTTCTCCATTATGGGGTACTAATGCTACACATTTCTGCCAAATTTTAATGTTGTAGTACTTCTAGAAGTGAAATAATATTTTTCCAATTGTTTATACTTTAAACATTTTTAGCGGCCGCCGCAATATGTTTATGGAGAGATTCAAATGTTTATTTGTGCAAATTCATTACTCTGTACATAACTTAAAATTTCAGCTTCCTAGCTGATACCGTGGTGTCTAAGCATTTACCTATTTGTTCAAACATTAGGAATTTTTAACAGCCAAACAAATCAAACTATCAAAATTTGTATAATTCCTATTTTGTATTTTTACATATCCTACCTCTAAAAATATTTCACCTCCGTAACACATTCGGAAATACATAAACCTTGAAAATTTGTTTAAACAATTGCGAATTTTTAGCGGCCGCATTGTTGCGCTTTTTCAAGATTTTCGTTTTTTCTAGTCGGTTTTGCACAAAATCCTACCTAAGAAAAAAATTTCGAATCTCCAGGTCATCTGGAAGTGCCTAAACATTAGTATCCTCCTATCATTATATATCGACGTTTCTTACAGAGGAGGATATAACAGATAACATATAACATACTAGTAGAAGGTACTTGCATACTGCAAGCATTTCATCTCACCTTGAAAAAAGAATCATTTTTCCGTGAGATATTTCATCATGGTAAATATTTCTTTAATTCTAAAGATTTCTCCTCTGGAAGGGTTTTCGTTTTTTCATTGTGAAAAAATAATGGAGTAATACTTTCGCTAATTTTTGCAATTTTAGGAATATTATACTTTTCCCACATTGAGTTAATAATGCCACACATTTCTCCCAAATTTTATATTTATAGTACAATTAGAAGTGAAAATACATTTATCTAATTGTTTAAAATTAAATAATTTTTAACCCTTAAAATAACATTTAATGAATAAATTGGAATCTTTATTCGTTAACATAGGCTAACCTCTAATTAATTATAAAATTTCAGCTCCCTAACTTGCGGCGTAGTGTCTAAGCGTCTACCAATTTGTTTAAATTTTAAGAATTTTCAACTTCCAATCAAATTAAAATATCAAAATTTCTATAATCCCTATTTCTTTTTTTTACAAATCCTACCACTAAAAAATATTTCAGCTCCGTATCACATTTGAAAATACATAAACCTTGAAAATTTGTTTAAAGAATTGTGAATTTTTTACGGTCGCATTTTTGCACCTTTTTAAGATTTCCATTTTTTCTAGTCTGTTTTGCACAAAATTCTACCTAAGAAAAAAATTTCGAATCTCTAGCTCATCTGGAAGTGCCTAAACATTAGTATCCTCCTATCATATGTTATATCCTCCTCCTCTGTAAGAAACGTCTATATATAATGACTAGTAGAAGGTGCTTGCCTACTGCAAGCATTTCATCTCACCTTGAAAAAAATTCATTTTTAAGAGAGATTTTTCATCATGAGAAATATTTCTAATATTTGCAATATTTGCAATATTGTAAGAAACGTCTATATATAATGACTAGTAGAAGGTGCTTGCCTACTGCAAGCATTTCATCTCACCTTGAAAAAAATTCATTTTTAAGAGAGATTTTTCATCATGAGAAATATTTCTAATATTTGCAATTTTAGGAATATTATACCTTTTTCCACGGTGAATTAATAATTCCACATATTTCTGCCAAATTTTAAATTTGTAGCACATTTAGATGTTAAATAACAACTATGTAATTGTTTACATTTAAATAATTTTAACGCCCGCAATAAGAATTTTATGGATAAATGTTCATTTGCTTAAATAGAGTTAACTCTAAATAACTTTAAAATTTCAGCTCTCTAACTTGCCCCGTAGTATCTAAACATTTATCTATTTGTTTAAACTTTAAGAATTTTTAACTGCCAAGCAAATTGAAATATCAAAATTTGTATAATCCCTATTCCTTTTTTTACATACCTCTAAGAAAATTACAGCTCTGGAGCACATACAGAAATACATAATCCTTGAAATTTTGTTTAAACAATTGCGATTTTTTAGCGGTTGCATTGTTGCGCTTTTTTAAGATTTTCGTTTTTCTAGTGTTTTGCATGATTGTTTCACTCCGTTATTGTTCCATAATGAAAAAACGAAAACCGGTCCAGTGGAGATAGCTTTAGAATTAATGAAATATTTCTCATGATGAAATATCTCTCTGAAAAATTAATGATTTTTCAAGGTGAAATGGAATGCTTTCAGTATGTAAGTCTTTTTTACTAGTATCTTATATCCTCCTCCTCCTCCTCTGTAAGGAACGTCTATATATAATGGTATGCACAGGGTGTTTCATGACCGGTCTGCCATACATCAGGAGGTGATTCGGGAGATAAGTTTGAGTAAAACATGTTAATACAACATTGGTCCTATTTCCAACCATTGAGGAACTACAGACATTTTAAGATGTGCAATGCTGTAATGGCGACACAGGTGATGGTTTGAGTTGCATTGTAATCATCACTGATTCTCAGTTGTTTCTTGCCTCACTTTCTTTTGATCCATGTTCAGTTTTACATGTGACACTGTTGCGATAAGTCAGAATCATAATTTCATCTTGCTTTTTATCGCTAAATGAATCAACAGTTCACTCCCAGTGATTATGCTGATATCTATTATATTTATGGATTCTGTGATGATAACAGCAATGCGGCAGTTGAATATCGCAGATGTTTTCTGAACCACCGAAGTTAATCGGGATGGAATTAACAACGCATGAAATTCCCACTTGTCCACCGATAATCCTCACTAGACCGTTGAAAGCAACTTCCAATATCGATTCTCAATTAATGCGCTGATTGGAGATTTGTTGATTGGACCATTGTTTTTGGAAAAACATTTAAAGGTTGCTAATTACCTAAACCTCCTGATGAAGGAATTCCCACTTTTAATGGAGGAGGTGCCTCTGGAGACAAGGCACAAGATGTTCTTTCATCAGGATGGTTGTCAAGTTAAGGATTAATTGAAACAGAATTATGGATATCGGTGTATTGGTGGTGGTGATCCAATAACTTTGCCGCCGAGATCTCCGGACCTAACCCTGCTTGATTTCTTTTTGTGGGGTCTTAGGAAAGAGTTGGTCTTCAAGACCAAAGTATATATATATATATATATATATATATATATATATATATATATATATATATATATATATATATATATATATATATAATAATATGTTTTGGACCCCGTTTAACCTGAAAAAAAAACAAAGCTGCTTGCGGAGTTTGAACCACCTCACCTCACCATCGCATAAGACAAGTGATTTAGTCACTTCGGCCACCAGATACTTGATTTGATGCTGCGATAAATGTGTAGTTGAATTTGCATGGGAAGATAAACAAGAGTCAATCATAGCAACGAGATTAAACAAATTATTGTAATTGTTGGTGTTGTAAGAGAAGTCTTTATTTTAATGTGGATTGGTTTTGATTCCTATGTTTTTGAAGGGATATCTCTGCTAACAATTGTAGGTTTTTATTTATCGTAATTATTATTGATAATAAGTTTTTATTTATCTTAAAAACTTTTTATCTTTATTCATTTAAAATTATTTTGAAAACTGTTTTCCCTATGAAAAGGCCATTTAAAACCTCGTTGCTGAATTGAGATTGTTGCGATTACTGAGAATGAAAAATTACGTCTGGAAAATCAAGGTGCATGTAAGCTTTTGATGAATTTTATTATTATTATTATTGTTAAATTCTTATCGCTCCTCTTATAAATTGCCTTATACATGCATTTTATTATTATTACATTATAATCACATTCGTATTGTAGTACTATTAATAATTATTAATGCGATATTCTCAGAATAATTCACATTGAAAATTCATTTGAAAACTACTTTAGATGACTATATTTATGTAGTTTGTGCCATGAACATAATTTTATTCTTTGGAACTGTTCACTTGGCTTATTTTTTGCTTTGGATGAAATCTTTTCTAGTTATAGATCTTTAAGACCAGTTGTTATTGCATTTTTCTAACAGCCCCCACATTTAAGTATCATATTACTTTTTTCAGTATTTAAGATAGGTAATACTGTTGTAAAAGATGTTAATTTGAACAAATTTAAATAAAACATTTTAAAATGTTATGTTGTACCTTAGCAGTTCTTCAGATAACTATACTTATACAGTGGTTTTATAAGGATGGTTGATGTGATGTTAGGAAAAGAACAATTTATTATTTTTGTCGTTTAAGTTAGGTGACTAAAATATGAAATATTCAAGTTTCACTACTACGAGTATCTAAAGCTGAATTACTGTGAACTAGCAATATATTTTCGTTAATTTTAAGCAATATGAGTAGACAAGTCAGTATTTTCATTAATGAAACAAAAGATACTATCAAACTTCTTACTACTTATATACCAAACATTCTTACGTTTGTCACCGAGTTCTCTACTTCTGTCTGCCATTCTCACAACTGTAAAAAGATTCAAGTTTAAATAGAGAGAGCCCCACATCACTGAACAGCTAGTAGACACTTTTGTAACTTTTTATCCCCATGCAAGCAGGAAGGTTATCATAATTATTTTATAGGGTTTATTCATATTAAAGTATTAACTATATAATAGTTGGTTATAAGAATTTATTTTTATATCTTTACTTGTAAAAGTGTTTGTGTTGAACTGTTCACATCAATTTTAACCATATTTAAAATTTGTAATCTACACATATATACAAAACCACAATAGCATATTTGGACCGAATCAAACAAACAGGGTAGCCACACAAGTTAAATTCTTACAGTAATTATGGATTTGGAAGGAATTGCCTGAATGAATGTCAACTAAACTCTGTATATAAGATTTATGCAACATACCATAATGAATCAAGTCATTTAAAGCAGAGCTAAAGAACAGGGCTACCACAGTAAAAAGTTAAATAATATTTCATTTACACGTATTTCTATAGTACTGACATAATGGATTTTAACCAAATATTGTATGTATAATCTTCATATAAATAAATAACCAAAATGTAATATTTCAACAGGGTCGACTAAACAGGACTACCACAATATCAAGCTTAGAATTTTTTGTAACCATGAGTTTGGAAGTTTTTAGCTGAACCGATTTCAAAAAGAAATTTTGCTTGTAGGGTCGAGTATAGAATGAGATAAAATGAACATGTTTGAAGCGTATCTAAAAAGCAGGGCTACCACCATAAAAGGAAAAATAATTTTCGGATTTCAAAGCAATTACATTAATATATGATTAGGTACACTACTGCGAAATTGACGAAAAGCACTTATGTACCTTGAGAAACCTATGCACATCCCTACTTGTTTACCATTCACTATTACATAGCATTAAATAAACTGTTGTTTTCCAAATATAAAATATTGAAATATGATTCCTTTAAATATTTTGAATAATTGACACCTTTTTTCTTTGAAAATTATGGTGAATTTTTCGAACAAATTCTGAGATAATAAATGTAGTATAATATCTACCACAATACTACCTATGGAAGTAATTTTATATTCCTTCACATTCTTTTGCAAAAGGTTTTATTCTCATCATCATCATGCTTCTGTCCGAAGACAGGTTTTAACTGAATTGCTGCCTCCATTTCTCTCTCTCCCTAGAAGCCTCTTTTATACCTCTATAAGTATTATATCCCTGCTTTATATTATCTAATATTCCTATTCTTTTTCTCCCTCTTCCTCTTCTTCCACTAATTTTTCCTTCTAAGATCGTCCTTTATAAACACTTTCTTCTCAATATGTGCCCTATCCAATTTGCTTTTCTTTTCCTGATTGTATTTATTAGCGTCCTTTCTTCTCCCACCATTTCTAATACTTCTTTGTTTCTCTTCCTCTCTGTCCATTTCACTTTCATCATTCTTCTCCATACCCACATCTCAAAACTTTCCTATAGCATCTCTAGTCCCCCTTCCTCTTCTAAAACCAAACTGATTATCTTGCAGCTCCTTTTCTATTTTACATTCAATTCTTTTGGTTATTATTCTGGTTAGAACTTTAGCTGTATGAGAAATTAAACTAATAGTTCTGTAATCCTTACAACATTTTGCATTGTTCTTTTTCTCCAGTGGTACCATCACAACATCTAAAAAATCTTCAGGCTATATGCCAGTATCATATACTTGGTTAAAAAATTTTGTGAGTTGCTTAACTGCTTTAGACCCCAAAACCTTGAGAACGTCCACGGGTATATCATCACTCCCAACTGCCTTTCTTCTTTTCATGTCATCAATTGCTCTTTTAACTTCAGACTCGAGAATACTTGGTCCTAGCTGATCTTCTTCCACATCCTCTTCTTCATTTAATTCAATATTTCTTGGCTTTCCTTCTTTGTCATACAGAACCTCAATGTATTCTTTCCAGACATTCTTTACATTGTCTGGCTCCGATACTATTTTACCACTTTTGTTCATGATTCCTTTACGTCCTATCTTTCTTGCTTTTTTCTTGAATAGTTCCCTTGCTTTGCTATACATGAGGTCTGTTCTACAAATTCTTTCACATTCGACAATCTCCTCGCATTTTTCATTTATCCACTGTTCTCTTGCTTTATCTGTTTCCCTTCTTAAAGCATTATTTAACTCCTTGTACTTTCTTTGGCCTTCTTCAGTGTTTATGTTCTTCCACTTTTTCCGCTCTTCCATTTTTTGCAGCATGGCTGCTGTGACCCAGGGTGTTTTGTTTCTTTCACCCGTTATCTTTTCTACCTTCTTTTCCATTACATCTTTAATGTTGCTATGGATGTATCTCCACTCCTCATCTACATTCTTCCTATTTTCTTCAGCTCTCTCCCCCAACCTTTCCTCCAGCTCATTCATGATAGCCTCCTTGTTTTTAAGGAGTTCCTCTTAAGTTCCATTTCTTGTTAACTCTTATGTTTCTCCTAACGCTCTTCAGTCTACATTGTATATTTGCCACCAAAAGGTTGTGGTCAGAATCGATATCTGCCCCTGGTAGTGTTTTCACATTTTTAATGCTATTTCTAAATCTTTCATTGACTAGTATGTAATCTATCTGGTATCGTCTCTGGTCTCCTGGGCTTCTCCATGTGTAAAGTCTTCGCTGGTGATGCTTAAACCATGTATTAGTTACAATTAATCTATTTCTATGGCAGAATTCCACAAGTTTATCCCCTCTTTCATTTCTCTTCCCTAGTCCATATTTTCCCACTATGTTATCTTCCTGTCCCTCTCCGACTACACTGTTCCAATCTCCCATTACTATGGTGGTGATCCTTCCTTTTCCCTCCTCCTCCAATATCTCCATAATCTGTTCATACATTTCATCTACTTCGTCGTCGCCAGCATTAGTTGTTGGCATATACACTTGAATTATAAGCATATCCACTGGCTCCATCTGGAGTTTTACGGCTATTAATCTGTCATTAACTGTCACTACCTTACTAATTCTTTCAGCTATCTCTTTTCTCATTATAATCCCCACTCCCCTTTCCTTTTTCTCCCCTTTCGAGTAAATAATCTTAAATTCGTCTGAATTTATCTCGCCTTCTCCTTCCCACCGGACTTCACTAAGACCTACTATACCTACATTATTCATTCTCATTTCCCTTTTTGAGTTCTCAGTTTTATTCTAGTAATTATAATAATGACCAGAAATGGACTTTATTTTTACCTAATTTAATAACAGCGAATATAATAAATATGATACAAATTTAATGCAAAAGAAATATGTACATTCTTGCAAAACAAAAAATATAAATAATAAAATGAAATATTCATTATTATAACTTAACAAAATGGAATATTTTCCTACACATATTTCGTCTGTGTGACACTTGTTGTTGTCTGGTTGATGCCAAAGTATTAGTTCATGGAGTTTAATTTGTTGATTTCAATCCTACACATGCATCAGTTAACCTTTATCGTACGGATTTAAATCCCCACTGTGGGCGCTCACAGCCAGATTTAATTTGGGGTTTTTACTTCAAAAATGTATACCTGCAAACAAATGTTCATAACTTATGAATTAATTTTCAGAATTCATTCAAATATAAAGCATATTGTAGCCAAAACGTTGCACTATACCCAGAATGTAATTTCATATATATATATATATATATATATATATATATATATATATATATATATATATATATATATATATATATATATATATATATATATATAGAGAGAGAGAGAGTTTGTAAAACTTTTATATATATTATATATATATATAACAGCTTACGGAAAAGGAAAGGTAAAATAGATATATGGATGTCAACAAGGTGTTGGGATGAGGAAACCCAGTGAAAACTCACCAATCAGACGACTTCAGGTTGGCGAGGCCCCGGGGATGTCGAAGCGACACACGTAAAAGAACACTAAAACACAGAAACATCACAAACGTAGAAGCTTTCGGAACTACTACTTCTTCAGCTACAGAGAGAGAACTGATGGCGGTGACACTGGGTGGAGGCATGGGGGTGGAAGGGTAGTGCGGAAAGGTCGAGGATTGGAGGATACGGAGGGGGTTGGGGAATGGTAGGGTGTTGGGAGAAGACAGAAAGGGAGTGAAAAGCTATCGAAGGTTGAGGCCTGGGGGAGTGAAGGAGTTTAGGAGATGGATGTGCGAAAGCTCCCACTGACGGCGTTGGGGAGCCGAAGCATTGTCGGGGAGAGTGCGAATGACTCTCACTGTGAAGCAGTTGTTAAACTTTAAATTATGTTTGTTCTTTTACGTGTGTCGCTTCGACATCCCCGGGGCCTCGCTAACCTGAAGTCGTCTGATTGGTGAGTTTTCACTGGGTTTCCTCATCCCAACACCTTGTTGACATCCATATATATATATATATATATATATATATATATATATATATATATATATATATATATATATATATATATATATTCCAAAGAACAGTGAAAACATATTTATGGCTTTAATATTTATTAAATTAATGTGAATATTTGCTTAATATTTTTAATCTATGTTTCCTGAATTTTGTCTATTCAACCAGAGTAATTCATAAAATGTTACCTCAAATTAAATTTTTCTTCATAGGAGAGCTTTTTGCAGAAAAACTAACTAATAGGGAATATTTCCTCTTTATTTATTGTTAGTTAGTAATGATGTCATAATTGTTGGCATTTTGAGTATAATTAGTGTAATGTAGAATTTAAATAATAATAAAGTTGGATGCTGTCAAATATAATAGTTGTTATGATTTTTTTAGGCTTAAATTCAAGCAATGTAACATCTCAACTCAGTCGTATAAGCTCTGTACCTGCACAACACGGGTCGCAGCAAAGGATGGCTGCAGAGGGTGGAGGAGAGGGAGGTGCCCGGGGAGGCTCTGCCACTGGTGCTGCATCTGCTGCGGAAGACACTGAATTTGACATGTTTGCCCAGTCTCGAAATGTTACTTATGAATCAAGCAAAGCAGGGTTTGTTCTATTTATCATAACTTTCTACATTTTACTTTTCAATTAGCAATGAAATATTTAAATTGGGTTAAGTAATATTTACACAAATACTTCATACCCACAAGTAAAACTCCATTTTTCATGAAGTTAATTAAATTTAAAGAGTTTAAGTATAATTGATAATATAAATATAGTATTTGGTTGCATTAGATATTCTGCATTCCATTGCCGCTACCATTGTTCCAATCAGGTCTCCAGAAATACATTTGTTCACTTGTCATGGGCAAATTAAAAAAGTAGAATGGGAAGTAGATTTTTATCCTAACCCGCCACGAAACGAAGTACGGGCAAGTGGATTTTGTCAAGTAATGAGTTGGTTTTAGTTGTATTTTTTGAGCCCTGGTTACATTGTATTGGATATTGTCTTTTTGCTATAGAAAATACCATATCTTCTGATGTATAATATGCACTTTGTTGTTGCAGAAATGTCCTAAAATCATGCTGTCTTATACAACAAACCTAGTTTTAAATGACAATAAGTTATTTCACTTAAAATTTAGAGGTATACACTTCCACTTCTTTTGACACTTTTTGTGCAGCACATAATACTTCAAAAACCTACATTCAGAAATCTTATTGTTATTATCTATAATAGTAAAATGTTTTGGAGATTTATTTATAACCAATGAGAATATAATAGATAATACCATATTAACCCAAAAGGAAGAAGACTTTGAATTTAACCTATTGAGGATGGAATTAAATGGCTGAAAGTTGCAGATTTTGGTATCTCTTTAGAAATAAAAGAATAGAAAGAAAATATGATAGATAATACCATATTAACCCAAAAGGAAGAAGACTTTGAATTTAACCTATTGAGGATGGAATTAAATGGCTGAAAATTGCAGATTTTGGTATCTCTTTAGAAATAAAAGAATAGAAAGAAAATATGATAGATAATACCATATTAACCCAAAAGGAAGAAGACTTTGAATTTAACCTATTGAGGATGGAATTAAATGGCTGAAAATTGCAGATTTTGGTATCTCTTTAGAAATAAAAGAATAGAAAGAAAATGTTAAATTTTAACCTCTTAAATCTTTTCCTGAATTGAAAAATTGTTTAAATAAATTATTTAACTACTTACCAAAGCTTCTTCTTCCTTAGTTGATGTAGATTTATATGGCATATTTTGAAGCAAGAGTCAATGCACAACCATATTTTACAAACTGCACATGCAAAACTCGCCCTTTTCCTTAGTCCTTTCTCCCTACATACGACCCATTCCTTCTGCAACGGTATGTTCTTCTCATTTCTTTTAACTGTTTTCGGAGAGTTGTATTCTCTAAAATTATGTGAAGAAGGAGCCCTGGGCCCGGGAGCTATTCTGCTACTGTAATCTCCGATTATATCTTTGATTATTTCTAAATAGAAATTTTTTATGGGAAAGATTGGCTTATTTGTAGTGTTTGAAATAAATATATGAATTTATGACTGTCCTGTTAATTAAATCAAACATCAATCTATGCCACTATTTCTGTTATAGAATGTGTAAGCTGTAGTAGCTGCGTAGTTGGTCGTTTCTGCCTAAGCCTCCCATGAATTTATTGTACACTATTGCCATGTCTGGGCAACACGCTTCCATCTTATAACCATCCTTCTGCTTCCTTTGCACACACTGCATTGGGTAAGTGGATGAGTCAAAACTCAAAGATAAAAAGAATATATTCTTTTTGTCATGCCACCCTAATGACATTAGTAGGCAAGAGGTAAACCACTCATAGTCCTCTCGATTGCTTTCCCTCCATCCCTTAGCATTTACGACTGGTTCTTTGGGATAATTTGCTGTTTGTGTTTGCAGTCCCTACACATCTCAGACCTTTCTTTGAAAACTCCAAAAAAAGGTTTGGCGACGTAAAAGATCTGTCACATATTATGGTGCAGCCAGTTGAATAGTCTCTGCTAGTTGTATTGCAACATTCTCACCTAAACCCAAGTTTCTATTTTAACTGCCCCTTTCCCTATGTACAATTCTAAATGACAAACATATCTTTATGTTTCATCTGCACTTTCTCATCTCTTGAATCCTCTTTTTTGATTGCATATATTGCTCCATTGATGAGTTACCTTTGAATTTGACCATTGCTTCATCCACTACCTGATACTCGGAAATATTATAGTATTTCTTATAATTGTCATTCATTTCATTCAGAATTGGTCTTATTTTATAAAATAGATCACAATTAGGACTATCTTTTGGAGGCTGCCTTGAATTATCGTTTAAAGGAAATTTCTGCAAAATTGACAGAAATCTGTCCCATGCCATGTCAAACTAAATGGTGTCTTGTCTGTGTTATCCATCTGGCTCATAAGGTAATCGTGAATTTTCTGCAATGCACTTGCATGCTTCTGGAAAGCAATAATTTCATCTGTGTAGTCAAAAGGTAGACCTTGGGAAGGAGAAGTTCTTCACAGGGAAAAACCATTATGATGGAGTTGCCCTAATTGTGAATGCCTTACTACCCAGTTGCCCTAATGCCCACTTGCCCTAATCATAGATGCCCAAAAAATAGGAGCCTAAAATCCCAGTTGCCCTAATTACACATGCCATAATAAGCATTTCTCAAAAACCAAGAAACTTAGAAAATTTTATAATTAAGAATTAATTTTATATTTAAGAATTTTATAATAATTATGAATATGCAGCAAAAAGATGTGAATAGAAGGGGGTGGAAGGAGGAGGAGGGAAAGGGAAGGGGGTTAAGAAATTCTAAGGAAGCATTCAACATTGGTATCAATCAACTAAGAATTTTATAACAATTACGAATATTCAGCATAAAAATGAAATTGGAGAGGGAGGGAAAGGAAAGGGGGTTAAGAAATTCTAAGGAAACACTCGACATTGGTATCAATCAACTAAGAATTTTATAACAATTACGAATATGCAGAAAAAATTAAATTGGAGGGGTGTGGAAGGAAAAATGTATGCACTGTGCACTATACATGGGAAGAGAAGAGATGACTGTTTTTTGGTGACTTGGCTGTGTAGTGTACACTGTAGATGAGTGTTTCAAAAAATATCACACAGAATTCAAGTATTGAGCGGAAGCAGTAGGATTTAGATGCCAAATGCTCTTGTTAAGTACTACTATTAATATCATAAACAAAATATATACCAACCAATTCAGCAAGTTACAGTGAAAATTTGATAGTTCCACATTTAATGTTTTCCCTCATTTAGTATTTTTTGCAGGCCTGTTAAACACATCATTTAAGCAATGCATCATTTTCTTCGGCTTAATGTTCCTTTGTCTAGTGCTTTACCCAGATTTAGTGTAATAAGGTTTTGGCCACTACCTCAATATAATGCAACTTCGCGGTTACCACCTCAATCTTTAGATTATGACCACATTAGCGTTTTTTTAACGTTTAAGTTGGGACAGGAAAAAAACACAAGCAATGGATCTAATGTAAACAGTTCTAGGTGACCACACACACATTTTCTATCTGAGTAAACAAGTATTGCATCTCTGAGTCACCTGCAATAGATCACAACATTGCTGCATCTTTAATCTGAATTTCAGATGTAGCTGAGTAGCTATCTCCAAAACTACTGGGTAGATTTTAATTAAATATTAGTGATCCTTATTAAAACTTATCGACAAATTCTGATTTTCAACTGCATTCATCAATTAGAACTACCACTTTATATAAGCACTTATATATACATACTAGTAGAAGGTGCTTGCATTCTGAAAGCATATCATCTCACCTTGAAAAACATTCATTTTTCATACAGATATTTCATCATTACAAATATTTTTTTAATTCGAAAGATTTCACACTGCAGCGATTTTTGTTTTTCCCTTATGTAAATATAATAGATTAAAACAATCCCCAAACTGTGCAATTTGAAGAATTTTATACTTTCTCCATTATGGGGTACTAATGCTACACATTTCTGCCAAATTTTAAAGTTGTTGCACTTCTAGAGGTGAAATGATATTTTTCTAATTGTTTAAATTTTAAACATTTTTAGCGGCCGCCGCAATATATTTATGGAGAAATTCAAATATTTATTTGTGCAAATGCACTACTCTGTATAAACATGAAAATTTCAGCTTCCTAGCTCATCCCGTAGTACCTAAACCATTATCTATGTTTGAAATTTAAGAATTTTTAACGGCAACACAAATTAAAATATCAAACTTTCTATTATCCCTATTTCGTTTTTTTACAAATCCTACCTCTAAAATAAATTTCAGCTCCATAGCACATTCGGAAATACATAAACCTTGAAAAATTGTTTAAACAATTGCGAATTTTTAGCGGCCGCATTGTTGCACTTTTTTACAGATTTTCGTTTTTTCTAGTCGGTTTTGCACAAAATCCTATCTAAGAAAAAAATCTTGAATCTCCAGCTCATCTGGAAGTGCCTAAACATTAGTATCCTCCTATATGTTATATCCTCCTTCTCTGTCAGGAACGTCTATATACTAGTAGAAGGTGCTTGCATACTGCAAGCATTTAATCGCACCTTGAAAAAAACATTAATTTTCAGAGAGATATTTCATCATGAGGAATATTTCTTTAATTCTAAAGATTTCTTCTCTGGACGGGTTTTTGTTTTTTCATTATGGAACAATAATGAAGTAAAACATTCACAAATTTTTGCAATTTTCGAAATATTATACTTTTCCCACATTGAGTTAATAATGTCACACATTTCTGCCAAGTTTTAAATTTATAGTACAATTAAAAGTGAAATAACATTTATCTAATTGTTTAAATTTAAATAATTTATAGCGGCCAAAATAACAATTTTATGGATAAGTTGAAATGTTTATTCGTTTACATAGATAAACCTCTAAACAATTAAAAAATATCCCTAACTTGCGGCGTAGTGTCTAAGCATCTACCTATTTGTTTAAACTTTAAGAATTTTTAACTGCCAAACCAATTAAAATATCAAAATTTCTATAATCCCTATTTCGTTTTTTTACAAATCCTACCTCTAAAAAAAATTTCGGCTCCGTAGCACATTCAAAAATACATAAACCTTGAAAATTTGTTTAAACAATTGCAAATTTTTAGCTGCTGCATTGTTGAACTTTTTCAAGATTTTCGTTTTTTTTAGTCGTTTTTGCACAAAATCCTACCTAACAAAAAAATTTCGAATCTCCAGCTCATCTGGAAGTGGCTAAACATTAGTATCCTCCTATGTTATATGTTATCTCCTCCTCCTCCTCTGTAAGAAACGTCTATATATAATGATAATGATAGTCTTAAATGACTTCCATCAAGTAACAATTAAATACCGTATTTTTCCCCTTGCTCTTATATGATCTGTGAGGTATACATTAAAAAATTTTATCCGAAGGAGGACAGCATATACCACAGAAACATCCATGAGACCATATAATTCGAGAAAATCCCAACCATAATATCAGATATTTTGTTTGCATTGATCACTATGACAATTCTATCAGAAAACAACAATTAAAAATCGATATTTACTCGCTCATGCTCTTATATGATCTATGAGGTATACATTAAAAAGATTATTTGGATAAAGGACAACATTTACCACATAAAAGTCTGTCGGATCATGTAATTACGACTTATGAGATTAAATTTTATGAACCGCCCAATATATCTATACTGTTTTGTATACATTTCTTACAGAGAATGCCTTTGTAACCTCTTGTATCGAGTACACTTTTCCATCTTGTTAGCCTATTTAGACGACAAGATTTTCACACAACAGCCCTGATCAGGAAACATGCATCTCTTATTTACAGTGAGTTATAAATCAATAAGTTAGAAAAAGTGCCTGTTTTTAAGGATAATAACTGTCAAGAACTTAGACAGAATGAATCAAGTGAATTGCTATAGTTAATATTGTTACCAAACTTTCAGTTTTGAATTTAAAAAATATTCTTTGAAAACTTAAGAAATTAGAGGTCAATCAATCTGAATTACCTGATAGCATTAATTTGCCACAAATTTGTCTTATTGCAATAACAATCCAATAAAACAAACTTTAAAATTACTGTGACTTTTCTTCCAAACTAATGGAAGATGGCATATTTGTAGTCTTTTCTTAGTTAAGTGTTCGCTATGGGTAACAGATTATCTAATGAACTGATGGACATTCTATAGAACTAAGAAACAATTCAGGTTGAAACTTGAGTTCCATAAAATAATAATAAATAAAATTTTCCCTTTGTTAGCCTTTCACTGATTCTCGGATGAATCCAACACTTTCCTCTTCTACACCTTAGTAATAGAACAGCTCAAGAAACTTGAATAAAATCCATCACTTTGGTATAAATTGAGTGAACACCGAGAATAGTGATTGCTTGATGAATATTAAATATAATTGGGCAATTCTAATGGTGTGAAAAAATTGTTTATGTGCCCAGGTGTTCTGAGTGTTTCACATCCAAACTCAGACCTGAAAATCACAGAAATGAAAACATTTCATTGTAATTGGCAGAAGATAGAGTAGTTATAGTTAGGTAGTTATATAAGTTTTTTGATGTTTAAAAAAAGCTTAACACAAATGTAGACAAGTTTTTTGTTGATTTATTCTAGCAATGCAATAGTATATCTTAAATGACCCTATGAATGTTGTGTTAACGATAACAAGTACCATATTTTTCTGTATATAAGACGCACCAGGGTATAAGCCATACCCTAGTTTTTTTGGAAAAAAGTAGGTATTTTGGTTCAGGAAGGCATTTAGGGAGGGACATGTCATGTATCCTTTCCAGCTGTGATTAAGTTTGGACGGCAAGCTAACAGTTAAATATAGTGTTTTAGGTAACTTGATTTGTGTAAGTAAATAAGGATGATCTAAAACATAAATAATTGCTTCGAGACTTGTATAGCTAAATGTGCCCTGTGTGAACTCTGCACTCACATTAATTAGGGGTGTCAGAGTATGCCGCACATGTCGCACATATAGATTCACTTTACCGATAGTACTTACTTAAATAGAACAGGCAGACCTCGTCTTTCGCAGAGGTTACATTCCTGATAACTCCGCAAAAGACAAAATTGTGAAAGAGAAGTAATTAAGGTAATGGGAAATACAGGGTTTGGTTCCAATCCCAGTAGAAATGGATTACGATGCAATTTTTCTCTGTTTTGGTGAGCCCTGAAAAATAGAGAGAGACGGCAAAATGAACGTAGATGGAAGAGAGACATAACAAAATAAATGACACGATGAAAGTATAAGAAAATAAAATTTTATTGAAGTTTCGTAGTAAAATCGAGAAAAATGGATGATGGTTGCCTAACTCGCAATATCGCAACATAGAACATCAGGTTAGAGAGATATAATAGAATGTCTATGGGAGAGAGACAGAAGAATGATCGATTTAAATGAGAAAAATGAAAAGGAAATTGTATTAATTTGTTAAACTTACCATGAATGATGTTGAAAACTTGTGATTATGTGGATGGAGATGTTGAAGATGAGAGAGTTGTCACAGGGGGAGGAAGATGCTGGATTGAAGAATCGTGTTATCTGAAGCTGCCTTCCCAGTGTTTTTAAATGTCTATAAACTTCAACATAAAGTTCTAATGCAGCATCAATGTCTCTCTTAAATTTTAAACTTCTTTCCATCAATGGATTGATATCCATCACCTTATCCTTTACTTCACCTACCATTTTAAGGATCTCTGATAACGCTTTTGCTGTTAGTTTAGATTCCTCTTGATCTATATCTTCCCCATCACTATCACTTGACTGCAACACTTCTGAAAGTTCCTCATTAGTCAATTCTTCCTGTTGAGACTCAATTAAACTATTAATTAACTTCCTCCTCTTGCAAATCATCTACTCCTCCTCCTCCAATCATTCCAGTCAATTCAATGATCCTGTTTATTTTGTTGTGAGTGTGGGGAAACCCTTTGAAGTGGACAATTTCAGGCCATAGCTTCTGCCAGGACGCATTCATAGTTGAATTTGCAACTTCTTCCCATGATTGTTTTATGATTTCAATGGCTGTCAATACGAGGGCTGATCAAAAATATCCGGGACAGAATTTATTTTACAAAAACAAAAGTATTTACAAGTTACTCGAAATTATCTCCTTCAAAGTACGATCCTCCAGATTCTATGCAGCGATTCCATCGATCCTTCCACTTTTCAATGCATGACTGGTAGGCCGGTTTCAGAATGGCCTGCAGCTGCCATGTCATATTCAGTTTTATCTTTGCGATGTCTTTAAATTGTTTCCCCTTCAGGGTGATCTTCAGTCTGGGGAAGAGGAAGAAGTCGCAGGGGACCAAATCTGGTGAGTAAGGTGGGTGGGGAGCCATTGGGATGCTGTGCTTGGCCAAGAATTCTCTGACACTGAGGGCCATGTGACATGGTGCATTGTTGTGGTGCAGAAGCCAGTTACCGGAAGACCACCTATGAGGCCGTTTCTGACAAATTGCATTTCAAAGGCATTGCAAAACGGTTCTGTAGACTGTCTGATTCATAGTCTGGCCTCGTGGAAGAAATTCATGGTGTACCAGACCCTCCGCATCAAAGAAAGTGATCAGCATTGTCTTGACATTTGACCGAACTTGCCTCGCTTTCTTCGGCCAAGGTGACGACGGTGTCTTCCATTGTGATGACATTTGTTTTGTCTCAGGGTCATACCCATAAACCCATGATTCATCACCAGTGATAATACTTGGCAAGAAGGTGGCATCATTTTCGGCACGTTGCAGAAGTTCGCGGCACACTGCCACATGCTGTTCCATCTGATCTTGCGTGAGAAGGCAGGGAACAAGTTTTGCCGAAACACCTTTCATCCCAAGCTCCTGCATCAGTATCGCTTAACATGTTCAGTTCATCAGCAATCTCTCTGATCGTCAAACGTCAGTTTTCACGGATAAAAGCATTGACATGGTCAACAGTCTCATTTGTTCGCGCCATTCATGGCCGACCTGTCTGGATGGTCGTCGACGGAAGTGCGGCCATTTTTGAAGCATGAATATCACTCAAATGTCTTGGACCAACTCAATGCTGTTTCTCCGAATGCTTGTTGCAGCTTTTCGTAGGTTTCTATGGCTGTGTTACCAAGTTTACAACAGAACTTGATGCAAGCACATTGCTTCTTCAACACATCCATTTCGCACTACGATGGATGGGAAAACACACTTGCACTGTTGAACAGCTCACTCACCACTGACTCATCCTAATGCCTGCTCCTCTGGTATATCGCATCAGGAGATTTTGCCAAATCTCCTACATAGTTTTCACTTCGATGCACTTAGTAGTTACTTTGTTAAAAATTCTGTCCCGGATATTTTTGATCAGCCCTCGTATATTAAATGAATTCCAAGTTTCACGAGCAGTTTGTGAAGGAGTGATGTCTATCGCCTCGAGAATATGGCTGAAACTTCTCTGGATGTAATACGATTTAAAAGCTGCAATGACCCCTTGGTCCATAGGCTGTAGGAGTGCAGTGGTGTTAGGTGGCAGGAACATTACTTTGACATTGGGATGGCTTTCTGCTAGAGAAACTGGATGTCCTGGTGCAGAGGCTGACTTAGAGAGTGCGAGGCCCCTAGGCGATTGGTGTTTGTGAGGCCCATGACTTAAAATTTCTGAATATGAGTTTATATTTTAATGAAGAAAACATGCAAACAAATTTAGAATTATTTATTTATATATATAATTACAGCTTCTGATGTTGATCGTGGGCCAGTCTTCAAATGGATTAGAGGCAATTGGTTCACTGTAGTAACAACCTTGGGCCAAGGTTCTTAATTCTATAACTAGCAATTTCACATCGAATCCTTCTAGAAAATCTTCACTTGTTCTACAACAGCAATTTTCTACTCCTATGTATTGGGAGATACTTTTCACCATTGCTTAATACACGATTGTATTAAAATGAACTAAAATGTCGGTTTTTATCATGTAACAGAAACTCATCATTTTCTCTTAAGATGCTAATTGGACCTTTCTGAACAATATTACTCAATTGCTTATTGGTCAAAGAGAAAAGCTACTCACCAGGGTCACTAAAATTGGCGAATACACTAGGCCATTCCCCAACAGCAACCAATTCTGCTGACGTATAAGTTGACAGAGCACTACTATCATAGTCATCACACCATTTTGGGCTATTTTGAGTAATTACACCTGTTTCAGCTCCAGTTTGCACAGTTATAGTGGGGTCTTCAAGATTTTCATTTCTACTTGCACAGCTTACATCAATAAGATTTTCATTTTTCTCACTAAAACTGCACTCCTTGAAATTTTTCTTCAAAGATCTTTTACACTTTCGTTGTGATTCTTTCAAAAGAGCATGTTTTTTTCTTTAAATGTTCTTGATTCAAACTTTCTATCTTTACCCCGATCTCTCCCTGACATTTTAATACTTAAATGCGGTTAATTATTTTTCTTAATGTAATAATGCTAAACTAAATATTTTAGTCAGATTAAAATAGCGATGTTAATTATGATAATGATTCATGAATACAATAAAATTCCATGCGATAATGCCGCTTAGCTATTGGCAATTCAAGGGAACTACAAATCAACTATGAGGACCAGCAAAATCTGACTGATAAAGTCCTCGAACACGCCAGTTCTCTTTTACAACGATCATCTTCATCATCTACAGTGCACGATTAGTTCTTTGTGTTGTGACTTTTCAAACTCTGTAAACATTTCTTTCACTTCTAATATAAAGATTCTGACTTATTAACTCAACGCCATCCTATGTTGATTGTACGATACATCTGGTGAGAACTTCACACCCCGCTGTCCGATGTATAATGTACGTCCAGCAAAGAGCAGTGGAATTAAATTTGTTTTGATTTTGGATTTCCAAATGAAAGGTAGAGCTAGCTGAGGTCTATTTCTTTTCATTGTTTGACTTGATCTCAAACACATCTGCAAAACCTTTTTAGCTTTACTCTCTTCACGATATCATTCTGCTCATGACTGCACATGCTCAGTGTTTCTTTTATCCTCTCTCCAGATCTGTTTCTTTTAATCGCTCATCGCTATTCTGCAAATAAACATCCGCAAAATCTTTCTAGATGATGTTTCGAGTGTGATTTTTCATGTTCAAAATAGATGTATGGTCTGATTCAATGCGTATTTCAAAATCGACTGTAGGAAAATGAATTTTCAATGTATAAGGTCTTGTTTGGTTCAAGTACTATATTCTTACGACAATTCTAAGTAATTTTTAAACCCGAATGAAAATTAAGCTGTTGCTTTTCGTAAACATAACTCCCATATAAAATACGGAGATACAGAGATACCAAATTCTATTCTATTAGTAATAGATTAAGATAGGAGCGTGGGACATGAACAGTTCTGTAACTGAAAGACTGTGATTTATTTTTTTAAACAGAATTCAAATCCTTGTTTAGTGATAGCGGACAATTGTTTTAAATCCAAAAACGGAAAATTTTTCCATTTTTTAACAATGGGAAATAAAATTACCATAGCAATGAGTCCACTGCTTTTAAATGGGAAACATATGAGGACGTCCGCCAGAGAAAGGCCCACTTTGTCAATTCTAGTTTCTAAGATATCAACATTTTTGTGAAAAAGGGTATAAAATATCGGACTAGAAAAGTGCATAGAACGATTTTCTGGTTTATTAAGAATAACCGTATTGAAGAATTATATCCATAAGTGAAGTACGAGTAGAACTTATTTTTAATGTTGTGTTTTGGCTTCAATTTTCTCAAAACACTGTTTTTAAATATCATCTGTAATATTCAATAAAAAATTTATTTTTCAACATAGGACTGTGATTTTTGTTTTAATTTACTCGTAATTTATCACAGAATAGTGGTGCGTTCATAACGACAAAGTGGGCCCCTCTCTGGCGGGTGTCCTCATATTATTACATAGCATTGACATATAATGCTTTTAAAGGAAATTTACAGACTGCATTACGGAGGTGTTGATCTCAACCAATGATGTAATCTTATGAAGACGTCATAATCCAGAAACGAGGAAAAAATAGTTCCACAGGTAATTTGCTCTGCAATTTCTCTCTTGCTTGTTTAAATTATATGCTCTTAAATTTTAAATAAAACTTTTAGGAAAAGACAGTACAATTTTGTTTATTGTTATAGCAAATAACTTTACATATTTCATGAACATTTGTGCAAAATTATGATAAAATCTATCAGAAACCAAAGATCACTTCTGCCTGCCTTAATCGATTTTTGATCATTTGTAATGGAAAGAGTGGGTTTCTAAAGAGCATCGCATCAATTCGCTACATCGATGGATATTGCAATGTTTCAGCAGGTTGCAACCACTGTCTTTGCGGTCGTAAAACGACTATTTTACTGGGTTTCAAATAAAATTCTGCGAATATTTTTGGTTGTTAGAAATCTGCCCATTTCCATGTAGGATGCAGGATGTCAGAGTGGGAGCCTTCTTAATTTTCTCCATTAACGCTTCTTATATATAATAGCAGTAGCAGGGGAGGGAGAAAACAGTATGCCCAGCTGTCATTCTTATTTTCTTAGATTCAGCGATTGGTAAAGTGATTTTTCAGCTTAAGGAAAATTCACTGAACATAATTCATTGATGCACAATTCATCAAATTGAAAATTCACCAAACCACAATTCATCAAATTGATTATTCATCGAAAATTCCAATTAACCTTACGGACATGGAGGGAAGGGGGAGAGAAAAGGTAATGTAAATGAAATATTTGCAACATGGATGTCAATCCACTGAAATTAACAGGTAGATAAATGATGAGAAATTACTGTATTTACCTGAAAGGAAGAAGTTTTTTCACAAAAATGCCATTAAAAATATTAAGTATCATCTTAGAATGGAGTAGGAGGATTTAAGGTGAGAATACACCCCTATTTTAAATGCACCATGAAACACCCAGATGTCAAGTATATGTCCGTTAAAATATTTATTATTGCATAAAGTAATACATCATATTTAATTAATTACTACAATACTTTATAAATTTAAGGTCAAATTTCTTGAAATTGCTCCTACAGACCAATGGTTCCACTTCGGCAGTAGGGAAGTGTTTAGAGCCGGGTAGGTAATCGCGTGAGAAGTTGAAAAAAATTGACTACAGCTCGGCGGTTCCGTGCGTAATATGAAACACAAAGTCATCTAGGCACCAATTAAGGTGTCTAGTAATACAATGTAAACAAGACTGAGACAATTTAAATGTATCTATTACAACTTAAACATGATGCTTCGGTATGCCAACATCATACATAAATTGGACATGAGTTTCAGAGTGTTGAAAATTTACAAGAGCACTTGAGTAGTACACGCTTGGCTGAGTTTTAAAGTGAAATAGTGACAAGTTATTATTTATAACTTTTAAATAAGATACCCCAAACAAATGGCAGATCTCGTAGAGAAAAAAGGAACTGCGGTAAGAGGGAATGTATTGAAAGGAATTAGAACAAGTTATGACAGAAATTTTAAGTTAATAGTGGTGTGCTATGCTGAAGAAACAAATAATTGTGCCACAGGGAGGAAAGACAAAGTGACTGAAGCAAATGTGCGAAGGTGGAAGCAAGCAAATGAGAAACTTGAAGGTGCTAAGTCAACATGGAGATCATTTAGTGGACCAAAACGAGGCCGATTTCATGCATTAGAAGAGGAAATTGCAAACTTGGTGTGTATTCAAAGAATGGATGGTAAACTGGTGATGCAGGATATCATTAAATTGAAAGCCCAAGAATTAGCACGATCGCAAAACATTCCACACCAAGAATTTAAGGATAGTAATGGATGGTGTGTGCATATGATGCGTCGTGATGGTTTTAGCCTGCAACAAAGAACTTCACTTTGCCAGCATCTACCTTCTGACTTCACAGACAAACTAATAACTTTCCAGAGGCATGTAATTCGGTTGCGAAAAAGTCACAATTACCTTCTGAGCAAAATGGGTAATGCAGATGAGACAGCCATTAACTTCGACATGCCATCCAATTACACAGTCAACAAAAAGGTGCAAAAAATGTCATCATAAAAACTTCCAGGAATGAAAAATTGCTCATTACTGTAATGCTGGCTGTATTAGCGGATGGAACAAAGTTGCCGCCATATGTTATTTTAAAACGCAAAACATTGTCTAAGGAAGTACTACCAAATGAGATAATTGTTAAATGTCAAGGCTAAGGATGGATGTCAGCTGATTTAATGAATGACTGGCTAAGCATAGTGTGGAATAGATGACATGGGGCACTTTTAAGGCAGACAGCAATGCTTGTCTTAGATGCATTCAAAGGCCACCTTACAGAGGAAGTTCAGAATACCCTTCATGGTATGAATACAGACCTTATAGTTATACCAGGAGGTATGACCTCACAAATTCAAGTGCTAGATGTTGTAGTGATGAAGCCCTTTAAGGATTACATAAAATCATTTTATTCAGAATGACCTTTGGCAGGGGACCATGCATTAACTCCTACAGGGAAAATTGAGAAGCCCAGTATACCACTTCTCTGTAATTGGATAATTGCAGCATGGAAAAAAATAGATCCCAATAGTATCTCAAGAGGGTTCAAGAAATGCTGCATATCAAATTCCATGGACGGTATGAAAGACGACTTGTTCGAATTTGAATAAGTTTCGATGAATGAACAGGACAGTAATAGTAGGGGAAGGAAACAGGAGAGGAAGATGTGAGTAGTAAATTTACTTTTTTTATTCATCCTCTTAATGTTAGCTTGTTATACATATATGTAAATTTTATTTTGTAAGTGAACCTAATTTATTTAGTGGTCGTCTTAAATTCAAGGTTGTCTTCCTTTTGGGTAAATATGGTACTAAGCAAATGAAGGTTATGGGGATGGGAGTAGGAGAACGAAAGAGGAGGTTTGACTGCAAATGACTACTCGGTGGGATGGTGTGAGGTGTAAGTGTTCGAAGATACTCGTTTAGAAATCCCCAAACTACACTTCACAGTTCTAAAACTCCTCCTTCTTCATCATTAAATGGTTTTGGCAGTGTTGGTGATAAATGTGTTCCTGTAACCACTAATGGTGGAAAGATTATTGTCAGTGGTAGTGCCATCGATGGAAATAGTGATGTGAAAACAAATTATGGTAAGCCACAGCCTACTCTGCAGCCTGATTCAGTAAAACAACTGTGACTAGAGAATAAGTTATTGCATGTGTTTCATATTAATATTCAATGTGTTAAAAACAAAACAATTGAGTTAGAAGCTTATATGGAGATGAACAGCCATTACGATGTTATTTGTTTGTCCGAAACATGGACTTTGATACAAGAAAGTGAATTTTACACGATATAAGGATTGGTATCAAATTTTCCAGGTTACTTTACAAACATGGGGGAGTTGCTATAATTGTACATTATGGAATTAGACGCAAAGCTCTATCGTGGGTAGAAAATTTGTCATGTGAACTACACTGTGAATTGTGTGGAATCAAGTTAAGTAAAAATGAAGTAATAGTTATCAATATATATAGGTCACCCAATGGGTGTTTTAAGACTTTAATGGAAATTTTGGGAAATTTGTTAAATTCCTTAGTAAACTATAGTAATGCTGTTGTTTTTTGTGGTGATTTCAATGTGAACTTCTTATCTGAAAGCAAATGTGCAGAAAGCATCTAAAATTTACTTTTATCATATGGTTTTTATAGAACTGTTTTTGAGCCCACTACATATAATAACACTTGCATAAATAATATTTTTACCAACTTACATTTTGATTTGTATGTAACTGGGGTTATTGATCCAATTTTATCTTATCACAAAGGACTTTGGATGGGAATGAATGTATTAAGGAGAAAAATCTGCTTGGTCACTAAAAAAACTTAATAGATCCATCTCAGAAAATGGCATCAATCTATGTAAAGATTTACTTAATTGTACAGATTGGTATATTCTTAATTCGTCGAATGATATAAATAGAAAGTTTGAGCTATTTATGCATATTGTAAATAATGTGTATGTAACCAGCTTTCCATTGAGAAAAGGAAACATAAGATATCTTGGTTTAATTACAACCTCAAAGTTATGAGGGATCAACTTATTATTAGTACATTCTCTGTGTAAAGGTAACTCCTTGGAAGAAAGGAAAACTCACTATAGAAAACTAAACATTGTATAAACATGCCCTAAAAGAGGCAAAGATCAAGGACAATGATAATTTCATTAAGTATTCTGAAAACCAAACTAGAGCTACCTGGAAGGTGATCAGAAATGAGTCAAATACTAGCTACTGTAATCAAAACATTGTTCTCTCTTCAGATCAACTAAATGAGTATTTCATTAATGCATCTTGTGCTCTTGCATTTAACATGGAGATATAAATCCAACTGAACTACTTAACAATTGTCCCTCTGCTAATGCAAAATTGAAGTTCAGAAGAATTACGGAGATGGAAGTCAAGAAAGTAATACCTAAAATGAGATCTACAAAAAGTCAAAATGTACATGGGTGGTCCAACTACCTTTTAAAAGCAGTCAGTTATCAAGTGGCCTATGTATTAACTTATCTGTTTAATGTTTGCTCGGATAACTGTACATTCCCTGATAAACTCCAAGTATCTATAGTTGTCCCTATATTTAAGAAAGGAGTCAGAACAATAGAAAGTAATTACAGGCCTAATCTCCCTCATATCAGTTTTTTCAAAAGAATTGGAAACACTTGTTAAAGAAAAAATTTTTGTTATTTTGAGTGACCAACAGTTTGGATTCCGAAAAGGAAAGTGTACTATACAAGCTATACAGAAAATTGTCAGTGAAGTACAAAGTGCTTTTGAAATGAAAGATTTCACTATTGTAACTTTTTGTGATTTAACTGTGTACCTCATGATCTTTTATTAAAGAAATTAGCTTATTATGGTTTTGTAGATGAAGAACTAAACTTTTTTAGTCATATCTTACTCACAGAAAGCAATGCATCTCTTTAAATGGTAAAATGTCAAGTATTAAATAGGTTGAGATGGGTGTTCCTCGAGGATCTGTATTGTGGCCCATACTGTTCAATATCTTTATCAATAATCTGATAAATTATGTCCAAGGTCCTGCAATCTTATATGCTGATGATGCAGCACTGATGGTAAGTCTAAGGGATCTCATTCAACTCAAAAAAGAAATAAAAAATAGGGAACAGGAAGCTTCTGCTTGGTTTGAAGCAAATAAATTATTCCTGAACAGGGAAAAACAAAAAAGGTGCCATTTTCGCTTAATAATGCACATTTACAAGTGACTGAATTGGAACATGTTGTCCATTAAAATATAAGCGAGGGAAATTCTCCAAAGCCAGTCAAACTGATAAAACCCGGTTAAAAGGCCGGATAAAAACAGATGAACCCGGATAAAAACCCAATACGTATTTCGGCTACAAAGTAACCATCATCAGGGGTTAAAAAAAAGGGGGAAGGGGGACTTGAGAGAGGGCGACTGAAACCAAGACCAGTGGCACGCTCTCAAGTGGATGTCCAGGGCTGTGTCTGTGTATTTATACCTGGTTGGTGGGGAGGGGGGGTGGAAGAAAAAGGGGGGGGGACCTAGATAACCTAGGTGGTGGGAGAAAAAGGGGGAGAGGTCAGTTTAAAAAGAACGCTGTTTATTACCCCTAACTCGTTATTCATCAGGGTGTGTCTGCCCACCAACCAGGTATAAATACACAGACACAGCCCTGGACATCCACTTGAGAGCGTGCCACTGGTCTTGGTTTCAGTCGCCCTCTCTCAAGTCCCCCTTCCCCCTTTTTTTAACCCCTGATGATGGTTACTTTGTAGCCGAAATACGTATTGGGTTTTTATCCGGGTTCATCTGTTTTTATCCGTCCTTTTAACCGGGTTTTATCAGTTTGACTGGCTTTGGAGAATTTCCCTCGCTTATATTTTATATATTTGCCAGTGTAGCTCGCTCTCTTTTACTTAACTAATGTTGTCCATTATCTTGGTATATGTTTAGATTCCATATTAAACTGAAGACCACATGTCCAAGGGTTCAAGAAAAGATTATCAAGAGTCTTGTAACTATTACAGAGACTTCGAAGGGTGACATCAGGGAAAACACTAAAAATAGCCTATTATGCTCATTTTCATAGCTTGATGTGCTATGGTCTGATTCTTTGGGGTTTATCTCCAGCTGCCAAGGAAATTTTTATTATGCAAAACAAGCTCTTAGAATTGTGGCAGGGATTAATAACAGAGAGCATTGCAAGCCCTTTTTTAGAGAATATGAAATCATGACCTTACCTGCATTGACCATATATGAAGGTGCATGTTTTATTAAAAGAAATTATGATGCTCACCCTGTAAGAAATGTGATTCATGAGCATTACACTAGAAACTCTGTTCTTCTTGATGTAATTAGGAGAAGACAATAATGATTCCATTTATAAAAAAATTTTAATATACTCCCTGCAAGTATAAAGGCTCTAAATCTTAACTCCTTCCAAAAAAGGATCAAAGAAATACTTGTAGAAAAAGCATATTATGATGTAAAGGAATTTTTTGTAGATATTATTGTCTAATGCAAATGTGTATGATTTGATGTACTTTTTTATGCTAGATTTTAAGTTTTAATATAATCTGATGCCCTATTGTCATAACATGACCTAATAAAATTATTATTATTAAAAAGCGTTTTTCTTTTAATCTCATACATAAGCATTTATTGGGCATTAACGGTATTAGTACCAATGATATATCTAAATGAAAAAAGGCTATGTAAATTTACTCATTGTAGAATTGATATTGAAGGTAATTCTAATAGTCACAAATGACTACAAAAACTAGATGTGAATTTTGGCTACAAATTTACCATCCTTACTGATAATCCTAAAAAAAATTCTTTTTATGTGGCAACTATTGATGGTTCACAGGCTCGGACAGTATCTTTGTTGCCAAATTGTGCATTTTTTGTAGGCATTTTGTCTTTTGGGATTATCTTCGTAATAAATTGTCTTCCATCCATTATATGAGTTTGATATTTCATTTATCTTATCACTGAAGTGAGTTAGTGAATAGATTTTTTTTTAATTCTGCTACATAATTAGTGAATTTTTTTTCCATGACTGTAAATAATCTTATTTGCAGTGGCAGTACATATAAAGACAACCTGGATCCAGACCAAACTACAGCTTCTTTAGCATCTGTAGCTCAAGCTAGGTCTCAGCCGGTAAGTCATGTTTTTAGTAATTTTTATTCAAATACCTTACAATATTTTTTACTTTAATTTTATTACATTTTTTATTGTTGTATTGCTATTGGAACAAGTGTTTATAATTTTAATGCAGAATCTGTAGGATTAGAAAATTGCCAGTTTTAAGAATTTCCTGGATTTCTGAAAGCTACACTAACTGAATTGATTGGCTTTGGATTGCTTTGGTGCATTCCTTATGTAGGAGATATAGTTTTTTTAAAGTTTAATAATGTTGAATATAGAAATATAAAATATTGAATAACAAATAAATAATCAAATTGAATAATCATTATTTGCAGGCATCAAATTTTACTTCTCTAAACTAACTGGCATAGACCAGAATTATATATTAAATTTGTGTAAATGTTGGTGTAGCGGGTGGTTTGCTTTGGGTGGACGAGATAGAAAGTGGGTGTATTATTTACACTGCCTATGGATATGGGGAGAGAGACGTAAGCAGTGGCAGATTTGGAAATTTTCCTCCTCTGAGAGCCAAGTTATTGTTTCATTCCCTTTCTTGTACTTTTTTCCTAAAAAGAATCGCTGTAATATATTTGGTTTCTCTGTCTGTCCATTCATTTGGTGATTATAATAGTATAATCATCAAAAGTCTGCATAATATTATTTTTTTCATTCCCGCCCCGAAATCTTGTTTTTATTGCTGCCACGAAGCCAATTCCTACTTTGGTTTTATTTCAAATCTACTGATGGATGTAGGATATGGTTTTGGGCCAAGCTGTTAAAATAACTTATTTAATAATGCTCGATTTGGGAGGTGATATTGTGATCTGAAATAAAATAGATGGTATGTTTGAAATTGAAAAATCCATGTTCTATAATGAAAATATGAGTGATTTGTAAGTTAAACATATTAGAAATCAACTGTACTATACTGTACAAAGTGATAGTTTCTAGCAGTAACTCATACATGACTGATTATGATTGGAATTGGAATTAGTGATTAACTCTTTGTTG
The DNA here is from genome assembly GCA_028673005.1 of Tanypteryx hageni. Classification (NCBI taxonomy): domain Eukaryota; kingdom Metazoa; phylum Arthropoda; class Insecta; order Odonata; family Petaluridae; genus Tanypteryx; species Tanypteryx hageni. Next base: position 4,715,645 of record CM054116.1, on the reverse strand, counting down.
CTGATGAAGACTAATTTGCAATTAAAATGTGCAACAGGTTTTTGGCTGTTTAAAGATTTTGTTATTTAATATACTAGGTATAAGCTGCTTTTTGGACTTTGATATGTGAATAATGAGAATATACTGGGGAAAGAAGATGAGGGTAGGTGGATAGGGCAAGTGAGACAGTGAGGTCTGCCGAAGGGATGAGACCCTATAGCGAGAGGTGTGGTGAATGTGGGGAGTTCCTTCACCCACAAGATATTTCCCAAATTGGGGGGGCGGCAGAAGGAGAGGAGCGGTGGATTGGTAAAAAGGTTGGTAAAGAGGGACTGGTGAGAGGAAGAGGTAAGAATTGGGTGGGCAGCATGGAGGATTGTTTTTAGGGCCTCGTGGATACCAGGAAGGAAAAGTGTCGTAAGAGTGAGTGGAGGGGTAGATGCAGGAATAGTGGGTGTGTGAGGATGGGATCCATTGTGGGTAGGCTACATCGCCTTATGGATCTGTTCATGGACCAGGTCCGGAGGGTAGCCACGTTTGAGTAGTGTCCTCGATGACAGAGTAATACTGTAGAAGAGACGCTCTATCTGAGCAAAGCCTCCATCCACATCGAGCAAGGGCATAGTGAATAGTGGCTTTGGTATGAAGGGGATGGCAGCTATCAAAGTGGAGGTATTGGAGGCTGTTGGTGGGTTCAATATGAACGCAGGTGTGGATTTTACAGTCTTGGATGTAAAGGTCAACGTCCAAGAAGGTGATATGGGAAGTAGAGGAATGGTGGGTGAAGGAGAGTGACAGGTGAGAGGAGAGGCACGAAAGAAAAGAGTGAGTCAGGTCCATGTGTACTAATGAGGAAGACATCGTCAATGTATCTCAGCCACAAAGGTGGTCTGGGAGATATGTTAAGGAAGAGGCTCTCCCATTCTCCAAGGTAACAATTGGCGTATGAAGGCGCCATTCGGGTGCCCATCGCAGTACCTTTAATTTGAAGGTAGTGACGCCCACCGAAGGAGTAGTTGTTCATTTTGAGCACCATTTCTGCCAAGTCTAATAAGAAATGGGAGGGTAGTCTTGAGTCCAGGAGTTTACTAAGGGCAGAGATTCCATCATCGTGGGGGATGTTAGTGTAGAGGAAATAGACATCGATAGTGGCCAAAATGGTATTGGGTGGGAGAGGAAAGGGGTGGTGTTTGAGGCGTTGGAGGAAGTGGTTAGTGTCTTGGATGAAGGATGGGAATTGACGAATGAGAGGTTGTAGGTGGGAGTCCACGAATGTGGAGATTCATTCTGTAGGGGAATTAAAGCTGGCAACAATGGGGCAGCCAGGAATGTTGGGTTAATGGATTTTTGGGAGAAGGTAGAATGTGGTTGTGTGGGGTTTGTTGGGGATCATTGGAGCAATGGCAGAATCGGAAAGGCCTTCCTGTTTTCCTGAGGAGTGAAGATAGGACGATATCACATGACCTTGTCATTCCCTGCCCAGTGTGCCACCTTTAGTTACACTCTCTCCATCGCTGAAGAAGGACATACTTGTGTCCGAAAAGCTTACATTTTTGTGTGTTTTTCAAAGCCCCCAGCAGCATACCAACTTGGTAAGTGTCCACTGAGCATCCTTCAACACCTTGTTGCCACCATTATATATATATATATATATATATATATATATATATATATATATATATATATATATATATATATAATACAAATAGAGGAATCATCTTATCCTTGCTTCACTAGACCTTCTTTATCCCAGGTTCTCGGGTTACTTCACCTATACTGCTTGATCGTATATCACTACCTCTTCCCCGTAAGTTTTTCGGGAAAAAAACTTCAAATAATGATAAACAAAGATGCTAGAAGCATGCAGGGACAGGAGAAATGAGGTTTCGTATTTGCCCACTCAACAAAAAATGCCAAAAAATATAGGTTTTTACCTTAGTAATTTGAGCACGATTTTCAATGTTATTCTCACTATCACTCTCTGAACTGACACTTTATTCCGAATCACTTTTAAGTAAGATTTCCGTCTACTTTTCATCACCAGGTATCGCTTGCATTTTTCTATTGGTTGCCACCATGATAAGTTCGACTCTTTTAATTTCTTAGAAATTAAACAAAGTGACATCGGAAAAATAACAAACAATAGCTGCCTCCGTACAGCATATGGTTTCCCTCAGAGCGGCAAGAGAATATTTTTTTGTGTAACCCAAGCACGTCCCATGTGCTTTGATCATGCTTTCGTTCAGAGGTAGAATCGTAAATATCTTTGAATGGGCTTGTTCGTGCATTGATGTCAGATAAGTGTTTCTCTCACTCACTCTCATTATATTGTTTTCAAGAAATGCTGAACCAAGCACTAGCCCAGATCCGGAGACCACTCCTCCTCCTATTCCATGTAGCTCTCAAGTGTTGATGCATAAGAAAAAATATTCATCTCAAGAGTGAGAGGCATCACAAAGCAAATAAACAGTGCCTGCATCCAGGGCCGGCCTGAGGCATTTTGGCGTCCTGGGCGGAATGGCCTTTGTGCACCCCCCCCCCTCCCAATGATAAGATAAATGTATAGGCATTTTTTATGAATTTTTTTAAGCTCCAAAACTGAAACAATATACTAAGCAGAGCAATATAATACATTAAAGGCAATATTATATTCACATTATTTTTATGATGATCACAATACAAAATATCTAAATTATCATATAGATAAGTATCTATGATACATACAATGCCAAAAGATATCACATAAAGATACATTTATTAATATCAATCGATAAATCACACATTACATAAACATTTAAAATAAATACAATAAAATTGAAACATTTGGTTCAATCAATTCATATTTTGATCAGTTGATGCCAAAAACATTTTATTAATGTATCTTATTCCTAGGTTTCAAATCAGCAAAATTATTAATTATTTCTGAAAAATCCAATTTAGCAACTGTGTCATTTTCGATCGATAAAATCGCTAGAGAATTCAACCTTGTCTGCGACATGGATGATCGCAGGTATGTTTTATTTAACTTCAGTTTGCTGAAACTTCTTTCCCCACTTGCCACAGTTAGAGGGATGGTCAGCATAACTCACAAAGCTACCCATATATTTGCTAACATATCTTGCATTTGGTTTGAATTTATGAACTCTAAAATGCTCAAACCATTGACAGGTACATTTTCAGGCAAGAATGTCATCAATGCCTCAATTTCTTGGCACAACTCTTCACCATTTACATTGCATTCATTATGCTCACTAAGCTTGATTTCAAGTTGTTTACATCTTTTTAATAAATCATCATGATACCCATTTTTACTTTCTCCATATGTAGTATAGGGGAAACTAAAATCTTAGATTTTTCTATTAGAGTTTCAGCTTCAGATGTAACCATAGATTCAGTGCATGTGTTTTCGGCCAATTCAATCAAGGCATTCCTCAATTCTAAAATTTCATTTTTAATAGCTTTAGCACTGTCAATTCTACATTTCCACCTGGTTTCACACCAAAGTTTAGGGGTCTAACGTTTAACGTACTTCTTCAGCAATTCCCATCTACTAACCGAAACTGAAAACAATGCGTAAATTCTTTGTATTACACCAAAAAACCTCTTAGATAAAATTGAGCTTACCACACTGTCCCCAATCACTAAATTTAAAGAGCGGCATCCAAAAGGCATAAAAAAATACTTGTGGGTAACAACTTAAAATTCTAGCCTGAACACCTTTATTTTTGCCTTGCATATTGGCACCATTGTCATAACCCTGGCCTCTGCAATTGCCTAAATCAAGGTTAATATCATTTAGCATTTGCGTAATTGATTCATAAATTCCTCCACCTGTTGCGTTTGAGAGTGGATGGAAAGAAAGAAAATGTTCTTGTATTTTAATTTGATATGAAAATGGAATTATTGATTTAACAAACTAAACAATTTCTATTGCATTACTACAAAACTACTTATTTATGCAGCAAATAAAAACTTCCGAGTCACTAAAAATAAAAGTGTGGTTATTCTTGGTATTATTCGTAAATCATTAGATGTTGATATTAAATTAAATTTTAAAATCATAAATACAGAGTAAATATATGGAAAAACACGGGTTATTTAAGAGAAATTCATAAAGTGATGTGCAAGCAAATGAAGAAGTGGAAGGATATATCAGGCATGTGAGAAAAGTGACGTTACACTCAAATACTTAAAAATAAATGAGCAGAGGGAGCCTATTCGGTCTTCGAGGGATTGCTAAGGAGACGGCGTCTACCCTATTCTCTCTCCGACTAACCTTTTTGCATACCACATGAAATTGTATAAATATCTTATAATTTTTATCTGAACAAAACATCAAAACAAGTTACAAGAAAAACTCGTGATTTTTGAGGGTTATTCGCGTCTTAGAAATGAATCTAAAATTTTATTAAACACTGTAAAGTAAAAGTTGATTGCATAAGTGTCTATGAATTTTTCATAAACTATATTTATAATTAGTAAAAATTCTATATAAGATATTAAACGCTCGCAAATTATGATATGAAAGGCAAATCTGATCCCTTTTTTAAAGGATTGCCACTGTTCCTCTGTAAAAATACTCATCAATAGAAATCATTTAAAATAATAATTAGAAAATTGCAGAATTACCCTTTAGTTTCCAGATACTTCACTGCTTCTTCTTTACAGGAAGGCGAATATGATGTATTCACTTAATTAAGTATTCACTTAAGCTTAATAAAATCAAAATCTCTTCTGACAGACGAAGGAGCCCTTCTTTCTCTTTTATCTCTCACGAACACTGCATAGACTTTCTTCTTTGCAGAGCTAAATGAAAATGACTGCGAGGCAATAATGCTGTCTCTTCTTAAGAATAAGGAAGGGGTGCAGAGGAAGGGTACGAATTTGGGTTTATCCTAGGAGAATTCGGTTATGCAGATGAAGAATTGTGATTTCCATAGTGATATATGGGGCAAAAATGACAAAGGACAACCTTTTTCAATTTGAGACTGACACGTCTCAGCCGGGCCACCGAGTGGCTGGTGCGAAGCCACCAAGTGCTTGCACTCGGTAACAAAAGGAAAAGCATAGATTAAGGAAGAGGAAAGGAAGCAATAAATGCGTCCCTTTCTCACTTGACCACTACAGCACCAAATTTCTGACCTGCTAATACTAGGTCTGTTTCCAAGATAGGACTAGAACAATGAGAAAGACAATAAAACTGAGGATTCAGCCCTTTTATTCTTGATTTCGCAGTCCAAAACGGATTTGAGAAGTATTTCGCAGTTTTTCAGGTTTTAAAGCAAGAATGGATCAGTCAGAATGGCACCCCCCCCAAGATTCGGTGCCTTGGGCAGCTGCCCGGCTCGCCCATAGCTCGGGCCGGTACTGCCTGCATCTCTTTCCACCACACAGTAGCTTTCGTGCAGAGGTTCGGTTAGTCTCAGCATTGAATAGGGGTTTTAGAACCCACAATCAGCATAACTATGCAAAAATTTAATCACAGAATTGTTGTATAATATAGGTAAAATGAATGTAAAAATTGCAGAATTAAGCATAATAGGAACGTTTAAGGTTACTGTTTTGAAATATATGAAAGTTTTTCAGATTTAAGAAAATTTATTGCTTCAAAAAGATAGAGAAATAAGTGATCTTCGCGGTGTACCCAGTACGACCGTGTGGGGGTCGTGGAAGGTGCCTTAATAATCATCCCGGGTTTGTAACAAGTAATGAGTTTATAAACAAATAACGAGCAAATAACAACGAATAACTGATGGTAGCACAATGAAAGAAGAACCTGCTTGAGACTTATGCGTGCGCTAGGGTGACTTGATGTCAACTGACTCTCTCTCACCACCATGTCACCCAGAGACGCACTACCGTAACAAAGTCAGGAAGGGAAGAGGGTTTGCTCGGCGACCAATACATTGTCGGTGCACCGGCCGCTACATTACCTCCCTGGCCAAAATTTTGCTCTTCAAAAAACAATAATAATGGTGTTCGCCATTAAATGCAGTAGTCTGCAAAATGGCGTTGGTATTTAACCTACCGACTGCATCTCGACTCCATCTCCGGCACCAAAGTCAGTGGAGTTCCTCCATCCTGCTCGAGGCGAGGGGCATTGTCATTCGCTGGCATAGTATCGTCTGCCAGAATGTAGGTGATCGATGGAGAGGTTCACTTCCTTACCCCAAATCTGGATTAGGAAGTACTTCGGAGTGGTCTTCAGCACCTGGTACAGGCCGTCGTATGAAGGCTGCAGCTGTCTTCTCACCGCATGAAGACATGGGAGGAGCTTGCCAAATCCTTGTGAATGAAAATTGGCTTACTCTCATGGTGCGTTGTCTCTGCTGGGTGTAACTTCTTGATGTTCCGCCGCAAATGCGCAGCAAAATCCATGGTGTCCCCCTCTGGAATGGATCTGGCCGAGAAAAACTCTCCCGGGAGGCGGATGCATTCACCGTACACTAGTTCTGCAGGTGTGGCACCAATGTTCTTTCGAGCTGCCCGGATCCCTAAGAGGACGACAGGAATCATATCCACCCAGCATTCGTTGGCATAGCACATAATGGCTGCCTTAAGTTGGTGGTCGACGAGGCCGTTCGCAGTTGGGTGATATGCCGTGGTGCAGAGGTGCGAGGTGCCTGTCAAGAGTGCTAGCTCTCTGAACAGGCAGGACTCAAATTGTTGGCCATGGTCCATCGTGATGCACAGTGGCATTCCATAGCACGCATTCCATCCCACAAAAAATGCTCTTGCGGACGTTTCAGCTGTAGGATCCACGATGGGAAATACTTCCGGCCACCGCATAAAGCGATCCATGCATGTGAGGCAATACCGAAATCTTTAGGAGACAGGAAGGGGGCCCATGAAGTCCAGGTGGATGTGCTCGAAATAGGCTCCAGGTGTATCATATCTCCTCATGGGTGCTGCAACATGCCTCGTGACCTTGAAACACTGGCAGGGAATGCAGGCTCGGGTCCAAATGTTGCAGTCCTTGCGCATAGACGGCCACACGAAGCACTGCGCGACTAGATCAGCTGATGCCTTCATCCCTGGATGTGCCAACCCGTGCAGGGAATCAAATACCTGCTTTCGGAAAGGCTGCGTCACAAAGGGCCGGATCGTCGATGTTGCAACATCGCAATAGAGCTCCGCTCGACTGCCGAGGACCTACATCTTCTTCAGCTGAAGAGACAACTCCCGTTGAAAGATCTCGTGGAGTTCCGCGTTCTTGGGCAAATTTGGTGAGGGCCTCAAAATCGATCGCCGCAGAGACATTCGATCTGCGATGATGTTATTACATGCTGTATGTCCATGGAGAATTGCCCGATAAAATCTAGATAATGAAATTGTCTCTGTGAACATTTCTCGGATTTCTGCCGGAAGGCAAAGGATAAGGGCTTGTGGTCAGTAAAAATTTTGAAGGAATGTTCTTTGACCATATGCCAAAAATGCTTCACAGCCTTATAGATTGAGTAGTTCATGGTCATATAGGCTGTAGTTCCTTTGTGCCGCGCTGAGCAGTTTTGTATAAAAAGCTAATGGCTGCCGTCCCTTGGCTGTTCACTGCTGAAGCGCTGCCACGACGGTGAAATCGGAGGCATCAGCAAAAATGGCTAACTCGGTCCTCGGATCCGGATGTGAGAGCAAAGCTGCATGGGCAAGGTTTTCCTTGCATTCCTCAAATGCCTTGCGAAGCTTTGGCATCCATGGAATGGGGCGGTTTCTCATGGACTTTGGACCCTCGAGCGCCTTGTTGAGCAGTGCCTGTAGTGCCATCACTCGGGGGATGAAACCGATATAAATTAAGCATCTTAAGGAAATGTTGGAGCTGCTTCATGCTCCCGGGCTTGAGAAAATTTTTGATGGCGTCTACCTTCTCCTGTAAGGGCTTCATCCCTTCCGCGTTAACGGTATAGCCAAGGAATGTTGCAACAGGCTTACCGAAAACACATTTCCCGATGTTGATGAGGATGCCATACTCACAAAGTCGCACGAGGAGCTCTCATAGGTGACGTTCATGTTCCTCCTCTGATGACGACGCAATCAATGTCATCGATGTATACGTAACAGAACTCAAGCCCTCGCAGAACCACAGGGCCGCTTGCACTTCATCCAACGACCAACAAGTTGGTCACTCTGTATGAATCACAATTCCGTTCGCTTCGAAAAGATCTTACATGGTCTTGGTCCTGGTGTCCTTTACGCATGCACGTGGATAGATGGAGATGTCGGTACCCATGTCAACCAGGAAATGTTCCTTTGATAAGGCATCCGTCACAAAAAGGCGGCCAGGCGAAGGGCAGTGGTCGTTAGCTGCCTCTAGCAACTGCCCTCAGTGTTTTCCGGCTTGTAGGAGCATGGAGGCCGGCACTTACTCGCCTGTGTGCCAAACCAAGCGTGATACCAGCATACACCCTCCGCACAGCCGGAAAATCTTCTCTCCTGACTTTTAGATCGGGAACGCGGACATGGCATCGATCAGCAGGCAGACAACACGGCGACTTGGAGAGTGAGATCGTCGAGGCGCCTCAGCAACACGTCTACATTGACGGCGGCTGATGCGGTGGTGAGTCGTGGTTGAGGGGCGACCTCGTGCACCTAATCCACCAACCGTGCCATACTATCCAGATCAGCTAGATCGTGGACGGCAACCGGTTTGTCCGCAGTGCCCTCAAGAAGTAATCCGGGATGGCCACACCAGCAAGGTTTCTAAGATGGCGGAGGAACTGCAATAGCTTCTGGTCACCCAACTCCTCGTGTTCTAGCAGCTGCCGCATCTTCTGCTCTTGCAATGCAGAGTCTTCGTATCAGCTCGTTTTTAACTGGGGGATCCGCAGGATCTTCGGCCTCGCTCAGCCAACTTAGGGCTGTTGTTAGGGAGAATCGCATTGCGCGCCTCTGGGAAGCTCCCTGTTTATTTAATGTTTTCTTCATCGTTTGATGTTTTCCATGTGTATACCAAACTTCGCTTTGATTGGATAAAATTTGGATATAAGTGCAATGCGCTAATGCAAATTGCTCAGTAACTATAAGGGTGGTATTCTAGAAAAACTATATGCATTCAAGACTAATGTATTTGTACATGCACATGAAGTTTGGTAAAAATCAGACCACCAAGACAGCAGTTATCGTAGAACAGACAAACAGACAAAATGCACATGGATTCAATAGGAGAGACCTCGCTTCACTCTGCCAATTACCTCATACTTGTTGTCAGCGGGAGAATTCATGAGGATGCCCACTTCCGAAGCGAAACGCAACTCCAACTGCGAAACCACATAGGAATATTTGGTCTCATCCTGCATGATTCCCGTGAGGCAGAATTGTTCCTTTAGTTGAGAGAACCACAATAGAGGCTTTTCTGGCCAAAACGGTGGAACACGTATCACCACCCAACTGATTGTCGCACTTTGTTCTGATATATCCACGTGGTCGGCACACTCCATGCCGTCAGTGTCTTGCACATGGTGGACACACATGGAAAAGTTTGCAATCTCCTTCAGATAATGTCAGGGACACCAATTGTGGGGGTTGCAGGAGCTGCATTAATAATCACGCCGTGTTTGTAACATGTAACGAGTTTATTAACAAATAGCAAAAAAATAATAACAAATAACTGATGGTAGCACAATGAAAGAAGAACTGCTGCTTGAGATTCGTGCTCATGCTAGGGTGACTAGGCGTCAACTGACTCTCTCGCTGCTGTGCCCCCCAGGGATGCGCTGCTGCAACAAAGTCAGACCTGCAGGGAAGAGCGGTCGCCCTGCAACCATTACATTGTCATCGCACCGGCCGCTACAACCGCATCCAAAGTTTTTGTCCTGCGTACTGGGTATGCAGGACGACGCTGAGGGGTTAAGAGTGTTTCTTACAATTCTAAGAGATCGTCCATAAAATATGTCATGCTTATGTTTGCCTTTTTAGTTTTTCCTTCCCTTTAACTCGGCGCGCTATGATTATGACAGTGCATATATGTTATTACAGCTGTGTAATATGGATGGAAATAAAATTACAATGCAATGTATAAAATTGCCTAGAGCTAATAAAGAATTAATTATTTTTGACCATACCGATGCCATGGAAAGTTTACAAAAAATTGGAGAGAATTACTACATGATGGTTCCTATCTATTATCTAAACAATATTTCACATGCGTTTTCCCAATCTTTTTAGCATGCATTTTCGTAGTCTTTAGGCTGAGTACGTGTGGTTGAAAGTCCTTTCTTTCGAAATGTGGCATAAAAGAGTAACTTGAAATACCCACTGGGAAAATTGAGATGTTCACTCGATCCTATTTTTCACATGCGGTGGTGTTCATGAATTAAGTAGTCACTTCAGCTGTTCACGAATTCACCGTCTATACAAGCTTGTAAGGTCAATACATTTTGTAGCATAATGGATAGATAAGACTATACTGCGATTTTACTTTCCAAGAAGTGGATCGTAAGAAATTTTGATTTTATTTAGTTCGTTTAGTTCGAACCCGGATAATTTAAAGTCGTATTTTTGTGGTCCCATGAACTTCGAAATAACAAGGTCTTACTGTGTGTGTATATAAGCAGTTGGCACTTGCATTCTGCAAGCATTTCATCTGACCTTGAAAAATTAATTATTTTTAATAAAGATATTTCATTATTAAAAATATTTATTTAATTCCAAAATTTTCATCTCTGCACCAATGTTTATTCTTTCCTTATGGAAGAATATTTGATTAAAACAATACCTAAAATTTGAAATTTAAGAACATTATAAATTTTCCATTATGATGCACTAATGCCACACATTTCTGCTAAATTTTAAAGTTATTGCACATCTAGAAGTGAAATAATACTTTTCTAATTGTTTAAATTTGAAATATTTTTAACGGTCGCAATAACAACTTCATGGTGGTTATCAAATGTTTATTTGTGTGTATGGACTAAGCTCTAAATAATGTAAGCACTTCAGTTACCTAGCTTGCCCCATAGTTCCTAAACATTTACCTATTTGTTTAAAATTTAAGAATTTTTAACAGCCAAACAAATTAAAATATTAAAATTTCTATAATCCGTATTTTGTTTTTTTACAAATTCTACTTTTAAAAAAATTTCAGCTTCATTCATTCATTTCATTCTGAAACACATAAACCTTAAAAATATGTTTAAATAATTGCGAATTTGTAGCAGTCGAATTGTTGAAATTTTTCAAAATTTACGTTTTTTCTATATATAATATGCTAAAAATGTTTGCAAAAACTCTTACCTATGACTTAAGTTTCCAAGATAAAAATTATTCAACTTTAATGTACAAATGGGGTTAAAACAATCCCTAAAAATTAACAATTTTGAAATTTTCTATTTTTATAGTTGATTATGAGCAAAATCCTATAATCCTGCTAAATTTTAGCTCTCTAATCCTCTTAGATTGGTCTACACACTGGAATACCTTTTCCCCATACTAACTTATGGGAGATTTTCCGGAGCATCTGAAATCGAACCCAGGGCACTGTAAACAAAACCGATAAATATTCCACATAGGTATTGCGGCCTTTTAGCAACATCCAAAATTTCATTACTCCAGCTTATCAGCAAGTGCCCGAAATTAATTTACAAAAATGGTGCAATGCTTTTCTTATGGGAAAAAAAGCAAATTTCGGATTTTCTGGAGTCAAACTCATGTCACTTAGGTGAGAAGTCCCATTTTTTCTGAAGGTTTCTCCATGACATCTATAAACACAGAAACTTTCAGCTCTCTAGCTCTTGTAGTTTGGGCTGGACATTAGTATCCTCCTATACGTATAGCTATATCATCATTTGTAAGGAATGTCTATATACAGGGTGTCCGGCGACTTTATGTCATAACTTCGGAATCTTATTCCTTAAGTGATTTTGAGTAAAAAATGTCATATGAACATGGGTCTGATTCCCATTTGTTACAGAGCTATGGGCAATTGAAATTATCTCGTGCATTGATTTGTACAACTTAATGGCTGAAAAAATGCGTTGTTTTACTAATTATTCGTATACGTTGTTAATTGTTGAAAAATGTATTATTTAAATAATCATTCATTTATATTGATGCTTAATCCATTGTTACAACAATGAGAAGCATGACGCTTCCACAACAGACGTGGACGTAATTTGCAAGCTCGCAGGCAGCATGTTAGTAGAACGTAAGCTAGCATTCAGTGTAGTGCCCTGTGACACGTGTGGTAACATTAACTTTCAGTAATGCTGTTTACATTTTCAAATGAAGAGTATGCCGATATATCTCTCTGAAAAATGGATGTTTTTTCAAGGTGAGATGAAATGCTTGCAGAATGCAAGCACCTTCTACTAGTATATTATTATTATTATTATTACTTTTAATTCTGTTGTTCAATTACATGGCATAGAACTCGTCAATAGCACGTTACAAAACACACAAACAAACATACAATACATAAATAGAAAAGTATATACAAGGCAATGACATACAAAATTACAAAAGTTTGTCTCAAAAAAAGTCTAACTAACTTCCTTATCATATAAATGTCTGTTGAAATTTTACTGATAATTTTATTAACATGAAAAGACCAGTTAAGATCCTCACTTAGGTAAAGGCTCAAAAATTTGGTCGTAGGGGGACGTTGAATAATGTTATTATTAATTTTTAACAGAGGGGTAGATGAAGGGGGAGATATTTTACAGTGGAATTGCATAAAACAAGTTTTCTTATTATTCAAGATAAGGTTGTTTTTTAAACACCATTGAGACATACTATTTAGAGTATGTTTTGTGCTGATGAATAGGTCATCTAGTGTACATTCAGAATTTAGAGAGGAAGTATCATCGGCATACAAAACTACATTACAATTTGGCAAAGAAAGGGGAAGATCATTTATAAAAAGTAAAAATAACGGGCCCTAAATTGACCCCTGAGGAACACCACAGTTAACGTCAAGTATTTTTGATCTATAGGTATTTATTCCCGTTTGCGACTTGCACCTGAATTGAACAATTTGTTTATGGTTGGAGAGGTATGGCATTATCCACGAATGAGCATTACCAGAAATACCAATTTTAATCAGTTTACAAGATAAAATGCGATGGTCAATTGAATCAAAGGCCTTACTCAGGTCAAAGAAAGTGCCAATAATCAGTTGCTGATCATTTAAGAATTGGGCTATGTGATTAAGAAGTTGGAAGGCAGCTGACATAGTGGATCTACCCCCTCTAAAGCCATGTTGAGATGAATGTAGCAAATCAAAATGTTGAAGGTATTTTACAATACGATTGTAAAAAAGTTTTTCAAAAATATTTGAAAAAACAGACAAGGTTGAAATTGGTCTGTAATTTTCAGAATCAGTAACAGAACCTTTCTTATGAACTGGTAATACTAATGCTATTTTTAAATTAGTAGGAAAGTGACCTTCAAAAAGGGATAATTTGAAAATATTAGAAAGAGGTTGAGCAATCCACATAGCAGCACATTTAAGAATAGGCAATGGAACTTCATCATATCCCGCAGACCACTTATTTGCAAGAGAATTTATAACTCTCAGAATTTCTTCAGGATCCGAAGGGAAAAGAGAAATTGAATGTGAGGCTTGATTTAGATTAATATCTGAAATACCATTACATGAATTCACATAACAAAATTGTTTGTTAAAGCAGTTAGCAATAGCAACTGGATTAGTGATAGGAGTTTTGTCAAATTCATAAAAGAGGGGCTAGATGATTCAGAATTAGTGTTTGAATGCTGTTTAATTACATTCCAAGCAGATTTAATCCGATTGCAAGAGGAGGAAATATAAGCATCATGATTTTTAATTAAGTCCTGAGTATTTCATTTGTAATTCTTTAAAGTAACAAGGTAAAGATCACAGAGGGAATGATCAGAAAATTAGCTCAAAGGATGTAAATGGCGCACATATTTACCCATATCAATCAGATCTTCTGAGAACTGAATTTTTTTATTCCTTGCTTTAGAGACAGTGGTCTTAGAAGGAAAAGCATGGTTAAAGATCATTATGAAGCTATCAATAAAATATTTAAATTTTAAATCAACATCATGAACAGCATAAGCATCCTCCCAAGTTTCATAAGAGAGGCAGGATGTGAATTTCAAAATTGCATCATCACTAAAAAAGCGCTTCCGCATATACATTTTGTTATTAGATATTCTGTCAGAGAGCAGCAAATTTACCATGAGGGCATGATGGTCGGACATTTCATTTAATAACACATTATAGGATAGCGAGTTTAATGGTAAATTAGCTATGACAAGGTCTATTAAGGTGGCTGACTGGGATCATACTCTAGTAGGCAGGTCACTTACCACTTTTAGACCGAAAGTATCCAGTAAATTTACCAATTCATTACAAGAAGCACTTTTACCCAGCATATTTATATTAAAATCACCAAAAACAAGCACATAATCAATGTTAGTGGCATAAACAAATTGAATAACATCACTAAATTCCTTTAAGAAGGAAGTGACACAGGCAGAAGGTGATCTGTAGAACACTAAAAGAGCAATGCGGGTAGAGTTAACTTTAACAATTATGATGGTACATTCAAATACTTTTTCAGTGCAACCCTTATATTGAAGAACAGAAGCATTAATACTATATTTACAAAAAAATAGAAATTCCACCACCTCTATACTCAGACCTGCAAAAATATGATAAAAGTTTAAGGCCATTTATAGCAAAGGTACAAATTTCCTTATCAGTTAGTATTAACAGGCCATATTTTGGGGTCACTTACTGGGCTAATGAAATTTGCATCAACCTTGACCTTGAATGAGGCATAATTTCCTCTAGGATTTAGGGCAAAAACTTCAACACTATCAACTGTTTTATTAAGGTATTGAGTCACTTGCTCCTTGGTTGTGTTAGAATCAAGGCCCCAGACGTGTAGGAACGCAAATGATTTGGCCACCTTGAGCGGGCACTCAGTGTTGGAGTCAGCCAAACCAATGGTGAAAGGCTTTCGCCTACGCTGTTTATAGCGAATGGTGGTATATCAGCATCACAGGAAAAAATATCTGATTTGTGTAGATTACCGGAATCAGCCTCATAGGGGACATTATGAACAGAAGTCTCCGGTGAAGAAATTTGTGACCGGGACGCACATTCATAGGGCAACTCCTGAGTTGGATTTGTCAAAAGAACGGAACTCATGGTCAAGAGGTTTGTAATGGCGGCGATTGGACGTTCAGACTTCCGATTTGGATAAGGAACAGATTTTGGACCAGTGACACAAACTTCATTTTTAGGCAAATTATCGGTAGTAACACCATTCTGACATCCTAGGTTTGCTTTTACTCGTTCAAGACGTGTCTGCAACTGAAGGAGGGTCCTCTGCATATAAACCTCATCGTATATCTTCGTCAATGGCCTATTGCTGGAGTTCGCCGGCAGCCGTTCAGTGGAGCAAATCTTACAGATCCATACAATGCAAGGATTTGCATAGATCACTTTGTACTCAATTTTTGAAATGCCGCTACACTTTATGTGGCTTTTGAGATCACAAATTCCACAGTGAAGACCCGGAGAATCACGAGAAAACTTAACAAAACAGGAGCTACATTCAGGCAAAACCGTCCGCATCGCCATTTTGAAAATATTTTTGTACAAGGTAGGGTCCAAAAGTTTCCAGCCTAACTATGTTCCAAGGGTGATAGAAAAAAACAACTATGTTATTTTTCAATATAGTCTCCCTTTACTTCAACACACTTTTCACATCTTTGGATTAACAGTTCAATGCCCTTTAAAAATAGTCTGAAGTTTTGTCTGCAAAGTGCTCAAAAACAGCATTCTTCACCTCTTCATCATTCGTAAATTTCTTCCCTCGAAGGTCGGATTTGAGTTTCAAGAACAGGTGATAGTCACTGAGGGCAAGGTCTGGGCTGTAGGGATGGTGGTCCATCTCCTCGAACCCATACTCCTTCACAGATGTCTTGGCAATGGCAGCCATGTGGGCTGTCGCATTGTCGTGCAGGAGGCAAACACCCTGACTCAGCATGCCACGCCTCCTCTCTTTGATAGCGTTGCGCAACTTGTGCAGCAGGCGGGCATAGTACAGTCATGTTCCTCTCCTTTAAGTTTATCATTATGATTCCTTTGCAGTCCCAAAAAATCATCCCCATGATCTTCTTAATGGACTCGGTGACCTTGGCCTTCCTCAGCGGCGCTTCACCCGGCTTACGCCATTCCATTGATTCCCTTTTTGATAGGGGATCATAGTGCAGGACCATAGTTTCATCCCCTGTGTTGATGGATTTTAGTACTTTCCTGTGGTTGGCACGCCACAGGTTCAAAAACTTCTCACAGCAGGTCACATGCTGTTCTTTTTGAGCTGACGTGACAGAAGTTGGGGCACCTATCTTGCACTGACCTTATTCATGTGAAGGTGCTCATGAATAATGCGAAGCACAGTGGTTTTTGAAAGCCCCAACCTTGCTGATATTTCCTTCACTTTCGAACGCCTGTCATTCAGCACCTCCTCCTCGATGAGCGAGATGCTCTCTGGTGTCAGCACCTCCACTGGCCAATGTTCGATGCTCTCTCGGCCCAAACGAAACTGTTTAGCCCATTCCTTCATTGTGGAATACGAAGGGAAAGCTTTGCCATACACACCATCCAAGCGCTGTTTAATAGCACTGGGAGTAAGGCCTTCCTTAATCAAGAATTTAATAATGGCTTGGTACTCAATTTTAAACATGATGCAAAATTGCGTAACATGTCTAACTCGAATGACTGTCTCCAAGCGACTGAGGCAGGTACATTTGAGAAAGTCATATTTGTCCACAAATAGATGGAGCTACCTGACACTGCCAGCGTTTCAAGATTGAACTGGTTTTAACCTGTTAGGCCGGAAACTTTTGGACCCTACATGTTAGGATTTAGTCTCAGTTGCTCGAAT
The DNA here is from genome assembly GCA_028673005.1 of Tanypteryx hageni. Taxonomy (NCBI): domain Eukaryota; kingdom Metazoa; phylum Arthropoda; class Insecta; order Odonata; family Petaluridae; genus Tanypteryx; species Tanypteryx hageni. Next base: position 4,698,792 of record CM054116.1, on the reverse strand, counting down.
TTGAATGCTCGAATCCCACTCGCCATTAAACCCAGTTACCATTAATCCCACTTGCCATAGTCCCAAATGCTCAAGTAGCAAAAGCTCGAATTCCCAGTTGCCAGAATCCCACTTCACATATAAAAACTGGGGTGGGGAAAAGAGGGGTATTTACGAATAGGAAGCAAAAAGGAGAAAGGACTGGGGGAATTTACGGGTATGCTGCAAAAAGGAGAAGAGGAAAGAAGGTATGCTTAGGGAACATAGTCGACATTGGTATCAATCGACAGAGAATTTTATAACGATTACGAATATGCAGTGTAAAAACTAAATTAAAGTGGGGAGGGAGAAGGGGGATGGCGTAAGGTACGCCAAGGAAACACAGTCGACATTGGTATCAATCGACAGAGAATTTTATAACGATTACGAATACTCAGCGTAAAAACGTAAATAAAGTGGGGGGAGGGCATAAGGTATGCCAAGGAAACACAGTCGACATTCGTATCAAACGACAGAGAATTTTATAATGATTACGAATATGCAGCGTAAAAACGAAATTATAGTGGGGGAGGGGGAAGGGGGGATGGCGTAAGGTATGCCATGGAAAAACTGTTGACATTGGTATCAACCAACAGAGAACTTTATAATGATTATGAATACGGAGCATAAAAACAAAAATAAATGGGAGGAAGGAGGGGGAGGGCATAACGTATGCCAAGAAAACACAGTCCTGCACTTTAACTGTTATCATTACGATTCATGGAAGGACCTAAATGATATAAGGTTAAGTATAAACTTTCTAGTATAGAAATATGATATATTACTGAAAACATTGAATAGTTACAATTAAAACTTTGATGATTTGAACCTTACTATAGTACAACTAAGAGATGAACTATGGGGAAAACATTACACTATATCAATTTAGAAGACAAGGGGAATAGATTATATCAAGATTACTTAGATAAAGCATTAGATATTGTGTGCATAGATGAGGATCTGAAAGAAAGAGATATTAGTGGTGTAGTTAATAATTTTGTTGGCCTCATACCTGTACCCAGTGTGTCACATTATTAGTTCTCTCTCTGTCACTGATGAAAGGCTCTAGCCCGTGTAGCTTATGATTTTGTGTTGTGTTTTTACATGTGTTACTTGGCTCCCCTTGGCAGCTTGCCAACTTTGCTATGTGTCCACTGGGCTTCCTCAAGCAGCATATACCGTATTTTTCAGACTATAAAATGCACTTTTTTCCAGAAAAATTACTCCCATAATCAGCCTGGGTCTTATAAACTGAAGGTAAGACTGTTACTTTAATTAGTAGTGACTCACACAAACCCACTCAAAATGAAATAATTGACAATCATCACATAATCATTAAATGATGTATTGTTAATAATTAATATCAAAAAAATTGTTAATATATACAGTAAAACCTTATGCAACATGAATTCCGATGACACATTTTCATTATTATTCTTTTTTACTGTCCACTCACAGTAATTACAATTTTGGTGCATTTGCAATGTTTGTTGTGATGTTTAGTTCCTAATAAGCCCATTGAATGGTACGATTAATGCCATGTAACATTAGAAATCCGATAGATGTCATAAAAATTTTACTAATAACTAGGATATAAATAGTTATCTGTATTGAGATCACATTGGCTACAAGAGTAAAAAGATATGCCTAAAGTATTACATATATGCTCCAGGTGATTCAGTATGCAAAAATGCTCGGAAACTTAGCAGCAGAATGTCATTTCGGTCAATGTTCCTCAGAAAAAATCCTGTAGATCATCCCTATTTACTTTCACGAATGAAGTTTATCTAAACCATTATACTTAACTTATCACGTCATATTTTATTTAAATTTTGAAATTTTGCCAGATACGGATATAATCACAGCTGGAAGTGATGCCCAACTTGGCCTTTCCTAAATGCTTTAGGTGAACCAAAATACTATTTTTTCTGAAAAATCTAAAAAAATCGGGGTGCATCTTATAACCCGAAAAATACGGTTTGTGCATTTAAGACTTTTAATCTTTTAATTTAAAACTAAATTGATTTCTTATTCAAATCAATTGACTGCTTGTTTTTCTTATTCCTTTGTGGTTGTAATTTTTATATTATTTTTTTCTTAAGTTATTCAAATTTATGCATGTACACTAAAAATTGTTCATTATATTTTTGTAATGTTTGTCTATATGCATTTGATAAATACCCAATTGTCCTATGCCACCTTACCCTATGCCCATAAAGGTCTCAAGAGAGAGCGACTTTCGTGAAATGGAGGCATGGTTGGAGGATAGGGTAAGTTGGTTAAACATTATTTATGTAATTATTGCATTTAAGCACTTTTAACCACAACTTACACTTCTTAACCTCCTTTTCTTTAAAAACTTTCTTCTATATTTATTATGATAGACTTCTGGGCATAGTTTGCATAGTCATTACTAGACTTTTGTGAAGACTGCACCACTGCTTTGATATATTTTAAAATTTGATCAATAAGAATTTTTAGTCATAATTTAATGGTGATTTTCAATTAGTAGGCCAATTATGGAGTAACAAACCAGGCAAAATTGTAAAATAGGGTATTTTAATTTTTTTGTATCTTATGTTAATGTTTTTTTAAAAATTTGGGTATTTGTTTCAATTTCCATTGACAATATTTTTTCATTGTTGGTGCTATGATTGTTGGTTGTTTGACACTGGGCTTGCTCATACTATTTTAGATTTAGTTAGAAGTTAACATCACTAATTTCTAATTCCTATGTTTTACCTTTTTAAACCCTTGAGAATTTTTAAATTTAATGGCACCTAATAAAAATGTTCCATGAATGTTAAAAAAATATTATATACCACAATTTTCAACCTATGAGATGCACTTTTTTTTCTATAAAAACCTGCGTTAAACATATGTACTTGCATCGGTGAGACAACTCCTTCAGCCATAAAAATTTATTAAAAACCCGATGCATTTCGCTCACTAAGTGGGCATCTTCAGGGGCGAACCTGTATCGACAGTGACTGAAAGTCAACTGTGAGGACAATGAGAATTCGGGTGTTGAGGGGAACAAAAAACAAAAGAATTGCCAGCCTTGGTAGAAGGGAGGTTAGCGTGTCTAGCTCCCAATGCTAGTGCCGCAGGTTCAAATCCTGCCAAGGGCATGGGCATATGCGTTTGTCTTTGTTAGCATTATTGTGCTCATTGTAAAAGGCCATAAAGTGCTGTTTATGAGCAAGTTAAATATAAATAAATATATAAATTACAAAAACTTTTTAGGCGTCGATGTTATGATTATCTGTTAGTTTGTACAAGGTTTTGTTGAAGTCCATATCTGTATTCATGATTGTTTGACGGTTTTTGTAAATGTGTAAATTTTCAAAGGCATTGAGTGAGTTGTTAGACGAAATAATTAATTTAGTGTCGTTCACATTTATACCATGTCCTGTTTCGACAATATGTTTGGCTACGCTCGATTTTTCAAATCGATTGTATTTGTAGTGTGCTCCTTCAATGGTGTGATTATTTTCCTTTTTGTTTGGCCTATGTACATATTGTTTGTCACAATGTGAACATTGTATTTTATAGATCCCAGATTTGTTTAACTCTTCTGTCTTGTCTTTTGTACTGCCTAATAAATTTTTAAGTTGTACATTTACATAAACCGTCAAGCAATCATGAATTCAGATATGGACTTCAACAAAACCTTGTACAAACTAACAGATAATCATAACATCGACGCCTAAAAAGTTATCATAATTCTTTTTTTTTCGTTGTCTCACTGATGAAAATCGAGCCATAAGTTAACCAAGCCTCCAACCTTTATATGTACTTGCCTCAAATAGGATAGCAGCTAATTAGGAGAGCCCCATTTTTAGAAGTAGAGGTCTTTGCTTGTGTTAAATTGCAAAGAATCTTTTTACTGACACAAATGAATTATTTGCAGAGCTCACAGAAATAAAATGATAAAAGTAAGAACTCGTAAGCCAATACCATCATTATTTTAGAAAACTAATGGTATGTGCTTAACTCTTTAGGACAGTGTTTCTCTAAATTATTTTGGAAGTGTGGTAAAATGCCAAGAAATAAAATTTTTACAAATAATAAAACTTTATCAGGGAATTTTCGGAAATACAATGCTATAAAAACTATTAATAGTTAAAATCGACGAATGAAGCTTTTACATTGTGGAACTCCATAATATATGAAAAGCAGAGAGTTGGTTCTATTGAATAAAGTGGAATTATTTTACAAAGTGATTCTCTCCTTTTCATCTATTAACCGCTTCCCTGATGGGTTTTTCCAGTATTCCACCTATAAAACATCACATTATTTTATTTTATTTTTTCGATGCTTTCAAGTAGTTAAAAAAGAAACAATCTTTTCTGCTCTAAAATTTATATTTAACATATTATTTGATTCTTTGTTTTTCATTACTTTCACATAATTTCCCTATGTTAAGCACATTTTCATTGAATTATTGAAATAAAAAAGTATTTTTGAAAAAATTTATTTACAAAATCACAAAAAATTCATTTTATATATATTACACTGCAAAATAGTTTTTAAATGTTTGTTGTCATGTGATAAATCCTGAAACAAGGCGTTACACAGAGTGACACTTCACAGTCAAGGCAATAATACCTGTTTTCCTTTCTTATTTTCCCCCCCTCGTGTCTTGTTTACGGCCACACAAAAAGCACTGCTTCGTTGGGTAGGTCTTCTTTTCAGTAGGCGGGATTGTCTCGGGGAAGAGCCTCTTGGTCAGATGGCTAGAGTGTGGTACTATGGGCGGTCTACCTGCCCTCTGGGAAACTATTCTAGGGTGGTAGGTCTCTATGATTTGCTCACTCAAATCCACTCTCTATTCTAAATGCACTTTTTTGCCACCAGATTTTCACAACAGAATGAATGAATTCCACAGGGACAGTTCTACTAAGTAAAAAAAAATTTTTATAGTACTCTTTCCCCCATTTTCTTGGAAGGGGGTAATCGGACAAATGCTGATTGACTCAGTCCCCTCTTCCCATCATGTCATTGTAATCCACAACAAACATCAGCTTCACTTTTGTTTTTCCTCTCTTTTCTAATCTTTTCATCTCATTGTTGTGGATGGAAGATAGCAACATCACATCTTTCTTGTCCTTCCATTAAAGCACCATAATCTTCCCTTTTGAAATGCTGCTACTTCGCCTTTCCTCAACTTTTTGTTTATCAATGCCATTGGTATTCCTCTTCGTGACTTTCTCACAGTACCATACGTATCAACTGATCGGGAAACCAGCAAATCAGCTAATTTGGTGGAAGTATAGAAATTGTCAGTAGTCAAACAATACCCTTTATCCAACAAAGGCTTCAATGACATGACCACCTGAGAAGACATTTATCAATAAGGGATCCTTTTCTGGTATAAATTATTGTAGATCACACACATCCACTCCTAGATTCACTCAAAGTGAAAGTTTTTATGCAGAGTCTTGCCCTTTTTTGAGGGATGAACTGATGCCACCCCAACCTTCCCTTATACAACAAAAGACTTTCGTCGTTTGTTATATCCCTCTCTGATGTGTACAACTTTTGAAATTTTTTCGCCAACTTTTGATAAATCTGCCATATCTTATTCAACTTAGGGTTGGGATGTGTTTCTGGATTGTACTCAGCATTATTATTAAAATGCAAATATTGTCTAATTTTCACAAATCTCTGGTAAGACATTGTCTTTCCAAAGAAGGGGGTGGCAAGTATTGGCCTTGTTGACCAATAATCCTCGGTGATGGCACGCCATTGTTTTCTTTGTTACAAGTCAATCCTGAAGCTCTTTCATGCAAAGATTGGCTTGCGTAGCGATTAGTTTCATCAGTAATAAAACCAATAAGATTGTCATAAAAAATATTGTAACAAAATGGAAATAATAACAAAAAACAATGAAAACAATAGCGGAGAATAGTAAAAACGATAACAGAAAATAATGAAGAACTATACCAAAAAAATAGAAACTATAACAATGAAATGCAGATGCAAGTGGGAATGCTAGATGTTTATGCTCAAGAGCTCTACGAATAACGAACGTATCTTTCCCTTTGAAAGTTCGCAAAAGCACCTCCCGCCTTAGGCAACCACCAAGTTTAGGGTAGATGGGTCTGGAAAAAGGGTTTTGGGAAAACCAGCTATGATTTCGGAAGGGGTGGGGAAGATGGAAGAAAGGGAAGTGGTTAACACATGGTGCCACTGAGAGAGGAGGTTTGGGAGGGCAAAATTCTTTCTCAAGGCGTTACAAAGGATGGGTTTGTACCTTTATCACTGGTACTATTAGAAGGAACAGGAAATGGCTACCAACCACCTTTTCAAATAAGTTTGCTATTGGGAAGAAAAAATATTGTAGATCTGGAACTGTACTTGCAGCCACTTTTAGTGAGAAAAAATCTCAAAGAAATCCTGTTTTGCTTTTATCAAGTAAGTTGTGTGCTCAAGACACAGTAAAGATAAACAGGAAAAACAAAGAGGAAAAATGTATACCTTCCATCATACCTGAATACAGTAAAAATATGGGTGGCATAGATACCTCTGATATGATGGTGTATGCATATCTTGATGAGCAAAAAACAGTTAAGTACTGGAAAAAATGTAGCCTTTAATATAATTAGTAGAATGGTGTTAAATAGTTATATTTAATATAAGGAGAATTTTGGGAGACCAGAAAATTTGAAAAGCAGGTTTGCTTATACTGTTGACATAATTGAGACATTAGGAGCAGAATGGCTTGCAACCAAGAAAAATGAAGAAGAAATGGTCTAATTTAGAGGATTGAAGGTTAGAAGAGGAATTAGAAAGCTTCCTGAAAAGAAGGAAGCCAATTGCTGTGTTTGCAGCAAGAAAGAACAAAGGAAAAAATCGATAAGAGTGTGTATGTTGTTTAACAAAGGATTGCATGGTGAATGTTTTTCTAGCCATGAGTGCTGAATGTTCTAAAACATTTTATTTGCTGGGAAAAAAAGGAAATCAGGAGGCAATCAAACATTTAAGGATTAGAAAAGGCATAATGATCTATAAATACTATATTAAAAGCTTAAAATAGTTTGAAATTTTTAATAATTCTTATGTTAAAGTCTGTATTTAATTTTTTTTCTCCCAAAGTAGAATGAATGTATTTTTATTTAATATTTACAAATGTAAAATTTAAAAATAATATGTGAATGAGGTTAAATAGACATTTGTCTATTATATGAAAAATAAATCAGTCAATTTCATTGATATATGACCATGCTATTGATATTTGAATAAAACCTTACAAATTTTACAAATTTGTCCCTGGGTCCATCAACCATGGGATATGGGCTGGGAGTGAAAGGGTTAAGCAACTAAGATATCAAGCCAGCATGATTCTCCATTCTCGAATTGGGGTATTCGATGATGGAGAATATGCTGGCTTGATATCTTAGTTGCTTAAAGCACCTACCCGGCAAGTGGGGGACCCGGGTCTGATTCCCAGTCAAGTACAGGACGTTTTCTCCTTCTCAAATGTCAAATTTCTTGTGAAGTATTGTAAAATCCATGTAGGTCTCCATGTAAAGTGGTCATTATAATTGTACGAATTTAATCAAACTAAGAATTCAGGGAGATATTTCTACCAAACTCCAAGATATAAAATTTTACCAAAATATATTCATTGGATCTTGAGTTAAAACATACGGACAAAATACCGGACAGATGGATGAAATACAGAATAGATGGATGAATTTATCAGTCTGATCCCACAATGTGTCTTAATTTTGTGCGCATTGCGCAAACAACGGATAAAAGGAGATTCCATGATGTTTTCGCTCCCAACTAACGATATTTTAAACATAATAATTTAGCATTTCATTAAGAATACGGGAAAATGGAATTGCTTTCATTTATGTAAAAATAACGGAGAAATCTTTTGAAAAAACCGCCGGGAACCATTAAAATTGGATCCTAGCATGACCTCTGCTGGCGAAAATATGAAATACTCTGAGAGAGTGAGAAAACTCGGGCGTGATCTGCTGGAATTGGAAACTAAGGCATTGTCCGAGATATCTTGGGTACGTCAGGTAACGCGAGGACATGTTGTCCAAGATATCTCGGGTGCATCAGGGAAGTGGTTAATAGTTATATACAGTGAAATCCGATTTAAGGTTTCTCCATTTAAGGTTTTCCCGCATGTAAGGTTGTTTTTTGTGGCCACGACCAAGGCTCCATATAAATAATGTATTGTATTACCCGATTTAGTGAATTGCCCGCATTTAAGGGACAAAATTTTCGTCCCTAGATGAACATCACCTTGATTTAAGGTGCATTTACATTATGCGATGCAAAAATATATAATTTAGTGGAGTTGTAATGCAATAAAACATACTATCCATCAACAACGCAACACATACCGGCATTGTTACATTAAATGACTCAAATAATTAATATTTTGTCATTCTGTGTTTTCTCAATCCACCTTTAGTCCTTAGGTCATCTGTTACGTGTGTTACGAAAGTTGCAGTGACATCATTACGTGAACATGAATTTTTTTTACGCTTCGGTTCCAAAGTGCTCATGGCTAATTCTTCTTTTTCAGACTTTCCAACTGGAATTTACAACATGTATATGAAATTTCCATTTTTTATGCGTTCTTTTCACAAAGTGAATGCATATAACGGAGGTCATTTCCGTCCATCCGTCTACATGTTTAAACTCAGGAACTGCTGGAGGTACTTCAATGAAATTTGGTATTTGGGAGATTTGCTAAAATTTGTTGACCGATTCCAATTTTGGTTAACATCGGACCATAATAACGATCACTTTAAATGAAGACCTAGATGTATTTTAAAACGTATTTCGCAAGCATCTCGTTAAGTACTCATCTGAGCGAACAAAGGTTCAACAAAATAATTAAATACACATTTTTTGTCAAATAACTTTTCCCGTAAAACGTAAGGTTTACAATAAATTTAAAGTAAAGGAAATTAGCATGTTTACATAATTTTACAATTTTCAATTTTCTCCTGTTCATTAAAAAAAATATTCATTAAAAACTTTACAACTGAAGAACCTCTGGAGATATTTTAAGAAATTTGGTATTGGGAAGTTGTTTGTTGGCCGATTCCAATTTTGGTTAAAATCGGATTACAATGACGACCACTTTACATGAATACCTAAATGTATTTTACAACATGCCTCTTTTTCAACTCAGAAACCGCTGGATGTATTTTGATGAAATTTGGTATTAGGAAGTTTTATTAAAATTTGTTGGATTCCAACTTTGGTTAAAATTGGACGGTAATTATGACCACTTTACATGAAGAACTACATGTAGCTTACATTGTACGTTTCAACTCAGGAACCACAGGACCAATTTTGATGAAATTTGGTATTGGGGATTTTACTAAAATTTGTCGGTCTCAAAGAACGCGTTTGGATACTGTGTACTCCAACATGGAGTATACCTTTCCATACTTGTTTATTCCATGTAAAAAGCCTGTAACTTGACAGGAAGCTTACCTTGCAATTAATCTGTTCTCTTAATATTTGTTTCAAATAATAATAATTTGATATTAATAAACTGCCATTTAATCTTTCAATTTTAGACTTCCCATTTAAGGTATTACTTGATTTAAGGTACAAAAAACTTGTCCCCCAGACAAACGTTAAATGGGGATTCCACTGTAAAATGAGGAAATTTGTATTAAAGTTTCTTGTTTTTAATATTTTCAATTCAAAGGGGGGCCACATGATATTCAAGGGAACTGCAGATTGAAAGTTTAAGAATCACTGCTTTAGGGTGCAGGAAATCCCTTTGGATGAGCTATTATAGCAAAATAAAAGTTTAAAATATTTTTATTGAAATGCATTCGGTAGTATTTGTTTTATTCGCATTTATGCGCTGCCAAGGTTGTGTGGTGGGGGTGAGAAATAATAGAAAATTAGCCAACCCAGCATTTTCTATTGAAGTGATTATTAATTGTTTGTCCATAATAAACTATGCCATATGCAAACCAATTTGTAGTCTCTGCAGATATGACATCACTTGTATCATTGGACTATACAGAGGGCCAATTTCCTGGACATCTCATTTTTAGCCTACTTTTGGAAATAGGCTTATAGTTTTGTCATTGTGTCTGTCTGTGTCTGTACATGTCTGTCTGTCCATCTGTCTGTCTATCCATCTGTCTGTCTATCCATCTGTCCACCTAACCATCCCCCCTATTAACTTTTGTACCAATAGACCGATTTTTATGAAACTTGGTGGAAATCTCTTGCTACATGGGCCGAGCTCCCGAGGATAGTTTTTGTTGTGAAGATTGAAGTCCCGGATTCCAGGAACTATCCTTCTCATTTGATTTACATGGGAAATGGTGAAATCCATCGTGCAGGGTAATTTTCTCTTGCACATTAAAATATCTTAGAAATGTAATATCGGAGTGAGTTTTGTCCTATTCTCTGAGGAAAGGAATGAAGATTCTAATTTTTATCGTAGAATTTAGCTTATTGATTGTATTTCTTAGAATTTCGCGTAAATACTGGCGATTTTGCAGTTTTTATCACTCATTACGAGTGTTGCCATATCAACAACTATTGTTGGATTCAGATTCGGTATATTCTAATACGTACACGCATTATTTTTGCAGCATAAATTTGCGTGATCAATTTAAGATTCTGTTCAAATATATCTGTAGTATTTTATAATGCTAAATTATGAAATTTGGGAACACAAAGAGCTACATATCCACGATGACTTTAAAGCTATTAAAGTCAATATAAGTAATAATAAATGATTAAATGGGAAGTAGGCATCATAAGTTCTGTTTGGATCATCTTGTTATTTTATGAATGATTGAATTATGTAATTTTAGATTTTTTTTTTACTTTTTATTGAATACAAAAGGTTTTCATCAAAATAGCTTTATATAAATTCAATTTTTCTGTTCAATAAAATATTAAAAATTTACTTTTACTTTTTACTTTCGCAGAATATGTCCTAAAAGACTTTCAAATATTTATCACTTTTAACCTTTATATGTGACTTCACTGATATATTTATTTATTTAGCATGCAAAATAAATAATTATCTATACTTACATTTATTTTTCTGTTTATTGGCAACAACACTAATGTTTTATTTCAATGTTACTCATTGAATGGCAGTTCCAAGACAATGTAATGTTTATATTTATTTGAAATAATCGAAATAATTATGTTGCGATTGATTCTGAATATAATTGAGGTTACACGACAATGTTCATTATAAGTATTATGGTTTTTAGTGCTTTTCGTCATTGCTGAAAAGCACTATCATCTTCGTGATGTCCGTCCGTCCTGCCACGAAGCTAGGTTAGTACTGATTTGATAAAGAAATGCACCAGAGTCGCAGACAGCCAGGAAGGTCACTGCAGGAGGAGCATGCTTCGTCATCGTAGAGACTTACTGAGCAACGAGAACCAATCAGTTGTCTATGACTCATGCACAAAGGATACGGTTACTATGACAATGCTGACAACATTGTTGGCAGGCTTACTGTTAACGCACCTTCCAAAGCTGTGATACTTTTGGACTGGATTCAACTAGTGTTAATACTGTGTGTTAGTTTCTTTGTTAAATCTGTAAATAATCTGTGAAAAACGTGCAGATTTGCAATTTTATATTCCAAGTCTCGTGGCACACTTGGGAAATGTTCGCGGCACACCGGTTGAGAACTACTGTTCTCGAGTGTGAGGCACTGTTAGCCGTCCCCAACTGTATGGGGAAAAGCCCTTGCAAAAATAATCATTGAGTTGGAGAAGAGAATATATTTATATAGGAAGGTTCACTCATCAAAGGAGCTTCGAAATGTGATTTATGACAGGTACTCAATGCACAAAAAATTAAGGAATTCTAAAAGTGAATGCTGCACAGGACACCATATGTCATTGTACACACTTGAGGGGTTTAAACGCTCATTAAATTAAATTTAAAGGCGTTTTAAGTAGATCCCCTCAAATTCACATAAAATTTACCACAAGGAATGCAAACACCAATGTTGACACATTAAAAATGTCTGCGTTTGTCATGTCTTCCCCAGTTTGAGGCACTTATGAAAAATTCAACACGACTTAATGGCTAGGGGCAGGTAGAGTCCAGAATGAAGACAATGTCTGAATCACCTTTTTAGAACAACACTGCATCTGCATATTGAACTGTTTACACAAACAACCTCTCTTCACAGCAGTAATCAAGCCTCTGACATTTGACTAAAACAAGTGTTCATGTTAACATTTCTTGAATTCTTGATTCCCGAATTTTGTTTGAAATTGGCCTTAAGCGAATTTCGTGTTAATCAATCAGTTCACATACATTAATACAGACATTCAGGGCCAGGGAAAATATTTGTTCGTGTTAACAGAGTTCGTGTTAGATGAAAGGAGTTTTTGGTCTTTCTTGTTAAGGGTTTCATATTCTTTTTTAATTCAATATTACAGGCATCCCTTGCATGATGATGCTTTGCACAATGACATTTTGCGGTTAGTATGCCATAACATTGTGACCTTTTTTGCACTTAGGACATGTCTACTTCACAGTTTGGATGCTGGAGAAAAACTTTGCACCTATCGTTCTCAATAAAAACACTCCCTCAGGGGGCAATTCTAAACATAACAGTAAAAAACCCATGGGAATTTCCCTCTTACAAAGGATGCTTACATATTGACACTTGAAAAACAGAAACTTTTGTAAAAAATGCAAACATTTCAAGTGGTCGGTGACACATGGAGACCATAGCTCGAAATTAGAGTGTAGGCCTAGGAAGATCACACAGCCACCACTCGTCATAAGAGGCAATTGGTTTAAAATAAGATCTGTGGTGATTTTGTTTGTAGTTTGTTTTTCAACTTGCCTTTTGTCGGACATGTGCCTTTAGTTTATCGCTTTCCACCATTTGCAGTGCAAATTGTGAATACATCTGTTATACATTTCTTTATTTTTGGCCGGAAATCATTTCATCATGTCTCAGAAAAGATTGAGTGATTGTACAAGTGCTTCATATTAAAAAAACGTAAACAAGTGACATTGAAGGTGAAGCTCGATATTTTGAAGAGATATGATGATGGTGAACGTGCTATTGATATTTCTAATAAGTTGGATCTGTCAAGTTCGACGATTAGGTCCATAATTCAGCACAGTGATAAAATACTACTACTAATAGTATTTCCTGAACTTTACCGCATAGATTTTTCTTTTTGTTTGTGAATTAACAGTTCAGTAATCTTCGGCCAGGTACCAGTTAATCCAATATACACCACCTTTTTCAACTTTGCAAATAATTGGTTCTTAAAAACTGATTCGAAATGCAAATTCTCAAAGTGCAAGTCCTATTTTCCCGTAAGACGCAATGTTACTATGAGAGAGTGGTTCCCAGCCAACCTAAAAAATTCACTTTTTTATCATAAATAATGCTGTGTAACAGAAAATTAAAGAAAATGTTACAGCAATGTAACAGCAAATTTACATCCAGCACATTTTTGCATGTGATTTTCAAACTTCTTTTGTTCATTCCAAGGAAATCCTTTAATTTAATTTGATGAACTACTGAAATGGGATGTTGATCACCAGACCTTAATCCGCTGGATTTTTTTGTCCGAGGAACTTTAAGTAGTGTCGTGTACGAATCCCCCATTGACCCGGTGGAGAATCTTTTGCCGAGGATACAGAGAGCATGTGATGAAGTTCGACAGACTCCATGCATTTTCCAATGGATGCAACAGTCCTTGTTGCATCATTGTAATTTGTGCAATGAAGTGAGTGGGCGCCACTTCGAACATTTGCTTTAATTCATTTTGTTTTTTCTGATGTTTTTTGTTTTTGTTTCATCATTTCATGAATGAAAACTCATATCGCATTTTTATCACAACTTTTATTTAACATCATGCTTCGTACCAATGCTCGATGATCCGGCCATGTAACTTTTTATGTCCGTATCTCAGTAATGAAGCGACGCGACACCGATGGCCCGCTGTCCGATGTTGCCGCTTTGAGAGCTGCTTTTGGAAGGCAGGCATTTTGGTACGAAACTCTTAGGTTCGTATCTAACGAGGGAAATATTCAATAAGTGCACCTGAGATTTTGATGAAATTCGGTAGTCGGCTAGTTCTCGGGTCAATATTCATGATTATTAGGGATAGGGATGGGAAGGTCCAGGGTTCGAATCCTGATAATTTACTTCACCATTTTTTTTTCATTTTTATTCCACTTTATTTTTTCTACAAACGTGCAAATCACGATGATTTTAATTCTTTTAACAGTTTATTTAATTTTCATACACTTTTAATGAATATTCAGATTTTTCTTTAGAAACGGTTTTGCTACCTTTCTCATGCTTATTCTCCGCACTTCTCATTACCTCAAATGAACAATTATTCTTCCAAAAGCTGACTGGTACACAAAACATTTGCTTCAAACTTTCCGCATCTCAAGTACAAAAATACTGCTATGACTACACCATCTCCGTGTAGCATCAGTTGGAGGATGCTTTTTAATGTATCATAGAGCATCTTTCCGATGTGACGATAAACACAATACCGCTGCCGAGTTTTTCCTCCTTTGTTTCCTTGCCGCCATAAATATCCTTCCCACCCCCAAATGCTAGGCACAGTGACTGCTGCAGTCGATGTGTCTTCAAACAATAATATCTTCCCATCCCTAGACTTCGATGAAAACCACTACACCAGGACCATTACTCGGATTACAATGTTATGCATTATGTAGTTATTTCCACCGCAAATTTTCAAATCTATTTCTGCAAAAACTACTGGAGGTATATGCCCATATGGGGGGTAAATCGTGAATATTGACCCGAGGACTAGCCGATTACCGAATTTCATCAAAATCTCAGGTGCACTTATTGAATATTTCCCTTGTAAGTAACGAAGTGACAGGAACACCTCCGGCTGATTTTACTGTCATCAATACGAATTACTGGGAGCATGCGTGTATGGTCTGCTGTTGCCGCTTCGAGAGCTGTGAGTGGAAGATAGCCTACTCGCAGGCATTTTGGTACAAACTTCTTCAGTTCATATCTCAGTAAGGAAATGACGGCGACACTTCCAACTAATTTTTCTGTACTAACCTTGGGCCCCACCATTACCACTAGAAGTTTGTCGGTGGAATTTCCGAACACCCTGTATAAAAGTTATGTTGCATTCTTTAAGACATTGAACTAATTATTAGAATTTCAAAGTTTAGGAAGAAAGGAATTACCTTTTCCTTCTCCAGATTAGCTTATCCTTTTTCCCTTGTTTTTATGTTCCTTTTTATATACTTGTGGGTGTAGTATTTATATAGTGTCCCATGACAAAAGGTCATAACTTCAGGAGATGATTCCAGAGGTCATTTTTAGTGAAAAATGTTATATCAACATGTATCCGATTTGCAATGGTTACCAAATTATGGGAATTTGATTTGTAGCACACTTGAAGGCATTTGTTATCGGGAAAAATTTGTATTTGAAAACAGATTGTATTACATTGAACAAATTAAAAGGTGATTTCATTGTACAGTTTAGGTAGTTCAAAGCTACATTAATTGTTCAAAATGTCCACCATTATCTTGAGTGCACAGGTTGTCTCGCTTGAGTACAGGATGTGTAACCATACTTAGAACAGCAGCGTTGTTAACGTGTCTTGCAGCATCTAAAATCCGTTGATGTAGTTTATCACTTGTGTTTACTTTCCATTCATACACAATCAGTTTCATGCGACCTCATACATGGTAATCTAGTGGAGTTGGATCAGGTGAACGTGGAGACCAATTTTGCGTACCACTACATCGGTCAGGAAACTGATCACTCAGGCACCATGTAACTTTCCTACTGAAATGTTGAGGTGCTCCGTCATGCTGGTAGTACAATTGCAATTGTTTTTGCAGAGGAACACCTAATTAAATCGGCAGTTCATTTTGTAAAAAATCAGCAGTAACTAACGCCTTCAAGTGTACTATAAATCAAATCCCCATAATTTGGTAACCATTGCAAATCGGACATCTGTTGATATAACATTTTACACTCAAAATGACCTCTGGAATCATCTCCTGAAGTTATGACCTTTTGTCGTGGGACACCCTTTATATAAAGGATGTCCTGCAAAACGTGTGTAAAATTTCTGGTGATGATTCCTTGGCTTATTCTGAGCAAAAATGTCTTTATCAACACGGGTCAAAATCTCAACCGTTACAGAACTACATGCACTTGAAGTTTGAGCTCTGATTTTTGTTTTGTGAAAAACTTACTTAATGTGCATCGCACAAACACATTATTTACACCTCTGGGCATGGATTAAAGAGACACATCATGTGATATAGTATATGATGCTATTTATTATTACGCTGCCAAAGAAAGTTTTAGAAGAAATCTATGTCGGGGTGACCTTCAAAATTTTCAATTTTCGATTTACTGTATTTAACCAAATCCAAGACAAGGTTTTTTCCCAAATGTCAGTTTGTGAAATTGAGGGTCATCTTAAATTCAAGTACGAAGAGGTATACCATTAATACATCATGCATCAATTCGTCACACGAGAAACTCATTGTGCATCAGTAGGTCGCACGACAAATTCATCATGCTTCAATTCATTGCTCGACAAATTCGTCGCAAGACATATTCGTCACGAGACAAATCAGAAAGTGAGACACCATGACTAGTGTATGGCAGAGTGAGACAGTTGTTGGGTTGGGTTGAGAGTCACCCCATGCCATACACCAACCAATGTGTCTCGCCTTGTGTAATTCGCAAAGAGAATTGCGATTCATCCTGGTATTATCGAAATAAAAATTCTGCTGTGGAAAATTGCTTCCCCCAGCCCTACACCAGTCATGGTCATTAATTGTATCTACTGAAATATTTCATTGTAAATGTATGATCCAGGTTTCAATTAATATTACTAATTTAAAAAATACATAATAAAAGTTGTTTTTTTTCTCCAACATAAATTGTTAACAAACCATTTCAGTGAGTGAATGAACTAGTATACCTATATTGAATACGTGTGTTTGAAATATACCAAATACAATCAGTGAGACATTAGATCAAAATCTATTTTTCATTTTCAACAGTTAAACAGTTAACAGGGCTTGTCTTGAATTCGGTTAATAGGGTATCTCATTGATAACTCGGGGAAGATTTTAAAAATATATCTTCAAAAAATTATATTCTTATCTTCTCATTTGTTTTTTTAATCAATTGTATTGCTAAATTTATTTAAAGGCCAAGGTTAATTTTACCTTACAACATGTTATTTTTCAAAATATGTTTCCAAGGTAGCATTACATAGGCAGATAAACCATTTTTTTATGGCTATAAGACCCACTTTTTCCAGAAAATGATTCTCAAAATCAGTCTGCGTCTTATAGACTCAAGGTAAGATGATTACTGTATTTAGTACTAACATTCACTAACCTACTGATTCCCAAAATGAAATTATTGGCTTTCATTCTTTACAAAAACATTAAAATATACACTTAAAAATTAATAGCAAAAAATTTTTTAATATATACAGTAAAAGTATGCAATGTGAATTTTTACAAAGTATTTTCATTATTTCATAACCGCTCATGATGATTACCATTTCAGTGCATTTGCAGTGTTAGTTATATGTTTTGGTTTCTAGTGAGTCTGTTGAATAGCACAATTAATACCGCAGAACATTAAAATTCCAGTAAATGTCATAAATATCGAGGATAAATACTCTTCGTGTATATAGATTTCCGTACAGTAGTATTACATATAAGCTTCGGGTGATTCAGTATATAAAAACATGGAAACCGAGCAGCAGAACGTCATTTCAGTCCATGTCTCACAGAAGAAATGATACGTGAATGGAGTAAACAGGAGGAAAAAATTAAAGTGGCAGGAAAAGAGAAACCGACTTCATAAGGTTGGTCTACAATGGCCACAACTAGAGGAGGAAGTGATGGATAGTAGAACAGAGGAAATTAGGTATTGCTGTATCAATCAAAATAATTATGTATGAGGCAAAAAGAGCAACAGAAGAAAAAGGACTAGTTGAGCATATGTATCGTTATTACAGAAGCATTCCATTTATTATGAATTAAAATCTTATCTTGCACTTAAGTTTAAGTAAGCACTATTGGTACAGGATGTCTATACGTGCGACGTGTGTGGCACACTCCGACAGCCTCATTAATAGGACTGTCAAGTGCATGCAGGGCACATTTAGCTGTACAAGTTTCAAAGCAATTATTTATGTTTTAGATCATCCTCATTTACTTTCACAAATCTATAACATACTATTTTATTGTTATCACGCTATATTACTTTTTTAAATGTTGCCAGATTTGGATTTAATCACGGCCATGAATGTGTGATCCAAAATATATTTTTTTCCTGAAAAATCTTCTAAAAAATCTGGATACTTCTTATAGCCCAAAAAATAAGGTATTTTAAATTCAATCGGTTGAATTTTATTGCATAAATATTACATTCAGGTAATGATATGACCTTATATCCTTGTATATGTTTACAATTGGTTTTTAATTAATTTTCGTAATAATTCCCACATATAACTTATGTTTTTCTGTTTAAATGCATCCATAAGAATTTTATAATGTGATTAACTGTCTCAGGTTTACATCATTGCAATATTATTTTCATTGAGAGTATTCCTTTTAAAACTACGTAAAAATTTTCTCTCACTAGTTCTTGACAGCTTTTGCTAAACATGCCTTTGAATTTTCTCAGCCATAAACAAGCTTGATAATTCCCTGTTGAATGCTAACTTGAAAAAATATACCTTTCAGAGTATTATTTTTTCAAACAACCTATAAGAAAAATAGTTCTTTCAAATTTGTCATTTGTAGTTAGGATGTATGAGCTCATTAACTGTTTAACACTAGGAGTACCGGACGCTGTCAATTGACGGTTTTCAGTTTTCACAGCACTGCAACTCTTGTACGATTGATCGTAGATTTCTTAAATTTTCTGACTTTTAATATTTTAGACTAATGTTCTTTTGTGCTTTGTTGTAATTTTTTCTCCGCTTTAGATTCCTCATAATATGATGTTTTACCTGGTAGTACCACGACCCGTCAATTGACGGGTAGACTATTTTTCTACCCTTTTTGCCTTTTTATGGAAGAATTTGGACTCTTGAACATTATTCACTGCATGACAATGTACCATAACGTATTATGGTATGAAAAAACGTATTTGACTATAAAAATGACGTATCTCGCGTTATTAATAGTAATAAATGCGTTTTTGAAAATGATTTTATTTCATATGTGCAACAGAAAACCTCAGTTGGAATAGTGCTCATGTGAACGGGTAGTTCTGCTCCCCGAGGGGGAACTCTTCCGAGCGGGAGGATGAGAACGTGACCTTGAGCGCCTGCACTTCCGTTTGTGCGGCAGACAGCGCCGCGTCAGGTGAAGGGGAGCAAATTCAAACAGGCATTCCACCATAGTGCGGGTGCTGTCGGTTGCGCGCCAACCCTGCAGTGTTCAGTTACGTTTTGGACGGGCTAGTGACAACATGCCTCGCGTACGAGTTGTCACTGAGAAGCTCTGAGGGGCATTTCTTCCTCGCGTTCAGAGAGGGAACACAGTTCTGAATCGGAATCGCGAAGTCACTCGAATAGCGATGAGGAATTTCATCCTCGCCGATCCAGTAGCGAAGAAAAATACTCGGGGGAAAGTGATCCATAAGATCCGGGAGTTCATGCAGCGAGGTGTGCCGGAGAGGAGGTTGAATCTGACAATCAAGTTAAGTATAGCTAAATAAGAATGACTGGGACTCATTTATATTTTATTATAGTGCCTTGAACTTATTCTATATTGTTGTGCTTGCAGTTGATCAGGCTTCTGCAGTGAATGAAGCTGCGAATCGTCGAGGGGGTGGCGTTCTAATTGATGAAGCCCAGAAAAAGAAGACACCTGATAATATCACATTTTACAACTACACAAAATGTGGTGTCGACGTAATTGACCAAATGTCTCGGAAATACAGTGTCCAAGCTATGACCAGACGGTGGCCCATTCATGTCTTTTTCAACATACTTGATTTAGCAATGATAAATGGTTACTGGTGCCAAGATACCGTGACGCTCGTACATAAACAGTGTAGCCAGAGAGTTGGCTGGCCCGTACAAGAGCACCAGGCAAAAGGCGTTAACACCGATGGAGGTGGATGAGTCCATCCCAGCTTCCATTCTCGGCTCCCGAAAGCAATGCCAGATTGGTCTCCGCAACAAAAACAGAACAAAATATTTGTGCGAAAAGTGCAAAAAATTAGTGTGTCGGCAATGCCGCAGTAAGGTTTGCAAGAAATGCGTAAACTTACCTGCCTAGGGTCCGTCCTCTACTTATGTGTAAAAAAGGACAAAAGCTGCAATATCTTCTCCTGTGACAACACAAATTCTTCTTTTGATCACTATTCATATGTCTGCAAGTGTTTAACAACATTTCTCAAGTGTTTTATGCACCTCTTTTTGTGAAAAAAGTGATTCCAAAACTTTACGTGTAACCACAAATTCAAAAAAACAAAGTTGTTTTTAGTTTTATTTGCGTATTTGGATGTTATCTAAGCAAATAATATCTCAGTACATGTGATAAAATCAAGAACACTGTAATTTTATCATTATGGATGGGTCTCTTGTGTTCTTTGCAACAAGAAAAATAAATTTGTATCTTTTACTGTAAACTCTCCATTTCTCTTGCATTGTAACTTCTTTGTACAAAAATAGACTCTAATGCGGAAAGACGACTAAACTGGATAAAAATCATAAAAATACATCATATTTATTGAAAATAAACACATTTATATTAAAAATAGGCCTCAAAAGTGAGAAATTCCTCCACCCGTCATTTGACGGTAGCCGGTACTTGCAGGTAGGCGGCTGAACCCGGTACCCCTAGTGTTAAACTCTGACTGCTTACCTTTAATTCTTCTAATTCTTTTGGTTATTTCTGCTGTTATTCCCTCTAACAGAAAATATACTTTATTTTCTAATTGAGTAAAACAAAAATCTATCAAATTGTCCATATTCATAGAATCATGTACATTACTTAAGCCTTGGGGCCACTGGCAATCAACTTCCGCGATTTCTTCCAGAAGATCTTGTGGAAGTGTTTCCACGGATGCAATAAATTGGGCAATTTTTTTCTGAAACTCATTTCGCAAGCTGTAGCAAGTTTCATTGCTGCAAGTACTTGCTAACCTGTTTACACTGCTACAACTTCGAGCGATGAAGATGTAAGAGCGGAAGAGGATTCAGATTAGGGAGTTACCTAGTTAATTCATTAAAACTTTAGCGATTTTTATTATTGTGCATTATATGTTTTTGGGTGACTGAAGAAGACTCTGGAAATGGAGATGAAATGTTGGTGAGAGCCTAATTAAGTATATGCATTGGGTTCCCTTAAATAAAGTGCATGATATTATTAATCTGTTTATTAATTATTTAAAGGTGAAATACAGAAAAATTTCACGGTTTTCTTGTTTTTTCCCAGATTTTTTTTAACTTTCAAAAATCTTAGGGGTCACATTATATTCGTGGTCATGTTATATTCAAGGTCGCATTATATTCAGGCTAATATGGTACTTAACAAGTATGGAACTGTGTACTCCATGTCAGAGTACACAGAGTTTCCAAATGCGTTCTTTGAGATCGACAAATTTTAGTAAAATTCCCCAATGTCAAATTTCATCAAAATACGTCCTGTGGCTCCTGAATTGAAGCAGAGGAACCTTGTAAAATACATTTAGGTCTTCATGTAAAGTGATTGTAATTATCGTCCAATTTTAACCAAAAGTAGAATTGGCCGACAAATTTTAGTATAACTCCCCAATACCAAATTCCATTAAAATATGTCCAGTGGTTCCCAAGTTGTAAACTGTTTAATATATTTTGGAATGAACAAAAGAAGATCAAAAATCATATAATTATGTAAATGCATTAATTTCCTTTTCTTTAAATGTATCGTAAACCTTACATTTTACGTGAAAAATTATTTGACAAAAAATGTGTATTTAATTATTTTATTCAATTTTTGTTCTCAATATTTTTCTCTCAGATGGGTATTTAACGAGATTCTTGTGAAGTACGTTGTAAAATACATGTAGGACTTTATGTAAAGTGATCTTAATTATTGTCCGATTTTAACCAAAATTGGAATCTGTTGACAAATTTTAGCAAAACTCCAAAATACCAAATTTCATTGAAGTACTTCCAGTGGTTCCCAAGTTTAAAGATGCGGACGGACGGAAACGACCTCCCCTATATGCATTCACTTCATGCAAAGAACGCATAAAAAATTGGGCTGACAAGAGGTGGGGGCAACACTTCTGCAGTTAAATTCATAAAACTGCAATTTTATAAATTAATAAAGAGTTAGAGCATAAAAGAAAAGTAAACTTACCTGATAATGGGTCTGCTAACGGAATGGAGTAATTTGATGCATTTTCTTCTGCAACTTCCAACAAATCGAAAAAGTGCGAGCTGCCTTGGCAAGTTAATAAAAATGTGTTTACATGTTTGTCTAAAACTTCCCCAAGCCACTTTTGCAAGTTAAGAAAACTTTCACAACTATGCTTGCAGAGACCTGTTTACACTACAGTGTCAATGCAAGTACTTGGCGCAAGTTTACTTGCGGAAGTTTTGTTGCCAGTGGACACAAGGATTTATAATAATATTTCCTTTAACCTTGATCGTCCTAAAGGGAACTTAAGTTCCCGTTAAAAAAAGGTTCAGTTGGACGAATGGGAACTTATGTTCTCGCACTATTTTTCCTTTTCTAATACTCGCTCCTCAAAGGGATTTGGCATTCTATAGACGTCATCATTACTTGGAACACTATCCAAGAGGTCTGGGAGTGTGATTTGTGACTTTTGTTGATCTCGTTCTTGAATGATAAACAAACTCCCCCCATGGTTATCATTCTCTGTTTATCCTCTCTCAGCTGGGCTCGGCTCTCTTGCTGGACTTTTGCTTCGTCCTTAGTATTGAGTTCACCACGCATCTTTGAGGCGTAAGCAAAATAAAAATGCTGCTGTGGTTCATGTTCTATTTTATTGTGACTTTTCTGACCTAGAAATAACACGTAGATATTTTTTACGAAAGAGTACTAAGTTCCTACGGTCTTTTTCCTTTTTTATTTATTTATTTATGGGAATGGCATGAGAAGAGGCATGGGAGTGTGATTCATGACTTTTGCTTATCTCTTTCTTGAATGGTAAATAAATGGGTGGATATCCGTCTCTGTTTACCCTCTCTTTCCTGGGATCTGCTCTCATGCTGGACCTTCTCTGCATCCTTAGCATTCAGTTCTCCACGCATCTTTGAGGTGTAACCATAATTAAAATTCTGCTGTGGTTCACGTTGTTTTATTTTGCCTTTTCTGACATAGAACTAATACGTAGGTATTTTTTTCTATCTTTGGAGTAGCATTTTATTCAGTTCTAGTTTTTCACATTTTTTTTATTTCCGCATCATATCGAGACTTCAGATTGGCTCTCGTTAGGAATCTTTTAGATGTGGCTGGGAGAAAGGAATCCCCTCAACACCGCTCTCGAGAATGGCCATCCCCTGCATCAACAGACATAGGTCCCCAGGAAGTGAAAGATAATGAGCATTGGGTTGACAAGATGCCATGTCTATTCGCTGTGCGGCAAAGAGAGTCACACAGTTTATCAATGCTCTAAGTGGGATGTAGGATTGTGTTTATCCTTGTTTTAGAGAATATCACACAAAGACTATACTAAAATTAGGAATTACACAAATTACAAATGAAAAACTATTTTATATGTATAAACATTATAAATATTTGCATTTTTTTTTCTTGAAATGCTATTATAATTTCTCAATACAAAAAGTACTTATGTAGAATCAATAAAAATCAATTACTTTATTCTCTTCATTTTGCTTTTTATTTTGTTCTTCTATCATTATTAGTAAAAGAGAAAATAAAAGAAATGCCAAGGTCTGCAAGGAATAATTTAAATGCTAAAATAAAATCCGGCCGGCTGAGGCTACAAATGGGATTTAAATGTAATCTTTTGACACTCTTCTTGCACTTTGCTCTTTTCTGATTTGGTTCACTGCACACCTCCCTGCATCATTTTGGTTATTTTCTGTTTTGGCTTTAAATGATTTTCATCCATACTTCACAATTCATTCTGCAAGTCCTGAATTGTTTCACTTAGATTCTATCCGAACTCTAGACAATCCATCCTTCCTCTTAGTTTCTGCTGTAAAACATGTATTGAATCTTCACATTAGTCAGATCAGAAATTTACTTTATGCTTTGAATGTTCTTTTTTCTTTTCAGTGAGACAGGCAGCCAACATTTTGTCAGTTTTCTTAATTCCCGCATGCCGCAATTATGCTCATCAAAAACTTTTCCTTCTTCCTCCTCAATGTTTGAACTTTTCCTACATGAAAAATGCCAACAGTCATAACAGCACTTTTATTTTAAGTGCATAGGGCTACTGCACCTACCATACAAATATAACTTTATTTTTTGATAAATGGGAATGATTCTGCATTAGAATTGAAATTATAAAAAAATATTGTTATTGTCTTCAAGAATACTATCAATACAATCTAGATATTTTGCCCTATTTTTCACAGCATTTCATCTCTTCCATTTCCATAGCATAAAGTCTTGTTATAAATATTACCAGAATAAAGGTGCTTGTGCCAAATCTTGCCTCTTTGTTGTCATTGAACTTCAGTATTATCAGATTTTTCATCATTAGCATGAGGCTTTCATCTACAGCTATACTTTCGTCTACAGCAATGCTCTTGTTTACAGCTATGCCCTCGTTTACAGCTATGCTTTCATGTACAGTAATGCTCTTGTCTACAGCAATGCTGTTGTCTACAGCTATGCCCTCAACTACAGCTTTTCCCTCGTCTACAGCTATGCTCTTGTCTACAGCTATGCCCTCATCTACAGCTATGCCCTCATCTACAGCTATGCTCTCGTCTACAGCTATGCCCTTATCTACAGCAATGCTCTTGTCTACAGCTATGGTCTCAGCAGGATGTGCACATCATTTAATCTTGAATGTATGAATTGTGGAAAGACATTTAAGCACTTAATTATATTGCATCGTAGGTTGAGGTTTGTGAGGAAGTTAAGCCATCAAATAATTTTTCTTTCCTGATTGGTTTAAAATATTTTCCAGCAGTGACCAAAATTTTGTTTATGCCTCTTTAACAAATATTATTCATGCTAGAAAAAATTATCTCAGCTTAATATTTAGATTCCAACCGATAAAGGATTATGGCATTATTCAATAGAAACAGGTCCTACAGATATGGCTTTGTGAAATAGTAGATCAGTTCAGGCATTCCAAGTAATGCATCAGAAAGAAAACTATGTTTTCTTGGGTCAACACATCTTTCCACTTTGGAAAATCTTGAAATTTTTTTTATGATTTTGTTTGTCAGCTGCTGTGCTACATATCTGTTGATCTCATTCACAATGAGGCAAACTATTTCATCTGTGAAGAGGTGTTCAAATAATTCTAGTGAATCATTTACATTCTTCATGTTTACATTTATCCCTGAATTCACTTAAACTCAATTTTTCTTATTGTTCGGTTTACTTTATATCCCTCAAGTTGAAATTATTTTGCTTGTCATATAGTGCTGCACCCTGGTTGTGTTCACTGTCACTTTCTAGCAGAACTGGGAAAGTTCTGGTTTCGGAACTAGGAACAGTTTCAAAATGGTTCCTGTTCCTGGAACCGGAACAGAAAAATTACATCCGAACTGGAACCCGATGTGGAACTTTGTTGTCAAAATTTCCATTCCAGAACAGTTCCCTTAAAAATGGAGTAATAGGTTTGGAAGACGATTCTTGATATTTTTATATCATCTGTAATCCATAGAAAGAAACCTATTAGAAGAATATTATTAAATTATTGAAAATGTTGTTTAATGGATCAAAGATGAGTTTTAAGATGATAACTTGAGAAAAGTTTATGAATTTGAAGACAAAAATATAAATCCAATATCTTGATTCAATCGACAAAGTAAAACTACATCTTAATCATAAGTTTGTTTCACATCCCCTTGAATCATCACAAGCAAGTTTATCTACACCACTTCTTAATGACAACTGTATCAAGCCTTTAGCATTAAGCAATAATTTGGAAAAAGTAACTGGGGAGTAGAAAGCAGGTTTAAGTTTAAGTTGAGGAAAAAGGTTGGGCAATTTATATAAGAAATATTTCCTAAAAATGGGAGTCTGCGCCAACTAAGAGGTTTGGAGGTGATATTAGGCGGAAAAGAAATGATTTTTTGGGAGGCATTAAGTAAACATTTTTAGAGATAATTTTATCGATTAAACCAGATTTGTAGCCATTGTTGATAGCGATCTGTTTAATGGTGTTAAGTTCTATAAGGAAATTGGGTTCAGAAAGGGGTATACTAAGAAGGCGGTGAAGCATAGAATGAAAAGAAGTGTGTTTGTGAGAAAAATGATAGGAAGAGTGATTGGGAATGACCTGATCTGTGTAAGTGGGTTTACAGAAAATAGCAAAGGTAGGTGTGTTGTTCAGCAGAGACAAAGTGAGATCTAAAAAGTTAAGCAAACCATTGGTTTCAGATTCGACCGTAAAAGAAATGGAAGGGTGGAGGGAATTTATAAGGGTTAAAAATTCAGAAAGTTGGTCATCTATACCACTCCAGACACAAAATGTCATCCACATACCTACCCCAAAATTCGGAATAAGTTAATAAAGGATGGCCAGAATTAAAAAGGATAACTTCTAAATTGTTGAGAAAGATGTCGGCAAGCACCTTTGGATGAATAAAGAAATTGAAAGTGTAAAAATGCAATTTCGATATGTTGAACCTAAAAAAGAGGATAGAAGACAAAGAAAGACTCAAAAAATAGGAAAATTTTGAAAAGAAATTTTCTTTAAAAAGATGAACTTTGGTCATATTACTTATAAGAAACTTTCATATCATCTTAACATAATTGAAAAAAGTTGTAATTCATGTAAAATTTTATCAATAAAAAGCATATTTCTTTAAAACTAGGAACGGTTCCGGAACTGAACCGTTCTTTTTTCTATCACTCGGATTTGAACCCGAAATGAAACAAGTTCGAAAACTTAAGGTTCAAACTGGAACTTCCCAGCTCTGCTTTCTAGTGCACAATCATCACTCTCATCCTCCAGCAATAAAAGAATTAAATTTGATTATAGTTTTAAATTTCTCTTCCAAATGTAGAAACAAATTATAATCCTATATTAGCAATCTGTTGAAATAATTCTGGGAATGCTACTAGTAACTGACAAAGCTTCTTCAAATAATAAATTACAGTATATGTATGAAGTGCATTTTTATATTACTTTGAAAACAAAACCATATAAGGAATCAATTCTGATGATATTATGTCAAAAGTTGCTAATGGTTTAATAAGTATAATATGATAAGGTATAATTTTGACAGCCAGAGGTTGCAGAAGAGTCATTGACTAGCAGTGAGTTTGAGAGATTCCTCGCAGAGAGGGCAGCTGCGGCAGATGCTCTACCAACAGTCCCTGTAGGGGTGGCTGCTATTGGAGGAGGCGTTGTTGGTGGCGGGAATGCTCCCTCCGGAGTGCAGGGAGCCCGGAGACGGCAGAAGGAGGGTGAAGATGAGGCTGGTGCTGCATCGTTATTTGCTCTGTGAGGAGATTGGGGCAAAGGTAAAAGTTCAAACAGATGATTTCTGCATCAATTTATTGAGCTCTAGAGTGTATGATGGGATCATCAAAAATATGTTGAGAGAAGAAAAACTGTACTCCTTGTAAAACCATTTGCCATTGCTTCATTTCCTCTCTTTATGTGAGATTCTATACTTCTGCCTCTTTCTTAGGATATATGCAGTTATTTTAATTTCACCCCGTTTCTTTATTAACCATTTATTTCTCTTCAATGTGTTTTGTTTAAATGATGAAGAATTATCTTACCTGATATATAATTCCTTTTATCAGGCAGTGACTGTGTCCCTATTTCTAATATTGCCATGCCAAGAAAAATAGTTTTATATTTCTATAAAGTCTTAAAACTACTATCTAGTGATTTATATGCATTTAATGTTCATAAATTCTATTTGAGGAACAAAAACGCATCTAATCTTACATATGCTTTACTGGAAAGTCAATGATGAGACAGTATCATCCATTCAAGCTTACTTCTCTTTAATTATTTATAACAATATAATGTTCACATAAAAATATCTTAATTTCAGAGAAAATAATAGCTGGAATTAATGATGCCTGTCTTGTTTTACTACAAATGTTATAACAATATACTCATTCACTTGGCATAAATCACTGTTGAACATTGATTGTAACCATGAACATGATTATGGGTGGCTCCAGGTATACTAGCACTGTGGCACTGAATTATCTGTGGAGCTACTAAATGTGGTTTTAGCTTGTTAACCAACTTGACAAATCAAATCACCAGCAGCTATTTGAAAAATTTATTGCTTTTAGTTTCTATTGTAAATCAGGAAGTCACTGAAGTGATTCTCATAAATCTTGAACAGTTTTATATAAATTGTTAAAACAAAATTAGAATTAGGGTGGGTGACAACTTGAAATTGTCATATATGATGGTGTAAACATTTCAAAGTGATTCAAAGTTATTTCTTGACTCGAGTGCAGTGGTGGACAAACTGAGCTATGAACCAAATTGGCTATTCTGATTCACTTTCTCTGGCCCATCAAGATATGATAGAAAAGTTGTTTGTGAAATTCAGTTTTCATCATTTTGGTTTAAAATAATCTCTCATTCTTAAGTTCTGATCCAAAAAAATTTTTATTCACGACTTTTGGATGCATGATTAGACAAAATCCATGACTTCCAATATACACTTGTTTGGCCAGCCAAAGCACTCGCAACTTCTGTTATGTCCAGCTGTGTGAACACTTTGCCTAAATTTGCTTTCATGAGGACAAAATCATAATCATATAATATTGTGGAAGTAAATGAGGGCTGACTAAATTGAACTTAAGAGAGGTAACATTCTTTGTTTCTCAAAATTTCAGTGGCTCCTAACCAGCTCCCAGTCTTTAATGGAAATCCTGAATTATAATCATCTCTTCTTGCATTTCATCTTCCTACTCTCCTGGGATTATCCAGACCCATGAGTTGCATGTGCTTGTAAAGGACTTGTAAGGGTGAATTAGAGGAAAGGGCCTCAAAAAGTGTCCTTCTTTCAAAAGGAGGTGAAAATCTCTGTCCAAAGGTATCTTTTGGCCCAAAAACACAAAAAATGAAGAAATATATCTATTGTATGTATAAAATGGATGATAAATGCTTTTTGCTGAGGAGTGGTAGATGTAAATATTTATACATTCACTATTATGTGGTGTTGTTGAGTCAAATTGGGGGATCAAAATCCAGTGTTCATTTTCAATTCAAGAAACTTGCACTTACAGTTTTTATCTTCTCAATCCTTTAAGATTACTTTGTTTGAGGGAAAGTCAGAGAAAGGATCGCGCCCCACCCAATGTCAGCTATGTTAAAACCTTTTTAGACAGTAGTGGCAGAGAACATATCTCAAGACTGGTTTACTCAGCTAGAGATATTTTATTGTTTGTGTGGGGTTCATTTACACACAATTTATGAATTTTATTTTTATTAAGTGATTGACATCTCTAATCATCTTTGTCATTTGCCCAGTCACATTGATGGTTATGGATTTTTGAATGACTTTTAGTTTTTACAGCGTAAAGACCACTTTAATTTAACAAATCAGAGCTTTATGATTTTAATATGTTAAAAAGCTTACCATAATATTGGCTGTAGTTGTGTGATAATGGGATATGCATGGAATCTTTTTGAAAATGATAAAGAGCAGTGGAAATCATACCAACGATGGATGTGTACATATCAGACCGTCTTCCTGTTGTTTCATTTATCAATGAAAATTATTTAAAGCACCAAATGTTTATTTACTAACATTACATGTTAAATCCTTTATAGTTGGTTTGTTTGCATGTATTGTGAACTTCCTCCTTATTGTTGTTATTGATTTTAACTGCGGTAATCGAATGTAAAATTGTGGGTATATGATGAGATTGCAAATAAAGTTATTAATATATTATGTCCTTAAATTTGCCAATTGTTTGAACTATGTAACATGCCAGTAAACTATAAATAAATGCATTACAGGGATATTTGTCTTTGAATTACTGTTGATATTATTCAAAAAGTCATTGTATTTTTCTGTGATGTTAAATTATGACATCTATATACCTTGTTCTTTTTCTTACAACTTGATTTACTAGTCTCTGGGTTCATTGTTCCTCACCTTCATTTTTCCTGTTATTTAACCCTATCAATACCAGGGGGTCTAAACCATTTTCTTTAATGAAATTATATAAATCGCTAATGTTGTTTTCATCAGTGTCTTCTATTTGATATACAACCGAAAGTTCAGAACGCAAAGCAGCTATGTCGAAATAATTTCCATCGCTCTTCTTGAGGGAGTCAACTGCATCTTGTTTAATTTTTTCAGTGCTACTTGGGCAACACAAGAAATTAAATCATTCTGTATTGCACTGAACATGCTGTGAAACACTATGCAATGTCCCAAATGGTTTCCCAAAGTTTTGTCATATTTAGCAACCAAGTCCACGTAAGTACCTTCATTTACAGAGTTACTGGATTCATCATGACCACGAAATCCAAATTCATGTTCTCCCAAAAAACAAACGATATCAATAAGCCTTTTTAACATTTCCCTATTTTTCTTTACTACTTCGTTATGCTAGCGATGATTAATTTTCAACTGATTATTTAAAACATGTTCTATTCGAGTTCTGTTTTTTCTTGAAGAATTGACTGTAAATGTCCTTTACATATCGAATGTCTCTTTATTTCTTTATGAAGATTATTTAAATCAGAAAATCCCATTATAGTCCAAACATTTTTCTGTCGAAAAAAGTAAGCACAGCCAACAAAATAATTTTGCTTTGCTTTAACATCCAGTCGACCATTCGACAATATTATAAATATCTACGTCAATGTTTCTTGTGTTTGATTTAATTTTTATATTTAAATTTAGGCGAGGTTTTGGCCTAAATGTTTGGATAATTTCACTCTGCCTGAAAATTGTTTGACGAAAAAATTTCATTAACAAATTACACACTGCACAAAATGAAACCTCACCAGAACTGCTTTAAAGCAACACACAAGCATTTGAGGTACTCGGTTCACTGCGTTTGAAATTTTCAAATTGCTTCCACTCCTTACTTTATTATGCGGAGAAAAACCATGAAATTCTTCCTATCTGAGCCAAAACCTTTGGAAATAATATCTGTTAATGCGCTACTATAACATAAACACTTCTATAAGCACAAAGGTTCATGTGAAATGTCAGAATTGTGACTTATTGAAACTGTAATTAAACTGGACCAGATGCCTAGTCTCCGCTTGTTTACTACAGCAAATGGCCCCTCGATGTGTAGGCAATAATATTCATGCTTCCTAATATGCTATTAGTGTTATTTTCTAACATTGTGTAGCACCAGCTGTCAAGGTGGATTTTTTAAATGTTGCCCAGTCGCAGGGTTTACCTGAAGGTGTGCTTCTAAAATTACACTTGCAAATGAGTCATTTTTATTATTATTACTGTTATTATTATTTTAATTTCTAATTTGGATGTAATGCTTCCCTTGCTTCCATTAAGGATTCTCCACTGGCACTACCCCAAACCTAAAATTATAAGAAGTTAAAACTAGCGGTTGGATGAAGATTTGGAGAATGTGATTCTTGAAGATGTTCACGTACCAACTAACTGATGAGCTTTAAGTTATGATTGCCTAATCTTCTACTGAAAAATATCCTTTTTAATGCACATTTTTACCGCAATTCCTGACTATGAAGTTTTTTTAAGTGGAAAAACATTGTTCTTAGTAAATATGAAAAAATTATTTAATAATAAAAGATGATCTTTTATTAATATTATATTTAAGTAATACCGGTGCTTATAGACGTCCTTGTGTAATTACTATTAAAAATAATTTTCATCTATTAGATTTTTAGTATCATTTAGATTGGAGTAGGGTGCCAAAAAAAAGTTGACCTAGGGCGCCAAGCAGCCTTGCATCAGCCCTGGCTGGGACAACAATGTAGTAACAACGCAGTTCATTCAACTCCTTACCTTCTCTACCACCATGCGCTGCGACAACAATATAGTAACAATGCAGTTCATTCTCCTTACCTTCCCTACCACCATGCGCCGGGACAACAATGTAGTAACCTAGCAGCTCATTCTCCACCTTACCTTCCCTACCACCATGAGCAGAGACAACCATGTACTAATATGGACGCCATTACGAGATTGAGTATTTGCCGCTCCTGTAAAACCGATATTTGTGACATTAACTTAGTAATTTGCGAAGGAAAATGTGGAAGTTCCTTTCATTTAAGATGTACTGATCTAACTGAAATGGAATTATTAATAATTAACGGGAAGAAATCCATTCACTGGACATGCGAGTTTTGTACAAATGAGAGAAGGAAAGATTGGCGCACTTACATGCTTGGCGGCTAGACTCATCCACGAAAACTAAGGAGGTAATTACTCACCTAAGAAATAAAATCATTAGTGATATAAGTGTAACTAAATTGAATGCAAAAGGAGACTATGCATCGTTTAAATTAAGTGCAAATTTTAAATATTTGGATGTATTAAACTACGCTAAAACTTGGCCACTTAATGCAGTAGTAAGAAAATTTAAATTTCCCCGTAAATCAGCCTCAGAAAATACTGGTATTGAAAATTTATCCGGATAAATAAAGTGCGCCAATCTTTCCTTCGCTTTCAAAGGGCAGTTCACGTTGGTTTCGGCAGATTCGAATATTCCCCTGTTCCTTTGTTGTTTTCTACGAACTATAGTAAATCCATCATCTTCCTTATTTGTAGGAGGAGTAAAATTTTCACTTATGGGTTTTGTAGCATATCCTTCTTCATTAGCTGGTGTTATATCATCATGTTCTAGCTGAGAGGCAATTTTGGTTGGATTCACTTTATCACTCAAATTGGGTAATTTTCCGCTTTTCCTTTCTAAGGATTGTTTCCAGTTCACTAACTGTTTGATTGTTTCATTCATTTTCACGAAAGAAGACTCGAGTAAACTCACACGATTTTTAGTCTTATGCCCAAGGTCATTGCTCTCATTTGTACAAAACTCGCATGTCCAGTGAATGGATTTCTTCCCGTTAATTATTAATAATTCCATTTCAGTTAGATCAGTACATCTTAAATGAAAGGAACTTCCACATTTTCCTTCGCAAATTACTAAGTTAATGTCACAAATATCGGTTTTACAGGAGCGGCAAATACTCAATCTCGTAATGGCGTCCATATTAGTACATGGTTGTCTCTGCTCATGGTGGTAGGGAAGGTAAGGTGGAGAATGAGCTGCTAGGTTACTACATTGTTGTCCCGGCGCATGGTGGTAGGGAAGGTAAGGAGAATGAACTGCATTGTTACTATATTGTTGTCGCAGCGCATGGTGGTAGAGAAGGTAAGGAGTTGAATGAACTGCGTTGTTACTACATTGTTGTCCCAGCCAGGGCTGATGCAAGGCTGCTTGGCGCCCTAGGTCAACTTTTTTTGGCACCCTACTCCAATCTAAATGATACTAAAAATCTAATAGATGAAAATTATTTTTAATAGTAATTACACAAGGATGTCTATAAGCACCGGTATTACTTAAATATAATATTAATAAAAGATCATCTTTTATTATTAAATAATTTTTTCATATTTACTAAGAACAATGTTTTTCCACTTAAAAAAACTTCATAGTCAGGAATTGCGGTAAAAATGTGCATTAAAAAGGATATTTTTCAGTAGAAGATTAGGCAATCATAACTTTAAGCTCATCAGTTAGTTGGTACGTGAACACCCAGCTATTTAGTATAATGAGGTCAACAAGGTGGAAGAATAGCTTCTTGGTCCATTTCCACGTTTGGCGACTTATAGAGAGCTGTTCACCATTCTATCCCCCTTGTCAACATATCCCATGTTTCGGTTGTAATCTTCTATAATGGCTGGCCTTGTAGCGTTTCCATGCTCATCACAACAGGTCCCTTCTGGTGAATTATGAATGTTGGTCAACATGTACACTTCTCTTTTGTCTTTTCATACAATGGCGGTCAAGTCATCCCTTGTTTTAGCCCTTATGTCACCCTTTCAGTTTCAGCATACCCTTCTGATTAGGTCAAACTGTGCCACAGCAGTAAATTTTCTTAGTTTTTAGATCGTCAAATAGTATAGGAGAGGAGAAGTCCATTTACAACTTATGACCAACCCCTTCCACTCTCCTAGTCAATTCCCTAACAGTCGCATGCGTAGCTGTCATGTCCGTTGTTGCAATTAGTCGGTCTTTCCCCAAATATACTTTCATGTCATAGGTATAACTTGTCTTGTTGCAGAGTTTGTAAATTTTTATCCCAAAGCGTTTGTGTTTTTTGGGAATATATTGCTTGAAAATTACCCTCCTTTTGAAAAGTATGATGACTTCATCCACAGCCAAGTGCTCAGACGGATTATAATACTTGGTATGATGGTCATTGAGCTTTTCAAAGAGAGTTCTAATTTTCCATAATCTATCGTAATTTTCATTATTCCTATCAGGTTCATTTATGTTGTCCGTGAAGTGAAGAAATCGTAGAATATGTAGAAATCTGTCACGTCTCAAATTTTTGCTAAAAAAAGGAGTATGCAATTGTTCCAGTTTCGTCCAATAGTCTCTCAATGAGTCTCTTATGTCATGTCCCATTTGTATTACAATTGCTAAAAAGAGAAGCATTTCATGCATAGTTACGTCAGGTTGCGTAGATGGTGTCTAATCGGTCTAAATACTGATGGTAATATTTATTAGTTTCATCCACCAGGAGTTGCAAAATGTCTGAAAAAACAACATGAAAACACTCATGGGCATTGAATCACTCGCAATGTTTGGAGCCTCACTTGTGTTTACACTACTCTTGCTCCCTGTGAATGCTTGAACACAGGGTGGAAGGACATGCCTTGGGCCTACTTCCCAACCATCTCCCTTTTCTGAGGCCTCCTCCTCAGACTTCTCGTCCCCAATCTTAAAATTGGTGTCACCATTGTATTCCTCAAGCACTTCATCTGAGTCCATATCATGAAAGAATTCTTCCACTTCTGCTTCATTTAACTTTTATTTCGATGCCATTTCTACATATAATGAATGAGTAGATGTAATAGAAATAATTATTATAATGATAAGAAGTAAATAATAATATAAAAAATAATAAAATTACTCGCGGGAACAAGTTTTGATGAAGATCACGAAGAAAGACAATACAAAAAACTTCAACTACTTCAGATAAAAGATCACTCAAATGCATGGCTCGTAAGAGACTGAATAAGAAGGCTCACAAAAGGAAATGATTCGCAAAAGGGAAAAAGTAATGGGAAAACCTTAGATATCATCTCCTGCATGTGGTAGTGAGTCAGAGGTGGACCCTTGAAATAGGAGCCTCTTTACTCTTCACAAGAGGCCTCCCCTTCCTGGTCCCTGACCTTGGATTTGTTTTCTTCTGTAGCTGGACATCTGGCATGCTCTCTTCCAATTCCTAGATTTCTATGACAAATACGA
This sequence comes from Tanypteryx hageni, assembly GCA_028673005.1. Taxonomy (NCBI): domain Eukaryota; kingdom Metazoa; phylum Arthropoda; class Insecta; order Odonata; family Petaluridae; genus Tanypteryx; species Tanypteryx hageni. Next base: position 4,663,167 of record CM054116.1, on the reverse strand, counting down.
CTTCTGTGAGAGGTCTCGGAACTGATCAAAATTTTACGTTACCATATGGTAACATTCGGCAGATAGTGGTCACTTTTCCTGTTACCAAATTGTAACTTTTGGCCTTTTAAAGGTTAAGAAATAGCTATGTTATACCAGTCTACAAAAATAAAGTAGAAAAAGATAATATAGGCAGCTATATACCAATTTCTCTTTCATCACAATTTTCCAAGTTGTTTCAATTATTCTTCTTCAGCAGATTTATTACCTACCTTGAAATTTTCAGGTTAATTTCTGACTTGCAATGGGCTATAGAAAGGGGAGATCAACTAAATCAGCTCTTTTCCAGACTACAAATGTTACCTATATTAGATTCAATTGACAACAAAAACCAAACCTTAGGACTAATTTTACTTCCTTCTTACGTAGTATAGGGAAAATATTGTTTTCATGAAAAAAATTGGTTTTGAAATTTCAGTAGAAATACACGTTTTAATTCTCTGAACACATTTTGACCATTTTCTCATGGATGTCTGTGTTTGTATCTGTATGTGATAGTAATTTTGTGGGCCACTCCAACTCAAAAAATATTAATCACATCAATGAGAAATTTGATATTTGACATTTTATCTGTCAACCGTAAGTGGGTATTCACTCTCGTCACTTATCTGTTTCTTTTTAATATTTGCTTTAATACTTGATGAATGTAAAAAATTATTGGAATAAAGTTGTAGGAAATTTAATTTTCTGAAACTTTTGCTCGAAACATTTTCCCGTATAATGTTATGTTAATGTTATAATGTCGTGAGATGTACAATCGTATTATGGGAATGTAACATAAAACAAAAGTTCTGTTACATGTCAATGCATAAGCAAATGAAAGTTTCCCTAACTCTCCCCACTGGTCCCAATGATGATTGGCGGTTGTAGATTAGTAATTTTTTTTATCAATCAACCAAATTTCTTAGAGATTCATAAAAGAAATATTTTTATTTATTTTTATTACTGTACTTTTAATGGACTTCTCACCAGTTTATTTTCTTTTATCCTTTCAACGATCCTTTGCCTGATATACCTCCACCTAATGGGTATATTTTAAGTATTTGGAGGAAGTCTTTGCAAAAATAATTTCAGGACTCCTTTCCATGATATATAAACTTTGTTGAGATAATCGTATGTTGAATGACTTGAGAAAAAAATTCGGACCACCACCTAACAACATAGAAAAAAAATATGAATGTGGCTGCCCAGTAAAATTTTAATGAAAAAGGATTTGTAAAAGGAGGCATGAAAGAAAAAAAGCTAACGATGAGGGAATCAAACTTGTGCCCTCAGGTTTAGGACACACTCACTATATGCTCACAGCCAACAATTATTTGATCAATTAGTCATCCATTAAGATATACCACTTGATGAGAAATTGCAATATTTAATAACGAATTTTGGAAAAACTATCAGCGGTATATGCCCAAAAGGGGGGTTTGCAGTGATCCTGGAATCCAGAGCTATACACCTACCAAGTTTCATAAAAATCTGTGGTCCCACTACCATGTCCTCTCCTTGTTAGTAACACTCCTTTTTATTCTTAATTGTTGGAACTTCATGGCTATATACAATATCAGAAGGCTACAGTATGAGTTTGTCTGTCCTTTATAAGGTCTTATAATTTCTCTCACAGTTCCTTAAAAAATATTTATTATCATTTAACCTATTTGGAATTTTTAGAAATATTACAGTTACGGAGAAAGTCACATGGTGGCCACATCAGATTTTTTTATTTTTGTCATGCTTTCAACATGGTGAACCACCAAATCCAGCTGCACAAATGTGGTAATTTTGGAATCAGAGGGGTTGCTTATACAGTAGAAGATCGTTTATCCGAAATGGCCGGGACTGGACCCGTTTCGAATAAACGATATTTTCGGATATTCGATATCTTAACCTTTCATGAGAAAAACGTACTGAAAAAAATGTTTTAATGAGCTATGGTATGAAATAAACGATGTTTACGCACTTATATGCTTGAAAACTATTTTATTTAATGTAAATATTGTAAACATGGTTAATTTATTAAATAATGGACAAAATGCCTGTTGTCATTTTAAATCCGCCAAAAACCTCCGTGTTAACCTGTAAATTAATAAAATGGAATATTTTAGAAGTATAATCACTGGAAAACATTATTTAACAAAACTATAACGTGAGTAGTTTATCGTTAAATACAATTTACATCACCAATCTCGCATGGAAAACCAGCAAATTGTAAAGCGTAAGCATTTACGAAAAACGGATAAATAACGTAATGTTAGAGTAAAATGATACAAAATATTTACCATAAAATCCTTGTCAATGTGGTGTAGTCCAGTTATTGCTGCTTAGAATTAGGCATAGCAGAATCCACCGAGCTCGAAGGGCAGGATGATGTGGATGCTCTGTTAAACATATCCGTTAGTGTTAGCTTCTTACTTCTATCACGCCTTTCCTTCTCAAATTTATCTTTCAGCCTATATATTTGCAATATTTCCTGCTCGGTTGTAAATGTTTTTTGCTCCATAGAACTGATAAGATTATCACAGCAGGAAATGGCCTCTGCTATGGTGATTTTCTTTTTGTCATCAATAACCACATCGCTGTCTTCACTATCTTCATTATCATTTGATTTTGGGTCTAAAACAGCATTGACAATTTCCGAGTCCGTTAACGTTTGGAAAACGGGAGCGCTTTTATCACATTCGATCCATTCTGTTAATTCACTTTCACTCAGATTCAGAGGTTCATCATTTGTAAACTTTAAAAAGCTGATCATTTCAGAAGGTTCATGATTATTACTTGACATATCAAACCCGTAAAATTCAGTCTCGTCATTTGAAACTTACTGGTAAAATAACATGAAAACACCATTTCAGAACTGTGGATGTAACCTTATTCCATGCAGCTGATATATACCATACTGCTTTTTTCATCGTAACCGTTTTCTTAAAATTATCGAAACTTAAAGGTCCCTCTAGATTTACGATTATTTTCAGCATTTCACTACGATAATGGCATTTCATGCTCCTAATTATGCCTTGATCCATAGGCTGGATCAATGCAGTACAGTTCGGAGGCAGATACATAACAAAAACATTTTGACTGGACATGGTTTCTGCTGGTGGATGAGCTGGACAGTTATCCAGCAACAACAAGATTTTTGCATTATCTGGCAGTCCAACATTCTTAACATGCTCCCTTACTTCAGGAACAAAATGATTTGCAAACCAATCACTAAAGATTTGTTGCGTTACCCATGCACGTTTATTTGACCTGTAAATTACAGGTAGAATTTTAATACCCTCGAATGCACGGGGTTTTGCATTTTTTCCGATGACTATTAGCTTACATTTGTGAGTGCCTGCAGCATTAGCACATGACAAAACAGTTATTCTTTCCTTAGATTCCTTTATTCCCATTTCTGATCTGCTCGGGAGTAAGGCCATGTTTCTCCATCAAATTCGAGAAATCCTTCACAAATTCCTCCGCAAGTTCATGGTTTGCAGACATTTTTTCGCCGGATACCTTCAAATATCCAATTCTATGGCGGTTTTTGAATTTCTAGAACCATCCACTCATATAATCACAAGGATCTTCAATTTTTAATTCTTCGTGGTAGGATTTTGCCTTCTCTATCAACATAGGTCCAGATATAGGAACACCTTCACTCCTACGCTGGCAAAACCACTCGTACAGCACTTTGTCCAAACTAGGTTTTTCGTTTGGAAATGCCTACCATTGAGTCAGCTTCCTCAACAAATTGAAGAATTTGGTCCTTCTGTGATTTAATGTCATATATAGTTGTCCGGCCAATCTTATACTCTTGCTGAAGATTAGATGCACTGACACCACGACCTAGTTTTCTTACGATGTCAACTTTTTGCTTTATCGTCAACACCTGTCTTTTTCTCTTGGTTTTGTCACTGCTTGTTCCAGCTACAAGATCTTCTGGACACATTCTCTTCTTTCTTTGTTCCATTATAAGGGGTGATAAATATGATATATTTATATCTATATATACACACCAATAACAGAATACTTCGAATGTTTTTGAATGACGTTACAACGCACGTGGTAAGAATCTACAGGAAATCGCAGGAGATAGCCGAGATAGTGGTGGTGTTCGGAACTACTATAAATCAAGCCTCAGTTGTTCGTTTTTTGGATGTTTCCGTTGTTTGGGTTTTCGGATAAACTATCTTCTACTGTAATTGGTTAAATTCTTATCTTACCTGTACATCACACAAAGTTTAATAATTCTAAGTAGAGCTCGGATTTGTGAAACTGGTATATCCCAAGGTTCTATTCTTGGGCCTATATTGTTTATAATTTTCATAAACAATCTCCCACTTATATCTAACAAATTAACAATAAACATTATCTTTGCAGATGACACTAACTTATCATTTCAGCACCTGACACCAAATCACTTGAAGAGGTTGGTCAAAAATTTATCTGCAATATAAACAGTTGGTGAAAACTAATAAGCTACAACTGAATTATGATAAGACACAAGCAATGCACTTCTCTCAGACACATCTTCAGGACACTCTAAGCCTAATACTTAATGATGTACTCCTACTCCCAATACCAAATTCCTGGACATTGCAGAAACATTAAACTGGTCAGAAAATGTAACAACTCTCAAAAAGATTGAATTCATCATTCTACTGCATAAGATTTATCAGAGAGACAAGACAGTACCTCGTGAAATTCTCACATTTGTTTAATATACAGGCAGACTTTGTCTTTTGTGGCTTTATCGTTGTTGAGTTTCGCTCTTTTGTGGCTCCGTGTTTGTGGCCAATTTTATATTTCACTGTCTCATATTTCGCTCTCACAGTAAAGGCTGCGCGAAATTCTCTATGTATGGAATAAATCACGTTTTCCTCATTTTCTCTCGCAATCAGTTCTGAAAAATACTTGTTATTCTAATTATGTATACATATCAAAAGGTAGAGTCAACTGGCAAGAAGGTTGTTGGGGGCAGTGTTTAGAGTAGAAAATGTAAATAAAATTTTCCTCAATTTGCTACCGTTTTTGAGTTACAGTGGAATAAACTTTTAGGACGGCCATCTGGAAACAATCTTTACTAGGCCAATTTGACTGGTTAGGCAGTCATTGGAGGTTATCTCAACTCATACTTGTGTGCATGCTGACAGTCTGCGCTCACTAGTTCAGTTTAAATGAGGTGATCATAAGGAACAGACCTGGAAATGTTCAGCAATGCCGAATATCATGACGTGTTGTTCACGGTTTCCGTGACGGTAATGCTGCAGCCGCTATGAGGGAATATCAGTTGCAATTTCCACAATGGAGGCATCCTAAAAGGTGTGTGTTTGAAACCATACACTGAAGGCTGGGAGACAGGTATAACACAACCAAGGCATCATGTTGGTCACCCTAGACGCAATGTACAAAATGATGAAGTAGTGCTGGATATTGTAAACAATAATCCATCAACAACACTTGACGTGTTGCATATCAAACAGGCCTCTCTCAAAGTACAGTATGGTATGTGTTACATGAACAAGGTTTGCATCCTTTTCATCAACAATCTGCAGGAGCTAACTCCAAGGGATCATGAGTATCGTCTCGAGTATTGTCAATGGCTTCTATACAAAGTTGTAGATGAACCAGACTTCCTGAACCAGGTAT